>CM017893.1:1931908-2024408 GCA_008369825.1 Triplophysa tibetana
AGCATTTCACTGTATGCTGAGCAGTTATGGTTGTATTCACTTTAATGAAAAAAACATTTTTGAACTTGCAATGTAATATCCAGAGTCTGTACATCTATATAAAATCACACTAAACTTTATTTAAAGTTAGAGTTGTGTAGGAGAAGACTAAAGAGCACAAAGAGATGATGTGATGAGGTGTACAGAACCTGCAGCTGATGTGTGTGATGATGTTTGTGTCTCTGTTGTTGTGTTGCGTTTCTGTCTGTGTCGGGTTAGCAGCTTGATGTTTGCGATAACAGCGGCGGCGTTCAGCGCTAGAACAGCGTGTGCAGTGGGAAGAGGCGAATCATCTGAAAACACAAGACAATAACATTTCCAAAAGCATCATACCCAATAGCTCAAATTATAAATCATTCTCATAAGCTTTCTCTCCAAAATGCAAAACTAAACATTCGCTCAAGAATCAAAACTGTGTGAGATGAGATTGTTTGGTCTATAAGTCTTTTTTCTAGTCCCTTAAGCAAAAATCTTTCTTTTCATAGACTTCAATAATGTATTTTAGAGATGCTTGAAATAAGAAATGTGCCGATGGGGTGAGAACGAAAACATATTTTTTTAAAAACACACAATTTTGTGTCGCGCTCACGGTGAACAATTTTGCTCCCCTATCTCCCCAACACTTTCCTGTCCAAAATAAGGTCTAAAAGCCCATAAACTTGTTTTAAGGATTAATATATTTTTACAAAAAATATTTAAAAAAAGTTTAAAAGACCCAGTAGAGTCGTTTCACATAACTACACCTCAGGAACAAAGTATCCTGAGCAAATCATTTTCGTATTGCTAAAACTACAAAGCGTTTTCCTTTAGGTGTAGTTTGTAGTCACTACAATGACCGTTACGTAAAAACGACAGATATTTTCAGCACGTCCTCATTCAGACAACAAAACAGTGTGTGCGTTTGTGCTGTCAGATTTATTCGCCCTGTTTGGCTGCTCTGAATTCCCATAGAAGCTCGACACTAGCATTGAAATCAGGCTGGAAATGGATTATGCATGTGAAGAGATGCGTGGGAAAATGAATAGATGTGAAAATGAGAGACGGAGAGAGAAATCCAAAGACCCGGAGAAAGCAAGAAACACCAGTTTCGATTAAAACGTCTCTCCATCTCACACGATACCACACGTCTATTACACATCAAAGAAACGCCGTGTGGACTCTTATAGTGCACGTGAATGCCCAGAGCTTTCCAAAGTACCTGGAACTTTTAATAGAGTCAGAGGTTTGATTCCTAAAACAGGATCTGGGATGACGGCATCAAGATTCCCAGTGCTGGAGACAAAACCGCCGTTCTCTTCCGCTTCACGAGAACATACGAGATGAAGATTTGTCTTCTGGGGACACGGAGGGCTCTTGTTGTGAAATGTTGGAACTGTGTGGTTAAACAGGCCAGAATCACAGCTAAGAGGCCTTCTAGGTGTCTCGTACTTCTCTTCGATTGTACGACTGTCGTTGGGTTTGTTAAGAGGAAGAGACACGCTAGATCTGTGATGGACCGCACTGGACCTCCACTGGTTTCTTCCCGGCTGTACAGATACAGAAACAGATCGGTTTAACAACGCCGTATTGACGTTAGTATCAACTCCAGATCTACAGACGTGTTTGATGGCATCAGTCTCATTGAGTCCTTCAGTATAAGTATGTCTGTATTGTGCTGTTTTTGTGGTATCGGGCTGTTCTCCTCTGAAACGCTCCGACTCCTCGACCAGTTTCACAATAGACGCCTTTCTCCGTAGTACCACGGGGTGCTCGTAACCTTTGTGATCTGTCTTGTGTTCTATAGCGTTCGCCCCGGGGATAGTTGTGATGCTTGTCCTCTGTTCAGTGACTTTAACCAGCAGTGCTTTTCTGTGAGGTGGGACGGGCGTTGAGAGACCACCCGGAGAGACGGTGGGGCGATCGTTCATGGCCATTGGACGACTTGTGTCGGGAAGACTGCAAGAACGTGTGACCTTCTTTGATGTGATGGTGATGGACGATATAGAAGAACTGAATTTACGAGCACAGCCGATAGACGGCGACCCTGGCACGCTTCCGCGCCTGTAAGTGGGCCGTTTGGAAGCTGGCTCGCTGGTTTCTGGAGACCGGAACGTGCTGGTGAAATTGGCTGCTGGTTTCCAAATCTGTGATCCATTTCTACCTCCCTCCGAGCTGACGGATCCCGAGGCCTGAGGACAAAGAGAAAATCACATGAAATCCCTTCAATTTGGCCTTTGTGAGGACAAAAGAGGTTCCTGCAAACACAACGTTTTTAAAATCCACATGATAAGCGTAAGGGTTTTGTGGTTACCGTAGCAACCGCATCGGTTTGGGAAATTTGAGGGGCCAATTCGCTTACGTTCCATTAAGTTGTAACTCGAGGCACTGCTTTATTATATCACAAGGAACGCGGTTGAGTTTTAATCTGTGATGTGAATGCTTTCAGAGAGCTCGGGAATGAAAGAGGAACATATGGAGGCTTGAAAAAAGCTTTTCTGTGCGAAAAGGAATTTCAGAGGACGTGGTCGTGGCTTGCGTTTTACATTGAGAATTGATTGGATGTATAAAAAAAGCGGTTGCAATTTGAAATGGAACTGGCAGCAGACTGACAGGTGAATGGGAGGAGTTAACAGATGCTCCGCCCAAGACGTCTAATTGATGTCATTTGAGATGGATAGACATGGTAGGGCGGAAGTGCATTTTGAAGATTATGAGGGCACACAATTTTTCTAAAAAGAATGACTTACATAGATAAACTATTTACATTTACATTTAGGCATTTGGCAGATGCTTTTATCCAAAGTGACTTACATTGCTTTATCCTATACATTTTACATAGGTATTTGCAATCCCCTGGGATCGAACCCACAACCTTGCTCTCTTAACGCAATGCTCTTACCACTGAGCTACAGGAAAGCGTTTATTTACTATAAACGCTGCTACATTCCATGAAAAAATAAGAATTGTCTATTTTTTTATTACACTGGGACTTTAAAGATGCCCTAAATACACTTTATATCACTTTTAATAGTCTGACACATTAATGAGAGTAAAAGGAGAGCAATGGAAACTTCTGCTGAAATCTCATCTGTGTCTCAGATATTTCTTCTGAGAAAAATAATAATCCAATTTAAGCGATTTGTGCAAGTAAATTAGATACAAACTCAATGCAAAGACGGCAGAAGATGGTGACAGGCGATGCGAATGATATGAATTGGATGCCCCAATTGCCACAAAAAAAATGGCAGTATGTGAGAGATGCCAACAGTGTCTCAAACTGAGCTCAGATTTGTCAAGTCTGCAATCAAAAGTCAATATTATTGAAGATCTCAATGTGAACTCAAACATTTCTCATCAAATTTATTCAAATCCAGATTATTTGACCTCTACAATCTACATTCATGTTACACCTCCAGACTCCTCATGTGTTTCAACAATTACACTCTCATTTGTTTCTCGGTTTTGGAGAAACATCCGAGATTAAAATGATACACAGCTCAGATGAGAACTCTTCAAAATTCACTCATGTCTAATGCTGAAGCATGTCTGGTTGTTTTCTCTTCGATGGCATCTTCCGTCCCCAATCCTCACCCTGCGTTCAATCCTGTGGTCCTGTTTCAATCTGTCTAAGAGATCTGTCTTACTTTGAAGTTTCCTCAATCCCACAATATCTCAATAGCATGGAGAACAGTGATAAAAGATTTCGACGGAAAGATGGAAAAAAAGGAGAGAAAATATAGAGAGAATGTTGAGCGTGAAGCCCATAAACTGAACATCGAACAGACACAGCAGTTGTGTACAAAAAATATGTACAAAGAGAATAAATTGATCGGATATCAAAACAACACATGCAGCGTTCGGATCAAATGTGCTCAGCAGGATGTGTGTACAGATCAGGAACATGCTTGAATAAGCCAAAGCAAACATTTTTCATTTGGTGATCCATACCAAACAGATCCCACACTTAAATGTAATCTACACTTTTAAGAACTCATCAAAACTATTATTGAACATCACAAACTGTACTCGCCTGATGATGGCTGTATGACGGCTTTACAGGTGTCTTCCAATATCTGAAGCCCACAGATTCAGGTCTGACACATTGCTCAGGTTCTCCTCCTGTGTAAAGAAACAAAAAATCTTTTCAGGATGAGAAAAGTTATAATGCCAATGCCGGTGCTAGCGAAGCTAAGTGTCTGTGTTCACGTCCATGATGTTCCAGTGTAAATACAGTCATAAGAATTCCACCCTTCCTGCTGCGTGTTTACACTGTCAACACAAGTCTGCTTACATCACCTTCACCTGTATCACTCACACGTGTCGGAGAGACAGAAAAACTGAGAGACAGACAGACGTGATGGATCACTCTTTGATGATGTTGCCATGGAGACGTGGTCACAGCATCACCTGACAGCTAAAGTGGCAAGTGAACTATTTCTCATCTGTGTTTTCCAGGGAGGTAATCGTGCAGCACGCTGGCAGTCAGCACCTGACAGGCAGCTATTTACCCAGCATGCTCACTGTTTTGTGTGTTTCTCAGCTCTTGTTTGTCAGGTACTGTGCTGCCTTCATACATTCATCATGTCCTAATAATTGATTTTATGAGATGAGCTCATGTCAATGGAACAGCAATCTGATAGTTTCTTCATCCGTTTTTTTTGTATGCATTCCACCATAAATATCAGAGCAAGTCCAATTTCTTTCTTATTTTACAAAAGTAGGAAATGAAAGCACACACAAATTGTCTTCAATAGGTGCGAAATAAAAAATATCAAAGAATCAAGATCTTTTTTTAAAGATAAATCGAACAAAATGTTCCTGCTTAAAACAAAACCAATTTTACCAACAGGGCACAAATAAATGAAAGTCAACAAATATAATCTGTGTATAAATAGTTTGTTCTTCAAGTTATTGTTTCTAGTCGTATGGATATTTAGAGTACGTCCATTCTTAAGAAAGGGATAGTTCTCTCAATAATGAAAATTCGATCAGAATGAGATATTTAGAAAAATGTTGATAATCAAACTACATTGAACCCAATTGACTTCCATTGTATGAACACAAAATTAATGATCGTTGATGTTGAGTTTTATAACCGATACAGATACCAATTATTAAATATAGTTTAACAGATTCCAGTCGTTTAATGGAAAAAGCATAGAAAATATTTTTTGGACTAAAGTGCTAATGAATACTGTTTAACAAAGCCCTGAGATCACAAACATGAGCAGATTTGAACATATTTGTGTGCATAAACTAGATATATTAGACATTTATGCAACGCATCTCATTTGTGCATAAATGGCTGTATTGTTAAATAAAGTTGATTCATTTCAGCAAAGCAACGCATTTCTCAAAACGGCCACAAGATGGCGGCGTTTATCGGTGAATCCGATATCTGAATGCTTAAATATCGGGGAAAATATCAGCAAAACGATATATTTCTCACAAATCTTCTTTTGTGTTCCACTGAATAAAGAGTAATTCAGACATTTCTTCCGACGCACCCGCTGGTCCAAAGTTAACTTCCAGTTTGTGTTTGGGATTTTTTATTTTACACTTAATTTATATTAACATTAATATTTTAGTGTTCTGTATATTCATTGTATTCAATTAAAATAAAACTACTCAACAGTTATAGATTCTTTACGGAGGTCAACTGGAAGTTAAGTCCACATAATGTCTGTTTATGTCGATGTTGCTGAAACAACTTTGAACAATTAGAGAGTGAATAAATGATGACAATTTTCATTTTTGTGTGATCTCTCTTTTGGGCTTTATTCCCCCCAACGGTAAAACCTAAAAGAGCCCTTTGTATTGCAGACACGTTGCACAGCGACAATCGATACCTGCCACTAACTTGACATCATTTTAATCCGGTTTGAGAGATTTAGGCAGGTGATCTCGCGACACGGTGAGTGAGCTTCTGAAAGACAGGCAACATGGAGTTATTGACCCAAAGTCACTCCGCATCTGTACTGACGGACTAAAGCCCGACCGGAGCTCAGGGAAAGCCACACATCTACCTTCACTTCTGTCATAAACACTCATGGGACATCGCCTCTGTTTTCTGAACAACTGCTGTCACTCATTCCCTAAACTCTGTCCTGCTCTTACCACGGTAATTAACGTTACGCTGTAGCAGCATCATTATACGCTCATCACCCGCCGACAGAACCGTGAGATCCCCAGACAGCAGGAGGACAGAGATTATGACCCCACAGAGGGAACCACAGGAAGAGACAGACACCAAAACACTGCTTTTTGACCAACTCCAATTTCTCGAAAACCTGCTTTTGTGTTCCACAGATGAGAGAGTAATTTATTGATCCTAGCACAGCATCAAAAACACAACCCATGCTAGTCTATTCTCAAACACAAACAACTCAGAAAGAAACAATAACACATCCCGTTCTTCACATTTATTCTGTGTCCTTTAATACTATTTTATATGCACTACTTGGATATCTGCATTAGACAATAAAATAAATTCATTTATTTGAAAATTTCCATTTGATTGTACTTCTCAGTGCTGTTGCGTGAAACCCAAAGCTCCACACATAAATCACAGGCGTCTGACACCTCCTCAGTACCTGAATTCACTAGAATGTCCTTCGCCAAGCAGTTCATTGATAAATTTTACATGGCGTCTCGCAACTTTGTCATTACGCACCATTTGTTCCTGATCCCTTGAGTTTGGCAGAAGTGCTGAGCAGCACTGGAGTTATAGGAGACTTCAGTTTCTGCTGAGAGAAAACAAACACAATATAGATCATAAATCTATACATCATTTATGTGTGAAATGCATTTGGAGGATTCAGTTTTGTGTGCCATTATTAAAACAATTCTCGTCTCTACCGATCTACATCTGTTGAACACAAGTCATTCCAAAAAGTATTTGGACATTAAAGAAAGAAGATGACTTTAATTTAAAATGTTGGTAAATATGTCCCATCTAGTGCTATATGTCCACTTAAAGGACCATTGTGTGAGTTGTAGTAGCATCTAGCAGTGAGGTTTAGAAGTGCAAACAATTGCTCACTTCCCTTTAAAGGACCAGTGTGCACTTGGAGGATCTATTGACAGAAAGGCAATATTATACACATAGCTATGTCTTCAGAGGTGTACGATGAGCTTACAAACGAAACCTTGTGTCTTATTACTTAAGAATGAGCTACTTCTATCTACAAACACCGCAGGTCCCCTTACATGGAATTCGTCATGTTGTTTTTACAGTAGCCCTAAACGTCAAACTCTACGGAGTGCGCTTCATAAATGTTATCTCCTCCGGCAAATAAGCAAAAACTTGACAACATCTTTGACCTTTATCAGCCACCGTAATCCTTCGAAAGGGAGGGGTGAGCGGTGGAGTGAGCCGTTGGTTGCAATTCACAACCTCACCACTAGATGCTGCTGATATCTCTACATTGCCCCATTAGGCCACAAGATACGATTCTAAAATGTCTGAAAATGTTACAATGTTTTCGGCCTATCTAGTGTTATATGTCCACTTGACATCTTTTTTTCTTTTATAAAAAATGACTTGCATTCACTGTAAATCATCTTGTTATCATGTGCCTCTCTATTGCCATCTCTGTTTGCACCATATAACTGCAGGTTTCTTCACATCTCTTGTCTTGGGTTAAAGTGAAATGATGTCAAACTGACTTTACCCATTCAATTCCACCCAAAAGCATTACACATTACAAATCATTTTTAGATGCTCGCTGTTGTCAAAAGATAAGTAGACGGTAAACTGTGTTTTACTGATTTTTATTTTTGCACACGCTCGATTAACTATTACGAGTTAGAAATGGCAACTTTAGCTTCTCCAAATACATTTGGGGATGCCATCATGTCAAAAAGATGAAGAAATATGGAAAATGCCCCAAACGCTTCCGTATCTTTAAATGCAAAGCATTCTTCATTTCTAAAGCCTCTGGTCCTGTATCTCCTGAGCCCTGCAGCACTGATCCTGTTGTTGGCTCTGACGTGCTTGGATCTTTTTTCTCCTAAACCTGCTCAGAATGAGTCTAAGCACCTGCTGACAGAGCTGTTTTATAGCACTCGCTTGATGCAGCGCCCGTTGAACTTCATGTGCTTGTCAGTCATCCAGATATTTCTCTCTCCCTTCATTCAATGGTTTTCCTTTTTTTCTCTGGCTTTATGGCATCGGTGGGCACTAAGGTAAATCAGGTCTGAAAGCTCGCCTGTTCATTGGTTGGATTTCCTCCCGGTACGAGCGAGAGAGTAATTGTTGCGCAGCGTACAGAAGTGGCTTTAAAGGCATTTATCTGCACTGTAGAGGACTTCATCTCTCTGAGCTTTCAGATAAAGTTTAAAAGCGAGGTTTTTGCAATAAGTAGCGCTCTACTGAGACGCTCCTACAAATGTGTTTTTATGACACGTTTAATCTTATTTTCATTTTAAAGCATCCTAATTTGTAAAAATGAGAGTTGAATGTAAGTGGTTTAGTGAATTCCTGTTAGTCGGAACACACGGCAAGCACAATTTTCTTCGAGCAGATAAGCCGTTATCAAGAGACGCTTTCCAACCATCGAGGAAGTCATCTGAAATCTTCATGTTCGGCAACGCTCGGATAGAAATGCGTGTTAGCGTACTGCACGATACATCATATCTTATCTCTTTAAAAAGCCCCATGTGAAACCTTACATTATATATTACTGTTTACTTAATACATTAGGACAAGTACACTGGATTTGAATATTTTCTTGAGAAAGTGTTATTTTGAGGAAGAAGAACGTCCATATAAAGAAGATGTTTAAAACCTCATTGTCATCACATGACCTCATTACATTGTGTTCAAATCAGTAAGTACCATCTGGTTTTCATCTATGAAATACATAAAGTGAACCTACATATTATATTTTCCATAAAAATATTTTTTAACATGGCAAACAAATGTGATGTATGCTGTTCGATCATCACACTAATAAATGGAAAGTAAAGAAGAGTGCATTGCATTGTGGGATACAATAACCCTCCCAGTGTGCCCTGGTTTAAAACTGCATTCATTTCCACAGATACACGTTAAGTACGATGCAAAAAAACTTATTTTAAAGTAAGTTTTCAGTCTGGATTTAATTGAGGGTCCAGGCCACATTTAGCAATCATTTTGTTTTCTTTATGCACCTGAAACAACAGTTTTTTACTTTGTTGGAGCGCAAATAAATTTCACAAGTTTGCGACAAATTCCAGTACTAAAGCAATATATTCACACAGATATTGTGCATACTGCAGACATACAGTTGTACCCTATTCTCAACTTCTTGTACTTACCTGGTACCCGCTGTTGTCATGGCGATAGCCGTTGTTAGAGATGTCCGTCAATATCACGTGCCTTTCTATGGGCAGCCACCCGAAGCGAACGGGAGCGAGAGAACAGAATTGAGCTCTCTCTGTACTAGGACTGGGTTTAACGTGTACCGAATTGCTCCTCTCCGACCTTCCTCTAGTCTCCAGGAACTCCAGACTGCCCACTGAGCTCTCACCCAGACTGGGACAGACGCGGGGGGTTCTCTTTATACCGGAATTACCTCCAGTCATCTCATTCGGCAGAGCTGGCATTGACACAGTCCTGTCCACAAAAGGTGTTTTTTCTCTGTAAAGTGGACGAGACTGGATCCTCTCCAGAGTCTGAAGCCATTTATCCGCCGTGCCATATTCAATACAGCTCTGTGGACGAGCTGCGCGACAGGGCCTATTTACCTGCGCCACAGGGCCCTCGCAATAACCCGGCTCTTTGGGGCTCCTCCATGATGAAGATCTGCGAAGGAGAGTCGTGCTGTTTTTTCCGGCCGCACAGTGAGGGATAAGTAGCCGTTTCCAGCCCTCGGATTTCAAATCCTCCATAAGAAAGTCTAGAGAATTTACAAAGAAAATGACATGAGAAATCTTGTAGCGTTGACACTTGCAACAACATTCAAGTTAAGCTCCAAATTAAGATGTTTGGTGTAGTACAATGGACTTATTTTCCAATAAAAAAAGTACGAATTCTTCAAACACAACCTATGTTTAAAGCAACACTGGATTAGAAAACAACTTTAAATGAAGGGAATCGTAAGGCATGATATACAACAAGTTTCAGATGACATACTGTTAACAGAACCGTGTTTACCTGCATCACAATCTGATTTCACGAGGCAACAGCGATATCAGACGGTTTCAGCTCTCCCGCAGTCGTCTGAAGAGGGTCACTGGAGCTGTCTCTGCTCAGCCTCGACTATAAATGTGTGTGCGCTGGTCTCCAAGAACAAAAGCCTTACAGAACAACTCTATGTTTCACAGCCAGTGTGTGCGTAGATGTGTTTGTGTGTTAAAAATGCAACCAGCAAATTTTCCCTTAACCACTTTGACTTCTCAGCTTGAGTCGTTTTACAGAATTCATTTTCACATGTGTCTGGAACAAGGAATCTGCAGCTTACTTTGACAACAGAGTAAAACCGACTCAATCACATTATTTGCGAACCGAATGGATCTGCATAGTTTGTTATGATGTTTACAATACAAGGATTAAGAATGAATACAATAATCATTCTTGGTATGCAAAGCCGAAGAAGCAACATACTACATAAAGTGTAATTTAACGTGGAAACTTTATTAAAAATATATATATTTCAGACACTATTGGAAGGTCCACCTGCAGTACCATCACAGATCCCCTAGGGGTCACAGACCCCTTGCCGAAGATAAAATCTCTACAAACCAAACCTATATTTTCCTTTCTGTTAGGAATACTGTTAACTATATATTCACATCAGCTTGTGAGTAGGCCATGCCCGTACCATTCACAAGCCCAAAACATAATAGTTCATCCTCAAGTCTCTATGACATATCTCAGGTTTAGCTTTGAAGTCCATGAGTTTCTTCGCCTGTTTTATCATGCGCCAGATGAAAATTGTAGATCTGATTTCTCGGAAAAACAACGTATCAGATCACACACTTTGAGGTATTATCTGTGTCTGTCGTGTTAAGCGTTGAAAAACTTAAAACGTTGCAGAGGCAAACACCCCGTGCATTTCCTTCAGAGAATATAAAATGTTATTTTAGTCCCGTTTCGAAAGATTGGGTTTAGACGCATGACATTGAACACAGAGTGTCGTTGTGCGGTGTGGTTTGGCGCAGGACATGTGATCGCATGAGCTGTTGGGTGATTAGAGCTTCAGGGACCCGAAGCAGATGATGAGGACGCTTGTTGATGTTTGTATCAGGGCCACCCACATGATCTCCCAAGACCAATAAGGCAGACGAAAGTAAACAGATCTGCAGGCTGACTGCCGCGTTTCTGTAAATAAGACGCCTGTTCTTTTGCTTCCCAATCCTAAAAATAGTCCTTTGACCTGAAGGAAAGACAGAGTAAATGAGAACCAATAAGCTCATATGATTAACAAGTGGAGACCTGCTGAAGTCTTCTGATTTCAAATTATTCAACCGACACAAAACTTTAACAGTACAACGTTTCAGAACAGCCGACAGCATCACTTCAATACTACAGTGGAAAGTAATAGGACTTCCCATTTCATGGTGAAAAAAGATTGTTATATTGTAAAAATGTTCGCACACTGTCAACTCATGTCAGCTTTACTGTAAATGTGAATAAAGCAAATAGTTCACTACTTTATCCGATTTTTCCCTGAATAGAGATTTTTCTTTCTTCTTATGCGAGACAGAGCTGTGGCAGTTCCCAGAGGTTACTGATTCTGACCCACATTATTACAATAATTACACCAGCTCTCTAGTTTCCTGTGGGTCCCTGTGGACTGAGACAACTTTGCTTAGAATAGCATACTAGCATACTACTCTTTCTGCAGTATGTATTCCGTTCACAGCAGCGTGCACATAATGTACAGAATACCAACTATATTTGCTCAAATGTAGCCTATAGACGGAGAACCTGCTTTCATATTGAATCACATAATGAAACACACGTAACTTGACTTTCATGTCCAGTGAAACAAAGTGACCAATAAGATGCCCATTTACACCAACACTGTACCAAATACATAAACACTATTTTACGCCTTGAAGACTGCTTTCTTGGATGTATAAAGCAGGAAGAAGCAATAACGGTTTGCAAGTAAATAAATAAATTAATGCTCGCATGAAAAAATGAGCCTGATCTATTATTTACAAACTAAGCTACAAAATGCAATATGCAATTTCAACAGAGGCAGTGAGGCGGGACATGCTTAAGGAGAGTTGTCTGACTGGAATGATACACTACGCATACATACAGCACTACTTCCGGCCTACTTTTAGTTAACGTAGTTTTGCTTAAACTTGTATTTCACCGGTAAATTCACTGTGAATAAAATACAATCTGCGTAATGTTGTTTCTTGTGAAACAGGAAATCAATCTTAACCATTTTTGTTTGAACAAGATGATTTGTTGGCAGCAGGTGAAAGTACAATCATACAAAAAAGCCAAATCGAGCGCTTTGACCCGCCGCTGTGATACGTCAACGGTGCCGCCATATTGGACCAGTCATGCCCTATAAACTCAGAAGTAAACTGATGTCTGTGGTAAAGGACATCACGTGTACGTTTATTAACCGATTACATCATCTTGTTCACTTTTCCCTACTTTTATTAACTAATAAAGTCAACTGAACACGAGTGAGAGAAATCAGACTGGATGGGCTGTGAGTGAAGGTGCATCATGGGTATTCTCTAAAAACGTAGAGGTTAAACAAAAAATCCAAAATTAAATGGAGAGAAAGATCGTAAAGATCTAAAAGCAAAACTTATTTTTTGTTTTCAAAATTGAAAAAATATTATTTAGAAATTGAAACTATTTCACACTTACAATAGTGGGCTTAGCAATATTTTATTTAAACACATTTTACTTAATTTTACTCTTCTTGATCTGTTTTTAATTATTGTTTCATTTAACATTAATATTAAGCAGTAACACTCATTCTGAACATCAATGTCATCAAAGAGCGTCAATGAAGGACTATTAGCGCCCCCTGAAGGCGGATCCTTTTATTATTTAACTAAGATTATAATGTATAATGAAGTGAAAATGCAAATCTATTACAGCAATATATAAAGTAGAAGGAAACAATAACAACAACAGCCAGGGAGAGACAATGAAGGCGGATTCTATCAAGCTGTGTTTACAGTAGAAGATGACGTATATAATCAGAGTGCATTGAGTTCCTTACTCTGATGTATCAGTGCGAATGGGCACAAAGGGACACCGAAAATAACAGATCTATTCATCATTAGAGAAAAATATGTAAACAAATGCACTGAAAACTTGTGTATGACTCACACAACCACAGCAGCCCTACTGCATTTTCCATTTCTGTGCCGTTCTTTTGCTATGATTGATGTCTGTCTACTAAGTGGCTTATTTGCTGTTTTGTCCTGCATCGGTTTGTTTTCCCATCTGCGTGGCCTCTGTATGTAAAGAGAATTTTGCTTCATGTGCTAATTGAAGCTGGCATGTTTTAGTGACAGCATCTGGAGTTCACTTGAGGTCAACAAATCACAACTCTTCAAGCTTGAAATGTATCACAGAATTTCTTTCACAGTGAATCGCTCACCACCCATTTTCCTAGTTGTTCATCCCAACGTGTATGTTCAGTGTTTTTAAATCATATTTTGAGCTTTATTTTCATGCCCAGGTAGTTGTTTAAATCTTGAATTTCCTAGGGCTTAATATTACAGGGCCCCACTAAACCAACAGTGCTGTAATATATACACTGATTGATGATAAACAGCCTCTTCACCCGAGCTGCTGAGCAACCGTGCAGACAAATAATGGCTTACTCTACAAGAATAAATCATTTATTTCTCATAAAGGCGCATATCTGTAGGCTAACAATGAAAGTACATTTCTGTAGCATTTATAGTGCCGAGAAGTAATCTTCTGATGAAAGCAAAAGGTGCTGGAGCTTGCATTAATGTTTAGCTGAAAGTTGGCTACAGGCAATACACAATATAGCAACAAGTCAACAAAGATATTCTGTAGCAGAAGCTTTACATTCTCATGAATGCACGGGATTCATTTAGCATTGTCTAATGAATCACAAAACAAAGAGGCAGTTTGTCCCACAGAGCATCTTTAATTACAAGCATCTGGGGAGCGTTTGTGAATAAAGCTGCATATTCTCACAGAAACAATTAACCTCAAACGGAGAAATAATTTCTCTGGAAAGCCAGAATTAAGTAAAATCTTTGGCTAAGAGACATTATCCCAGAGCAATCTTTTCTAATTGGTCCCAATTATCAAATTTTCATCAGTCTCCACAATCTGCATCTACTGTATTTCTGACAGTGAGAATCTTCTCATTGTGAACATTAGGGGGGTCTGATGTTTCATGCAGTGCTGTTGTGTATGTTTTCCGTATTTTTATGAAAATTATGTTTACAGGCAAACAAACAGGACAGCGCCACATGAAAAGAGATATCTGTTTAGTTGCAATTAATTACACATTAAAGTAAGTCAGCCATCTTAAAATGGCATTACAGAGATTTTCATTAAAAGCCCATAATGTTCAAAATGAAACAGTATACAATCATTAACTAATTTCAGTTTATTCAGAATCTCTGTTTAAAATTCAGATTCAGTCTATTTGCACACCATGTTTGGACACTTGGACACCAAACTATAATTTTCACCAAAATAAAATATAACATTATATACAAGTACAACACAATGTTTTAAAATATACCAAATATATATATGCTTTTTCTAAATTATTGTCTATATTGTTTGTTTCTATATTATTTAATGCTCAATTGTTCAAATTAATCTTTCTTAATATAAGAAAGTTTACAGTTCGTTATGATGATTGAAAAAGTTATATTAAGTGGCACAATTTTATTTTTGTATCAACAACAGCTATGACGTTCTGGTTAACTTTGGTTACAATGGTAAATGTTTTGTGGTAATGACAGTCTCTGCTGTCCCACACGACAAAAAAGTTTTCAGTCTCATTCTCCCCCTCGCGGTTCACGAGTTCAGTGATGATGGAAAATGGCGGCTAGATGAGTCTCTGCACTCCTACAGGGAAAACAAATACTCTGGGAAAAACTCTGGATATACTGCAGGATTAAACACAACAACACTTTGCCGCCTGTCGGATAACTTCCATCAATGAGAATGTCACGCTGGGTGCCCACGAAGAAGGAAAAATACGGTGTTGGTGAGTAAAGAAGTAAACTTGCCTGAACTATAAACGCGAGCGCTTTCAGTCCCAATACAAGTTGTGGGACAGGCGGTGGATTAGAGACTTTTTCTCATTCCCGTCCCGATTTACTTCGCTGTTTAGGATTATTTCGGGAGCTGTTGATCGGACTTTTTGGTGTTTGTGAAAGATTTGTTTGTTACAGATTTGTGTTTGTATGTGTTCAGTGACAGAGACGCGCCTTGTTTCCAGTGTTTCCTGCGCGGCGGGCCTGAATGGATGATGGCACGGATACTTTGTTACTGACGCGCGGATACTTTTAAAACAAAACTTTACGCGCTACTTTGTAACAACTTTTCGAGCTTGACCTGTTCCGCGACGCGGGACGGTAACAGCGGGTTATTTCGCTTTCTTTTTGTTTACATAAACAAATCAGTTTTGTTATACTACTATAGGGTTTTATTTGTTACGGTCAGTGACGTCGGAACAAATAGAAAGTGCATAACAACAGCAATCTTCGTAAACTATGATATAACGTATAAATCTCCCTTAACCCACCCATCCCTGTTTTAAAATATACAAGTAATGGATGACCAGTATAATATAATAATCATCCTGTGACCTGTTCTATGTTGACTGTCATTTCTTTATACAATTCATAAGCCTCACACACAGGTATGATGACTACCGATGATAGAGTAATATTTCAGGCAACTTTTGCTATTTGGAGATTACATAATCAATAGTCACTGTACTTTAAACAACTTGATAGTGAATAATTCAAATGTTATATATATACGCGATTTTCAATCATTCTCTAATAAGTGTTGTATGCATAGTTTTAATTTACTGAGTATTTTTTTCTATGTTCCATTATATATATTAGGTTTTTATCCACCCCCGTTATGTTTACTATGTAGTGGTAATTGAATATAGATTTTTCATTCATATGCATTATAACATACATTTTTGTCAAACACATCAGCGTGGCTAAGTTAAGGAAGGTTGATGTATTTCTCTGCGGATTCTTCTTCCTTCTTGTATATAGTCAAGATTCCTGACATGCTATTCCTGCAGGTCCCCTCAGATTCCTCCGGCTGGAGTTCACATCGCAATATTAGTCATGTCATTGCTTTGGTTGCTTTTGGTGAGATGTTTCCTTTAACAGCTGTGATAGTGTTTAGCAGAAGCTCATTTAAAATGTCCTTGAGAGAGAGATCAGTGAGAGTTCAGAAAAGTCTTATTCTGTCCTCAAATGCAGAAGAACTTTATGGGTTGTATTTAATGTAGAATCAGTAAAATCTTTCGTTGGCTGTGGGCCCATCGTCTAGCTCATAACTCAAGTTTTATCTGCTCTCCTCGACGGAGGCAGACCCGAAATATCTTCTGCCGATTCTTGAGCGTACCTCCGAGTGTTCTGAAATGATGAATCATGTGGGATAGGAACTTCTGCTCGGTGTACAGCAGGAGGAGAGAAAGAATGTGGTTAACATATTGTGTTTGAGTCTGAATAGATGCTCGCCGAGTCTGTTTGTGTATCTCTCAGTACTTGTTTTGTGGGTTCCGCTCGAAGCTCAAAGGCGAATGAGCTTTCTGCACTGTGTCTTTTTACCCCGGGTTGTTGAATTATGCTCTGTGATGTTTAAATAGATTTGCTTCAGGTATAATTTACATACCGAGTCTGAGACTGAAGTGAAACTCTTCATATGGGAGGTAAATGTGTAATGTTATGGGGAATAGGATCTACATTTTATAATATCTTTTAGCAGTCGTGTTTGTCCAGATCATTTTCAATGGGAAACATGCGGTAAGCGGCAAAATTAATTGGCGGAGAGGAGGCGTTGCAAGTGGTGCTTGTGCACCCAATATTCTGCCGCTTCCACGGGCATGGCTCTTTGCGGCAGGCACCGCTGAAGATAAACATATTTGATCTTCTCGTGAGCGGCTGCCACGTCGGATTCAACCAAGCAATGAACAGATAATTTACCAGCCAATCATAGAACATTTTAATCATCTTGTAGACGAACGTTAAAAACATGGAGGAGAGGATAGTTATTGACTTCCCAGAGCCGTACGATACTTCGAAAATCTCATACGGAGATATAAATAAGAAATGACGTTATTCCCCTTTCTCTTCTCTGTTAAGAAGTATCTCATGTACCCATTTTGTCCTCCTCTTTCTGATTTTGTTCATAAGCAGACAAATAAGAAGATTTTGCACTTCTTTTGAAAGCCAGTGCCTGGGATGCATTGTTTAGTTTAGCCTACTTGGGTTACCTGATATAAAATCGTATTTACAGCAAAATTCTTCACATCAGCATGTGATGCCGCTCCACAGGCAAATCGATATAAGCAGCAATTCAGACACAGCTAATGTTCTTATTCTATTGCTGTTCTTCAAATCTTTTCAGGTTTTTTATGATATTAAAGTATATTTATAATGATGATGTGTGACGAGTGTTGCTTTTTCAAATGCACGTTATAAACGATTCAATCTCGTAGTGATTTTAGTTCTAGCCGTACTACTGATCAAAGACCTGTAGTTCACAGAAGAGATGTGCATAACACACAGAATCGCTCTAGACGGGTATAATTGGTGTGAATTGTGATATATTGTCACAGTCCTGCCTTGTAGTGCATATCAGGTCGAAACCCTCAATAAAGCTTTTCAAAGACTGAATTAATATCAGTTTTTTTATCTGGGCACAGTGCAGTCTTCTTTGTAGATTGGGCTTTATTGAGGGTTTTCTTTTGAAGCCGAGAAAACCTCAACCAATCTGAAGTTTAGCTCAGAGACGCGATTACAACATCTCTGTCGCAACACTCGTACGCTTATGGGACATACAAGAATTCTGAAGTTAGTTAAGTTTCTTAGTTTTTTTATTATAAACAAATTAGATTACAGGGTAAGTAGGTTGATTTATATGATGATGTTTTTGTGTATCGACAGGAAGGTAAACAGTCACTACAGAGGTTTTATGAGCGAACCGGTGGTTTGAATTAGATCTGCGGAAAGCTGTCCTGTCTTAACTTAGAAGGAAACCCAGTCCTGTGTTTGTTTGTCGGCTGTGAAGTGGAGGTTGTAACCTGCAGGCAAAAGGCAGAGTTGAACTTCCTGTATCGTGTGAGCACTCCACACACATATTTAGAATATTTGTTTCCTTTCTTTTTTTCTTTCTTTCTGTCTTTCTTTCTGTATGTATATATAAGCACGGGGGGAACATCACGTTCAAGTCCTTCTTATCCCTTTTGAACAGAATCTGGAGTACTGCGCTGTAAATAAAGCACCATTAACATGCTGTAATACATTGGGGGATTATTTGAGACTTTGGAGAGAAGCATGAAAGACTTATTTTTCATGGTCTCATTGTTTATTCTGTCCACTGAGACTTTACAAAGCAACAGCGAAAAGGTTTCTCTTTCTGTGTATGAATGATTTATATTATTATGGCACCTGGAGGTGAATCAATCCAACTCTGTGAAACAAGAAGCGAAGAATTACAGTTGCACACTTTCTAAAAAATTGTGATAAGTTACGCAAACTTGTGGCTAGTGCTTTGCGTCAGATGCTAGGATGTTGTAAATGGTTCCCAGGCCAGTGTGTAGATGTGTCCTTCAAAGGGTGTTATTCTGTTGTTAGGGTGTGCTGGGTGGTTGCTAGGCACTCCAGATCGGTTGCTATGGCATTGCTACCCACTTCTGGGTTCTAGGGGTTGCCATGGAGCAATGCTATGGAGCTACAAAGAAATGTCTTAATGGTTTTAGTATTTTTATATTTTCTGGGTGGTTTTTCTTTGTGCATTTTCTTAAGAGTAGAAAAGTGACCTGGGAAGGTGATGCATGTGGCCCACCCACCTACCGATTACATCCCTTGTATACTGCTATACCATCCCCCAATCATTTTGTATTTTTATAGTAATGAATCACTTAGTTTAGTCCCAGACCAAATTACATTTGCCCGGCTTCTGCATTTAGCGTAAGCAGAACAAGTGTTGCGGCAAAGATAAGCATCAAGACACAGTCAGATTTTATTCGTCATCTGAATCTGAGGAGAGTGAAGTTCTGACTGACAAGACGATGGCAAAGGCTTTTCTGGCAAAGAACATTTATATATAAGCATGTTGTCAAGAGCTGGTTCCTTTATTATCGTTTCTTACTTATTTAACATAAACATTTTTTGTTTTGTATTCCCTTCTTATTCGTTGCTTATTTATTTATCTGTTGCACAATGTGTGCCGTGATCACCCGTTTTGTTAATACAGGTAACTTATCTAACTTAATTGTTTCTAATTTATTTTTTGCTTGATGTGCTGTGATAATTCGTTTTGAAAGGTCTGCAAACATCTTTGTACTTTTTTATAGTTATGTGTTTTTTTATTAAGAAAGATATTGAACCCACCATTAATTCAAGTAACCGTTCCCTAATTTGTCATTCCGCATCATTGACCACCCCACAGCAAACCCCCACCCTTGGTGTCACCGGTACAACCGGTGGGAAAATTCCATCACCGCAACATCCCAAGAGTATATGTTTCTTCATCTCTCAAGTCTCGCGCGCACGTGTTTCACAGCTTCCAAATCATACTAGACGCAGAAAAGTGCGAATGGACGAGCTCGACACATGCGCAAAAGGTCATACTGTAGACTCGGCTGTTAACATTTGTCGTGCTGTACGTGTACGGGATGTGCGGACGTCCGTGGAACCTCCTGATGACGAAAATCACATCATGCAGGGGAACCACGATGCCAGCCCAACATTGAGATGATGTTGTCATCGTCTATCGCCCCAACCGTAATAGAAGCGCATTAGAACCCATTATAATTTCAAATTTTGTCCACACTGCATGCGACAAACCAATTAAGAACAAGCGTGTTGTCATGTCGCGTCGCGCCTGTCACGTCTGTGTAGACACGGTGTGGGGTGTAAGCTGAAAGATTAATTTTAACAGCAGCTGATGTGTGTTTCTTCTCCCCCTGTAACATCTGCATTTGCTCTGTTTCTGAAGAGCTCTGAAACTCGGTCTTCTTTAAATTGATCACAATACGGGAGAAAGTGTCTCTCTGTCTCAACCTCACCAGTGTCACAGTGGGAACACACTCGTTCTTCCTTTAAAAGCCATAACTGTCTGTGTCTGCCTCTCTATATGGCCAGACTGTGAAAACTGAGTCTGTATTTGGTCAGGTCTCTGTTTGACATCTCTGACAGTGTAGAGATAATCTTCGCACTGTCTCTCTCTCTCTTTCATTAAAATGGTATTTAAATAAAGTACTAGTTTTTTTCCGCACACAACCTAGAAATGTTTACCTTGAAGTGGTGTATTCTTGTGGTTACTGCAGGGGCAGGCTGGTTTGCTCTACACAATACTTTGGCTCTCCAGATAAGGAACTGCCGCTTCCTTTGGCTTCTGTTGTGAGAACTGCAGCTGGCCTAAAGACAGGCGCTCTGTTTCCACACACACACACACACACACACACACACACACACACACACACACACACACACACACACACACGCACGCACACACACATAAACACACACCACACACACACATAACACACACACACACACATCTCTCAGTATCTCCTGCGTGTTCTGATAAGGATCAACCACAGGCTGCTTAGTTTAGACCGTAAACCGTGTCAGATATGTTTGGTTGGCTATGGAATTTTAATTTGGTCACAAATGTGATGCTTTGAGCAGAATTTTTTACTTAGTTACTTTATTTTGTTACTTTTTTACAGGAGTACCTGTATTGAATGTTGACTTCTGTGTTGTCATGTATACTAAAATATTGTGCCTGTGTATGTTGTTTTAATTTTTATTATAGGTGAGTATTTTAAATGCTAATGAATTTGAAGGTCAACTGTGTGCATTTTAGCGGCATCTAGCGGTGAGGTAGCGAATTGCAACCAACGGCTCACTCCACCTCTCACCCCTCCCTTTTAAAGAACTACGGCGGCTGACACTGAACAAAACATGTTTTCGCTTCTTTGCGGAAGGTGATAATGTATTTACGAAACCTCGTTCTGTAGAGAATATTGTCCGTGAAGGGCAACTGTAGAAACAACATGATGAATTCCATGGAAGGGCATCCGAGGTGTATGTAGATAGAAATAGCTCGTTCTGAGATAATAAAAACACTTTGTTGTACAAGCTCCTTATACACATCTAAAGACAAAGTTATGTATAATATGTTGCTATTATGTCAATAGAGTGGAATTGCCGCGCGGCAGCCGCCTACTGGTGCCGTTCACAAAGAAATAAAAAAAATATTCTACAGCTGCGCATGCAGCAAAGAGCCATGCCGGTGAAAGTTGTGAGATTTTGGATACAAGTACACCGTTTGCGACCATATCCTCTCCGCCAACGAAGTGGACCGCATTTTGCAGCATGTTCACCCTTTGAAAATTAACTGGACAGACGCAACTGCCGTTAGTCTCGCAAATTCCAGCTTTAATGAGCCAATGCAAAAAAATAGAAAATAGATATTTAAGGCGATAATGCTGTGCATCGATTGTTTAGTAAAATGCTGTTTATATCAACATTGTCAGCTTATTTACATACATTGTGTTTTGAAAATTGTTGACATGAAATGTTGGGGTGGGTCAGATATGGACATTTTCTTGATTCACTTAAAAGTGCATAACTAGGGATTTGTAAGGTCCTGCTTTGCTTTCTGGAGTGTCCAACAACAAGTTTATGTACATATTTTTATTATTAGGCCGTTTTTTTACCTTACTTCTTGACTGACTCTCAAATTATTCGTTCCGCAATTCATCTGTCTAATCCCTTCCTTCTACTAGCCTAGTCTGATGTGATTGATGTGATTGGTCTACCGCGCATGAGGCTCACAAGCTTGTGTTTGGGGGAGAAGAGTGAAGTTTTTGCGGGCAGTCCTAGCAAAACGTACGCAGGGACTTTATGTAGTTACTAGTGTTGTCAAAAATATCGATACTTCGATAAATATCGATACTGAAATATCTGAACGGTACCAATTCTAAATTCCCGAAGTATCGATACTACGATCCTAGCCGAGCTGTCACTTTCACTTATCTCCAAAGGCGCGTTGACAAACACCACACGTGACCGCAGTGCCTGTCACGTGTCTCGTCTCATTGACTCTGGTTAAATAGCAAAAGTGAAGTGAATATAAATATGGCGTGTGCGGCGCCTGCGCAACGGGCTTTGGTTGATGAAGAACACAGCAGGAGTGCTATCTGGAAATATTTTGGATATGAAGCAAATGAACATGGAAAGCTGAAGGACACAAACAAGCCGATATGCAAGAGTTGCTACAGAGCAGTGCTAACAAAAGGCGCTAACACCTCTAATATAGCAATATGAGTGTTGTCTCGTTTTTTCAGCGTAGTTCTTAAAGTTAATATAATCCGACGGAGGAATCTTTAACTGTGAATCTTTAACTGTGAATCTTTAAATACTTTAACTGTGGTCAAATGTAAATTAACTTGTGCTTATTTAACTTAATTCAAAAAATGATTACGTGTGTGGATCGGTGATATTTGAATCCGGCATTGAAATATGTTCATCAAATAATGTTATGTATTGACCAGCATTTATGAACGATGAGCAATGCATTTGCTACAGTATATTTTAATCTTTGATGACAGTATGTAATAAAATACAACGGATCATGTTTGATCTGGTCCAATGAAAAAAAATATTAACAGATAGAACTTTGGATTTTAATTAGTACATGTATTAGTAAATGTTAGTTTAAATTAACTTTTAACTAAGATTAATACATGTTTTGGAAGTATTTTTCATTGTTTATTCATGTTAACAAATATCTATCACCAATTACTTAAGTTCTAAGATTAGTTACATAGTTCAGTTCATTTTAAAAGTGCAGTCAAAAAAATATATGTTTATTAAAGTTTGGCATTCTCTTGTAGCACCAGAAAGAAGATGAGACTCGACCTGCAACAGTACATAATACGTTACAACACACATTATGAAGAATTATAATGCATTTTACCCTTCATTAACTCTTTATATTACATTATATATGTTATATTTATCTTTAAATAATAATAAAATAAAAAAAAATACCCCCTTAATGTTGTGGCAGTTTTTTTTCTCTGTGGTATCGAAAATGGTATCGAGTATTGATATTTTTCAAGGTATCGTATCGAAGTTAGAAATTCCAGTATCGTGACAACACTAGTAGTTACATAAATCGGCGGCGGTTCGCAAATCAGTTTGCTTGACTAGTTTGCTTGATTCGGAGTCGACTCCCTTTTTTCCAGGCCAATAACTTTGTTATTCATTCACCTTTGGATTTACACCTTGTCAGACTGCTTACTTTCAAACACGGCAGTATTATACATTGCATGAAATGTCAATTTCATGATCTCATCATGAATCAGTTGGGGTTGTTAATATTGAATCCAGCCAGTGCTTCTGTAGGTAGGCCTATGTATCTTCAGCATTATTGTACCTTGGCAAACTATTTTTGGTAGAAAACTTTGCTGTATATCGACTCTTGATCCACTCAAAACCGTCTCTTGTGGCTTGGCAAACTACAGTTTAAAAGAAGCATCTCCAACAGCTTTGTGTTTTGCAGGAAAGATCTTGTCACACATCCTTAAAGGAAATTTCCGTGAGCATTTAACAATACAAACACACTAACACAGCGCTCTTGAGAGTGACAAATCCATCTACAGACGTGCATTTATAATGTGCAGTCCACTCATTACATTATTTCATATTTTATTTATTTTCAAAGATAGGGAGCAGTGATGTTTCAGTCTCTTCCTCTTCTCACTTCCTCTCCGCTTGCTCTTCTGAAGGTCGGCTTTGTCTATTCATTGAATTCTGTGAGTCTCTCTCATGTCAGAAGCCACTGAATACACCTGCCTGCCAGCGACAGATTTCAAAAGAACCCTTTCTGAATGTTCCCATATCCTCGTCCTGGTCTGATAAAATCCTGTCCATAACAGGTAGAGCGTTATCAACTCTAAATGTGAGATTCTGGATGGTGTTGCAAATTTAATCCTTTATTTTTGTCTCTTTAAAGTAACGCCGCTCAAGCCGCCGGTGGTGGATTAGTTTCCCAGGGAGACGTTTCAGTAATTCTTAATAGATTTCCGACATGAATGTTGAATAATCTGGGAATTAGGAAGTGGAGTTATGGGATATTATGAGCTTTGGTCTGAGAATATGTGATAACTGGATTTCTGGAAATGCTCCGGGTTTAGGGTGCAGTAATATTGCTTTAATATAAAATCTCTTCCATTAAAATCCTTCTCAATACAGGTGTGTTGATCCAATAAATGTGGGTAATGTAGTTTCTTCAAGTTGTTCAGTCACATTGGGGAGATATTAAGGCCACTCGGAACGTAACGCCACAAATTTTGCAGAGCAAAGTGAACATGATAAAACGCATTGTTGATTGTACTGACTTCATGTGGACTTCCTCTGTTTTATTTGGGTCTTAATGTGGTTGTGAAGTGGACTATTTCTGCTGTCGTTACCGTTTCTTTGCTTTGTGGATATTGTTCCGTGTTCAGGTCTATTTACACCATGAGAACAAAAAGATAACATTATTGATAACTATACTAGCATCCACATTACGTTTATTCTATATTTACTTTCTGAGGTTTCTCATTTTAAAGGGATACCCCACACAGAAATGAAAATTCTGTCAGTCATCGTTTACTCGCCCTCAAGTGGTTCGAAACAGAAAGATATTTGGAAGAATGTTAACAACTGACATTTCTGGGACATCATTGACCACCATCGTAGAAAAGAAGTACATGATTGTTTTGTTCTGTTGAACAACACATAAAATGAGTTAAATGTGAGACTGTCAATCTGTGTCTTTGTTTCAGCGTTCTCTTTTATTTGCATGTTGACAGGGATTGTTCGTGTAATGATTCATATTTGAATTAAGGGCTTCCATCGTCCTGCAGGTGTCTGATGTGCTGTCTCTTCTAGACAGATGGTTCATGGTGACTGTGTAAGGAAAGGTCATTAACCTTCCGTAAGTGTTCACACAGACCCTCAGTGACAGATGGACACATATGAGCATCATCTCTGTCTGCCATGTTTCACACACGCTCCCATCAGATGAGGTGCTTCGGATGATCAGGCGGTGACGTGTTAAACATCGGAGCATTAGATGAAAAAGTCTTGAGTCTTGTGGCTGCCTGTGTTTTAAAAACCTGGAAGTGTTCACATTAGCAGACATTTCACATTTGTTCTTTTTCCGCCGGGTCGGTTTTGAACAGAAAATGTGCCGTGTTGTGATGTTAAACTAGTTTGGAATCTGGGTGGTCGACCCTCTTAAACAGGGCGAGGTATTTGTGGGTTGTGACATGTATGCTAGTATGTTGACATGTGGTTTTCTTAAAAGTTGTTCACACAAACCAGTTCGCAGTGACTGAAGCTTTTGATTTTAGGTCTGTAAGCATTATGTCTGAACACTCGGACTGACCGAGTCTGATATTTCTTTTCGTTTTTGGTCTGTTGTTTCTTTTGTCGTCATGGTTGTCAAATCTACACGACGTTAATTATGTTTTTTCTCTATCTGCAGAAAATCGCTCCCTTCGTCATAAACGCTTTGCATGGCTTTGTGTTGACTCGGTGTTTCACGGAGTAAAAGAAAGCCATTCAGCTTTTGAATGAGTGCACAAATGATGAGAATTCATGTTTTGGTAAATTATGTTTTCGCTACAGTAAAGACTCTGTTGGTCGATTTGAGTGCAGGATGAACTCCTCGTTTGGTTATCTTGAAGTGATGCTTTTCTCACAGAACACTGATGCTGTTCATCTGCTCCTTTGGGGCGCTTGATGTAAACGGACAGGCAGCATCTTCGAGCCCATCAGACAGCGTCACGCCTGTAAATGTCAATTATGACACGGCTTTTAAAACGCTGCGTGCTGTTGTCTTCAGGACTGACAGAGATTAATGACTCTTCGTTTGGCTTCAGAACTGTACTGTTCTCATGTACCTGTCTAAAAGAGAGAAAGCAAAGCATTCAGTGCTGTAATTGTGCTGTTATTGGGATTTTTTGAGAGAGTGTCTGCTTTGTGTAGGTGACCTGAGAGACGGTCTGTCTGCTGTCAGCTGGCGTTAGAACAGACGCTCGTGTGTGCGTGTCTGAGAGAACTGGGTGATGTCCACTCATTCATTATTTATTCACTTTCATCTATTCTCCCACATGTTGTTCACAATGGAAGTCGATGGGGTCAGTTTTTAATTTATTTTGTCGAAATACCTGCTTTTGCCTTTCTGCTGGAAAAAGTCATTCAGGTTTGAAATGACATTTTTGATGAAATACATTTTTGGGTGCACGATCACTTAAAGGGAAACTCCACCCTAAAATAAAAAGTCAGTTAAAACAAAGAAAGATATTTGGAAGAATGTTAGCCAACCCTACTGTGTGCACAATGGATGAAGTTGGAGAGAGACGGCACTGCAGATATGGTCCGTTTATAAGTACGCCAATCAGTTTACAGCTAATTTCAGGTCATTCTAACCTGTTCTCCTTTAGGTGTGGAGAGGAATCGTGATGTTTTCAGGGATAACATCTTGATTCAATATGAAATACAAATCAGAATTCTGCTCACGGGTGTTTGGGTTGGAAATGGTTAGTTTGCTTTCACGCTTTTGCTTTTTGCTTTTGGCCCTTCGGCTTATAAAGAGGCTCTTGAAAATGTCTAAAGGGGATTGAAGAAGTGAGTGGACTTGAGTCCTGCTGCTTTTGTCCTGCTGTTGAGGGTCGGGTCACTCAGCCTGGAGATGGATTATAAGGGTTTTAGAACGAATTAAAATATGAATCATAAATAACTTAAAACTTTATTAAAGCTACATTTGTAATTCAATCCTTATCAGAAATATCTGCTAATGTAATCAAGGTCATGCTGACAGGGAGAGAAATGTTATGCCAATCAATTTCACTGCTCACTTTTCATGATCCCGTGATACAGGTTTCGATTGACTTAACAAGATGAAATGTGTCTTAAAGTAAAGAAATATAACATCTGTATGATTTTATCATTAGCTTTTGTTTTTAAAGGATATATTAACACCTTATGATGAATTCTCCATAGATTTGCCTTCAGATGTCTGTGCAAGAGAACTGCGTTATTTTTGTGTCTACCTGAAAACAACTAACGTGCAAAATTGTTTATCCTCCATGACATTTGTTGGCCCCAGAGAGAAAACTTATCGTATGAGACGGGTTGCGCTAATGCGTGCTACAGAAACCCTCACAGCAATGCTAATAATGCAACACGCTCCGACGCGTTTGATAACGCAGCGACTGGAAGCGTTTACATTAATGCACTCGAGTCGAGGATATTTCAGGCCAGAGGACTGTTTCCTCGGATCTAAACTGACCTTTATTTGTGAATTGACAGCGGAGCTCATTAAAAATCTGCATGATGTCTAATATTAACCCTTCCTCTGCTGTTGCTCTGTCATTCTGTAAAAATGTTAGCAGGCAAACTTTCACAGTCAATGAGAAGAGATTCAGAGCGAGACAGAAGTTTGGTGGGGTTGCTCTGGTTTTGGAGGCCGCCTGCTCACTGTCAGAAGTTGTTTGAAAATTCTTCTCGAAGCACGTACACACCTGTCCAATAGAAAGAGAACAACCATAGTATCGTCTTTTAGACCCTTTGCCTGCCGCAGCTTTCTCCATCGTGTAGAAAATGAACCGATGTTAATTTGAGTTTATCCTCTTTCATGATCCAGAAGATTTTTCGTCATTTCTTTTTCAAAAACGAACTTTCGTTTTGTAGATTTTCTTGTCGTCGGTTCCACAGGAAAGTCTGATGTCTGTCTGAACAGGGTGCGCAGTGGTATGCAAAATACGTTGGCTGATAATATACACATGACCAGTCAAAGCGTTCGGCCAGAACGTTTTGATTACGCGAACGTCTTTTTTGTTCCAACGCCTTTCACAGAAGATATATTATTATAAAAAAAATATTTGACCACTATACTTCCTGATAGATTTCAGGATGTAAAGAGATTTCCAACGCACATTTTTTTTTTGAACAGGGTCATCCACCCTGCCTTTAGGATAAAAGTGGGAGCTTCTTTGTTCTATTAATCAAAATGATAAAAGTAAAATAAGTTTTGCTCAACAATATATTTTAATATAACATAACGTATTATAACATAATGGATTTAAAATAATAACATAACAAGAGCTTGCTGTTTCTTATGAAGGTACACAGCACAAATTTTCAGCGAGGCGAACTCGGGAAATTAGGATTATAGAAGTTTTCAAATATTAATACACATGGCCCGACATTACCCTCAGTACCTTATGCACTTGTGATTATCGATTAATATCACAGACTAATACAATTTTTTATTTCTTTCTTTTTCATAAGGCAGCAGATAGTAACGCGAGCTGCTTCCTGAGGGCAGACTTCAGCAATTAGAAATGCTTCATACTGTAGCGAGAAATTGATCTGTCATCAATAGAGATTTAACCCTGAATCACAATAAAAGAGTACCGCTACGATCTGAACGTCAAACACAAACTAAAAGCTTTCCCACCAACCTGATGAATCCAACTATGACTCACTTCGACATTAAAAGCAGCCGGTTAACTTTTATCCGTCCTCAGACCAGTGGAGATGTTGTTAAGCTAAATTTAGTATATTTAATACATGTGTTCTGGAATCCTTGACTCAATTATGGTAATTCTCAAAACTGTAAGAAGTAATTATTTTCGCGTTATCAAATTTGGGACCTGCAGAAGTTCAAGTCTAAGCCAATTAGAATAGAGCAATTAGCTTGCAGAAGTCGAGGTGTATTGCCTGACCCAGCAGTGGCGCGTGTGTTATTCTGTTTCAGTAATAATGATGAACGGAGCGGACCTGACCCGGTTCAGATTGGACATGACAGAAACAGGCTGTGGGTCAGGATTCAGAGTCGCTGCCGGTGTTTCTGTAGAAGACAACAAGCTAATTAATGGAATGAGTTTCCCTTCTTCTTACACAAGTGTGGACAGACTAATGAAGAGTTTCATAAGCGTTGGTGGACTTTGTGGAACATGCTTGCTTTATAAAGAATGCGTGTTGTGGATCAATCGTGTACAAGTGGAAGAAGAAACAAAGTTATTCTTTACTTCTTCAGGTGTAAAAACAGGAAATAAATTGGTTTGTCTCATGTGTTCATGCTGTTGCATAAAGAGATTTGATTTTGTAAGACATCGCTTTTTTCTGTAATTACATCCATTGTTGCTGATGAATCATTAAAGGTCTGTGTTGTAGGAGAATCAACATTTAAACGTTTTTTATACTGCTTAAACTAAAACTAACTAGTTAAACACATTCATTATAAATGTTTAATTGGAAACTTTCACTCGTTTGTTTACTCTTACAAGCAAATAGGTTTTCTAGTTATATCTACAAAATATATGGGGATTTATTTCACCTAGTTTGTCCTTGTCAGATTTACCTGTTGCAGAAGCACACACAGGCTGTTTGTTTCTGCTAACTCTTGAATCTCTCACTTCACTTTTCTTGTGATAAACATTTTCCTTGTCTTACGTGTGGGTCATTAAAAAGAGCTGTTTCTACTTCTGTGATGCATTGTTAGAGCTCTTATAAAGGCGGGTAAAAGTTATTTCTCTGTTTCTTGGGTTTTCGCTCTTTTTGGTTCAACGCTTGTCCACGCTGCATACTATTTCCAATAGTGCATTTCTCTTGCCGTGACTTTCTACGTGACAAATCGTACAAAAATTACAGCCAAATTTTGATCATATTTTGTCATGACTCATTCGGAAATCTAAAGATATGGCATCGTAGAAGGATTGGAAAAAAGCACTTCAATGAAGGCCGACCCCTTAACTCAACCATCAGTGGACTTCGATACCTCGTGAGATTGCGTTCATTCATTTTATTGGACTGAACGTTTTTTTTGCACAAAAATATACAAATCTATTTCCAAATTGAAAGCAGGATAAACGCAAGATGATTCGAATTAAACATGCAAATTTGCGGTTATGTAACAACAATGGTTATTATACTGCAAACTGTTTCACATGTTATTTAAAGGAACGGTTCCCCCGGACATTAAAATGCTGTGATCGTTTTCTCAGCCCTCATGTCATTTCAAACCTGTTGGTAATCAAACAACATTGGCCCATTGACTTCCATTGTATGAACACAAAACCAACGAGACATTTCTCAAAATATCTTCTTTTTTGTTCCACTGAAGAAAGAGTTATATACAGGTTCTGAATAACACCAGGGGCAATAAATAAAGAAAGAATTTGTATTTTTTTGGGTGAACTGTCCCTTGAAAAACAAGAATAGTTAAAAGTATTAAGTGTGAAGTGAATAATAAGCAATGCACTGGTACTCGTGTTTTTTCTTTTAGTTTGACTGATAGAAACAAAGGTAAATGCACACAACCTCTCTCTCTTCCTCCGCTAAAAAATAAACATTTCCTTTGCTTTCCCTCGTGCTGAATTTCAGGTTAATTGCAGGGCTTCAGTCTCGGCGTCAGTGTGGATAAACATCAACGTCTTTGCTCTATAATTCATAGAAACCAAAGACGGTGATTTCTGGCTCTCTTAAATTAGGAGGTTCTTTTGTTTCTGCCAACTGTAAATAGATGTGATCAGAGCGACTTATCTTTTCTACAATCCCCAATTAAAGCTCATTAAAGTGAAACAGCTTAAAGCCTCAGAATGATGTTTTGCTCATCTCTCTGTACGCGGGAGAGCATGTGTTTGTGTGTTTGCGTGTACGCACATGTTTGGGTATGTGAAGGACGGTCTCCAACACGCTGTCTATATTTACAACCATTTTTTACCTCCAGAAAGTAACACATTTCTGGGGTAATAAATAGTTTACTGTGGTTACACGGCTTGGCAGCGGTGTTGACTGAAATGAGAATTATTTTACATCCTTTTGTGTGTGTGTGTGCGCATGGAAGTTTGTGAAAAGTTTGCCAGGCTTTGATAAAAAGTTACTACACTTGTGGACCCTCAAATATGTTTTGCACACAAAAATAGCGAGAGTTTTTCCAGCCGGGCAAGATTTAATCAGATTGACGGGTCTTACGCAATTTTCGTGAGTCAGAGTTCATGGGTTTTATCAGGCCACTGCAAAACAAAGTCAAGAAGTTCTCACGGCACAATAAAGAAGACGAAGAGAGACCATTTTAATCTTTTAATAGAGTTTTGTTTGAGGCTCGTAGAAAGGGAATTAGATTTACCTGTATAAGAGATGTCTGGATATTTTTCTACAAATGTTTCTGGTGCGCTTTGCACAATCCTTTTAGACTCGTGTAGCCAGAAAACGTTGATGCCCTTACGTCTTCCTGAAATCTAGAATTCTTTCAGATGATGACTCGGAAACGCCTTAAAGTGATAGTTCACCCAAAAGTAAAGGTTCATTTATCACCCTCTGGTCATTTCATACCTGTATGACTCTTTTTTTTTCACAGAACACAAAAGAAGATATTTTGAAGAATGTGTTAACTGGTCCCCATTCACTTGCATTTGTTTTGTGTCCACACAATATAAGTGAATAGCGGCCTGTGCTGTTTGGTTACGAACATTCTTCAAAATATCTCCTTTTGTGTTTTGCAGAAGAAAGAAAGTCAGACAGGTTTGAAATAACAAGAGGTTGAGTAAATGATGACAGAATTGATATTTTTGGGTGAACTATCGCTTAAACTGTTTCCCTTTTTGTGTGCCGCATGCATCAGACACTCAAACAAAAGTGTGTTGGCGACTGAGGCTGAGACTGAATTGCAAGCTGCATGCAAGCTGGTGTGAAATTATGAAATTATCTTAAACTTAAATAACTGTTCACCCAAAAAGGAAATAGATTTACTCATCCTCATGTCACACTTTAAAATGGGGTTCAATGTTGTGCGGTTACCAGCGTTCTTCAAAATAACTTCTTTCGCGTTCTGCAGACGAAAGAACGTCATACAGGTTAGTAATGACATGAGGATCAATAAATGATGACAGAATTTTAATTTTTGTGTGAACTGGCCCTTTAAGACCCGACTTTTTGCTGGCTGTCAAAAGTTATACATTTTCACATTCCCTTCTGTGCTCCAACAAAGCTGTCTTCAACCTGCTCCACTTTATAAACTCCGTCCATCTCTTCAGGTGATCTCGGCCTTTACTAGAAGTTAAGTCTTTTAGTAATTCATCCTAATGTTCACCTTCTGCCTTTTCTCATCATCTTTCGATTGCAGGTGTTTTTTTCTGCGCTACTGGCCGCATTTCCAAACTCGCTTGTAATGGGCAGTTATTTTCTCACCGTCGAGTTATTCCACGATGACCTGCGGGCAGATAGACGATAGTATTTCATGATTCTTTTTTCCGGTGATTGCATGACATCTCTTTCAGTCAGTGGCTTCAATGGGGCTTTGGAGATTTCATTCAATGCCTTTATGAAGCACTTGAGAGATAACATTGTTAAAAAATGCCCCCGTTTCAGCCCCGGGGACTCTCAGAGGGCGTTGGGATCGTACTCTGGGCTTACGGGATATTTTCTGAAGGTTTGGCTGTGTGATTGGTGGTTCTGATGCCAGGAGAGAAAAGAGCAGGGTGCCGGATCACTGATGCAGCAGGTGTGAGCGCTCGGTTCAATGGGGTTTATTCACTCGGAGCCAGACTGAACGACCCGCTCGAGAGGCCGCCGGGATGTGAGTTCTCTCTCCGGGGAGACGGCCATCTCTAGGGACTTGGACTTCCCGTCAGTCTGTTCATCCTGGACTGAATCTTTATGCTTCATCTGGTTCCAAACTCTTCATTTCTGCTCCAAATAAATGGGAAATTCTTTGACACTTTTGCGTTTGTCCTCACCTGAGAAGACAATCCAGGGATTCTCACAAATAGTGCAGCACGATCATGGGTCAAATTAAAATCACGATTATTTTGCTCAGAATCTCAATCACGATTAGTAAACACAATTATTTTGTCAGTTCAGAACTTTTGTTTTTATTTTCACTCGGCTGCCATTTAACGCATTTCAAAGCACGCAGTTTATCAAATTGGCAGTTTAAAAGATACAAGCTTTGCAACAATTTTTTTACCTTATCGTGAGCTTTGTACTAAAGTAATATTTTATATAACATAATAATTGTCATTTTCTTCTGATATGTAAAGTGTTTGGTAAGCCACTTAAAGGTACAGTAGGCCTACACGTGTGTGCGTGCGTGTGTGTGTGTACAAGATCAGGTTGGCACCAACTCCGCCTCATTTCGAGCCAGGAAAACTCTGAATAGATCACCTAAAAATAAACAATCACTTAAAAACACTCAAGTTGTCGGTACTTTTAGGGCACTATATTTCTATTCTTCCGAAGACGCTTTGTGTAGGAGCGACAGAAATGTCTCGCCTCTTTCCCGTTGAATTCGCCCTCCTGTCTTTGCTTGTTTTCGTGAGTTACACAGAGATGTTGTAGAGAACAGAGGCTCCGGTGAAGCTCAGGAGAGCCTGTCAACGGACAACACTGCAAGTGGGATTTCATTAGATTTCAAAGCAGTATTTTCCAGCAAGAATGGGCTTTGTGTGAAATAATGGATAGGGACTGAAGGTCACGGAAATCACACACACTCCACAATAGAGGAATGAACAATAGCACTAGGGAGAAGAGTTCATCAAAGGCTCGTTCAGTTTTCAACAATGATCAAAGTTGCACAACTGTGTGTTTTATTTGTTTTGTTTGTGGATGTAATTGAATGAACGAGCAGAAGTCAAGAGGATTGATATAATACCGTCACAGCCACCAATGTATAAAGAAAAGCCCTGCCTGTGGCACGTGATACAACGCTTCTAGATATTTAATATTTAACAAATTAGATAATTATATAAAATAATACACTTTTAATGTTATTGTGGTATGCGTGTGTTATCTGTGGCAGTGAGTAGGTGGTATTTGAAATGTCTCATTTTATCGAAGGTGGTCCTTGATCGGAAAGGTTTGAGAACCACTGACCTAAATGAAGCTGGTTGTTGTGTTTTATTCTGGAGTATATCATATTACAGATGATGTATACATTCTGTGTGTTATAAGTGTATTTCAGCAGATTCACTGTATGTGTGTGAATGCTTTGAAATACTTAAGTATTTGATCTCTTACCTGTGTGGATGAGTGAGAGAAATACCTTTCAATTGTTGGAGTGAGATGTGGAGATATACAAAACGCTCTCTCTCTCTCTCTAGCTCCCTTGTTCTCGTTCTCTCTATCGCCTGTCTCTTTTACTCTCTCGTTCCCTCTATCACCCTCTCTCTCTCTCGCTAGCTCTCTGTCTCTCTCTCTCGCTCTCTCACTCACTCGCTGCCTCTCTCTACGCCATCAGCTATATAAATATTCTGGTACATAATGTTTGAATATGAAACCAGTACTCTGTTTTCGGCATAAATGTGTCATAATGCTCCTCTAAACGACTAGTGTCATCAATTGTCGACACTTCTTCTAACTACTGTTCTATGTGTTGTGTGTCCACAGCCATCTATAACTATGATGCCCGCACTGATGACGAACTGTCCTTGCAAATTGGAGACACTGTACACATACTGGAGACATATGAAGGTGAGACCATCATCCACACACAAGTACACATTATTTATTAAACGATAAATCTAACGATTATTGTATCGATTAGTCGACTAATTTGGACGATTAATCTAACAAATATTTTTCGGTTGCTCGATTAATCAAAACCATAATATATCTAAAAAAATACCCCCAAAAAATCGCACAGTTTTAAAGTCAAACGTGTCTCTCTGTGCAGCGCTAAAAAAAAAAAAATCATTAGTTGCACCCCTAGGCATGCTGTGTAGTCCCGCCCAGAGTGAATTCTCATTGATCCGTTATCCTGCTCCATACGTTTGTATAATAAACCTAACGTATGTTTATTTCTGTGAGGACAGTTAAGATTTGATGCTTGAACCTCGTCTCGTCATGTCTGGTTAGAACGCTTTATTTATTTTCTTGTCGTCTTTGCTCCTTTTTTAAGAAAGCAGTCGTTTGCAGTATCATAGAATTGGGGTCAGCGTTACAAACCTCTATAAATCCCCAGTGTCTCCGTTTCTATCAACTCTCTTGTTTTGGGGTCTTCCCTCACAGACGCTTTCACCCGAGGTCTTTCCTCTCAATAACACGCTCTCACGATGAATGATTTCCTTACACCTTGAGGAAATGGCCCACTGCCTCTGTATTCTCCTCACTCACAGATTTTTAAAACACGTCGTGATCTCAGAATATTGTTTTCACCCGTCGGCTGTGGCGCTAGATGTGCTGTTGGGAAACCGTGGCGTCTGTAATCTCATTGTTGGCATTTTCATGTGACGGCCGTGATATTTCTGTTCTCAGGATGGTATCGAGGGCTTCGGCTGAGGAGAAAATCAAAGAAGGTAAATTACTGTGTGAAAAGTTTCTTCTCTGTTTCATTTTCTTATGCGGTTTGTAAATGATAGAAAGAAAATTCATTTTTCTGGTGTTTTCTTCCCATGTACAGGGCGTCTTTCCTGCGTGTTATATACATCTGAAAGAGGCGACAGTTGAAGGCAATGGGTCAGTATTTTCATTGAATATATTAAACATCCGTTAGTGAGCCGGTATATTAGTACACAATAATAATCATTTATAAGCTTTTATGAGATGTCCGGTATGATTTTTACATGGGGCTGGGCAAATGGTGTAGTCGGGGCCATTTACACATATACGCCGTTTATTTATACTTTCCATTGCGCTGTTTGCGTATAACAGCTTCTGAAGATGGACATTAGCGTATACCCTCGTTATACCCACCTGTTTTGCTGCTTAAAAACGTCTCCAAGCAGCTTTTGTGGGGCCTTTTCCTTTATCGCCTTTTTCTTATTTTGTTTTTTAACACGCGATTCTCTCACTCAGTGCAATTCTTAAAAAAATACACAATATTTCTCACAGCCCGCCTCCGTCAAGCGCAGAATCATCTTCAGTGATGGCAGCGTGCCATAGAGGAGTTTGTCCTGTCAGTGACTGAAAGTCCCACCGAAGCTCTCAGTTAGTATAACGTTGATAAACTGCTCACTTTTAGTCAAAGTTGCTTTGAAGTGTCCTTACCGGCAGTGGGTACTCTCTTCTGTCCCGGCTCAACAGAGATGGACACTGAGAGATTGTTATCTTGAGCTGCTTTAACTCTTTGAGGTATTACGATGCATATCAAATGTTTAGAGTGATACACGCAAACTATTTATAAAACAAAATTCTCGCACTGTCTAAGAAAATAAAAGGCTGTTTATGATCCAGTGACTCATCAAAGGTTGTGCAACAAAACTTCCTTTCTATTATAGTGATATATGATATTAAAATATATTGTTATTGATAAAGGCGTATCGTCGATGCATATCGTTATCGTTTTACTGTCCAGCGCTAGTTTTACGTCATTTGAAAAAACGGAGATATGTAAAGTAACTTGCAATTTATGTTACAAACATAGATGGCGACAGAGAGGCAAAAGTTACGGATTGGGGATTAATGGGGAAGACATCTGAAAGAGGCTATATGAAATATAATTATTTAAAATATAAGTTATGTAGAATGTTTTTACGCAGAAGTTAAAGTATCAATGTAGATAGTTAAATCAAATTTGCCCAATATTTTACCCAGAAATGTATTTTTATGTTGGTCCGTGAATTAGCTTCCATTAACTCCTAAACACCCTTAACATCATCTCTCCCGCAGATGATCTCACTAAAATAACTCATTGCCTCGACAACCCAAGTACTAGCCTAATGAGAACTTTTAGAGTCGGATTTTAAAGCGATGAAACGCAAACCGGTGAACACTGGATGTGTGTGGATGTGTGATTCTGAGCAGGCCGCATCAGATTTCATTACCAGCTGTTTTGATGAGTGATGGTGGTAATTAGTTTTCATTGGTTTGAAGGGATTTGAATGAGATTGAGACGCCTGTATTAAGCAGGAATTACTGACACGAATCCAGTGAGATGCACTTAAACAGTCTGTTGTTGCCCACGCAAGTGTGATACTCTTTCAAACGCTTTCTCTCTTCATTGTGATGTCCTTCTTGACTTTCATATTTGTTATTGTTCGCCTCTCCTATTTATTTCTATCTTGCTCTCTTTTTAGACAAAAGGAAACAGTCATCCCCACCGAGCTCCCATTGGTTCACGAGGTCACGACTACGTTGCGAGAATGGGCGGCCATATGGAGGGACCTTTATGTGGTCAGTTGACAACACAAACATGACTACATTCAATCAGAGACATCATCCTGTTCGCACACAGGCTAGATTATGACATCATACGCACGACGTCATACAGTCATCATTGACATCATTAACGTGGACATGTACTTGACCACTCATCAGCTTCACCTGGATTTATTCATGACATCACTAACAGACATCACGATGGGGTTATGACATCATGAGTCGGGCAGCCGGCTGCGTTCTGATGTTTGATGAAACTTTGTGTTGTCATGACAGAGCGCAAATATGCATTTCTTGTATGGTTTGTACAAGCACGATTTAAACTCATTTTTCTAGTCTTATGTTCCTGAAGGAGGTCATTGGCAGTTGGTGTAAAGTTGTGTAATTGCATATGGAAGCCGTGTGACATCTCATTGTCTGCTGTGATTAAAACCACACTGACGGCTTCATTAACACGCATCGCAGCCTTTCAAACAGACTTTGTGTGTCCACAGGGCGACAAGCGTGAGATGTTTAACACGGTCCGGGACATGATCTACGACTTGATTGAATGGCGCTCTCAGATACTGTCCGGCACGATGCCTCAGGACGAGCTGTCCGAGCTCAAGCAGAAAGTCACCTCCAAGATGGACTACGGGAACAAGTATGGACACTAACATTTGTTTTAAAACAGAGAGCGAGCAAGCCGCTTGTCACGACTCTGCCTTGTTACAAAAAACCTTTAAATGAGCTTTTCTTTCTGTTATTTTTGTTATTCTGAGTCTGGTTTTGCTGCGATGGGTCATTGTGAAAGTATTTCAGAGATTTGAACTTTATTTGTGATGCATCACTCCTATTTTTGTTCATACTTGCAATTAGGACCTTAATGACTAAACATGAGATATTTCTTTGGCTGCGAGTCATTTTAATCTCATTTAAAGGTGGTTGTGTATTTTCTCTTCTATCAAAAACACTTTCATCCATCTCAGCTTAAAATGCAACACGGACATAATTTCTCATTATCCTTTTAATTCTGTTAGCTGACCCACGTGATATAACAAAAAAATTATAACTTTTTTCTCACTCTTTAAATCTGGTAAGCGTGGCAAAAGTATTTTACTTCACGCAAAGTTTGTGCGATGATTCTGTGAACTCATGATGTGGTATGAGGAACTGAATACAGAGATATGAAGATAAATCCATTCTTAACATAAAGCGTTTTAGTATGCATCGCTTAGACACACGCACGCACACGTCTGGTTTATTATCTCCGTGGGGACAGCCCATAAGTGTATTTTTTTTTTTATACTGTACAAACTGTATATTTTATCCGCTAAACCTAAAGATCATAGAAAACTTTTTGCATTTTAGATTTTTAAAAATAATTTTTCTGTATGATTTGTATGCTTTTTTGACACAAGTCCCCATGAGTTGGTGTGTATACATGTTTAGGTTCCCAACGGGATATAAAAACAAGGCCACACTTAAACACACGCAGACACAGATCTCAGTTCTTTATTATCAAGTGTGTGATAATATTTTTTCTTTTATTTTTTCAGTAGACTTTTTTTTATCCTTGTTTTCTTCAGTAATTCCTCTCCTGACTTTCAGAAAACAGAAGTATTGTTATCGCTGCTCTCTGTTGCTTGTGTGTTGTGTGTAACTCATCCAGCACTGTTTTCGGCAGCAAATATTAATGAAACCTCAATAGCACAGTTCTCTCACACCGGCTGTATGATTATTCTCCCAAATGATCAAACCGACACTTTTCTCCAGGCGATAATATAGTTAAAACTAATTTGTCTGACTGGAGGAGGAACCAGAACCGTATGTTTGTATGGACAAGCACGATACAATACACATCAATTTTTAAAGCTTTTATTTATTGATTAATTAGATTTTAGTTTGTTTATGTGTCAACTGAAACTTGAAGTGCCTCGGGTTTCAGTTGACACATAAACAAGCTAAAATTGAATTGAAATAACACATAAATGAAACCTTTAAAAATTGATTTATAAATGAATGATCTATCAGGATTTGTCTGATCAGTTTTGTCTCTCCTGTTCTTCTCTTGTGCGGTTGCCAGGTATCTGTACCTGGATCTGGTAGTGAGAGATAAAGATGGGAATATTCTGGATCCTGATCTCACCAGCACCATCAGTCTGTTCCAAGCTCACGAAGCCGCATCCAAACAGATCGAAGCCCGAATCCAAGAGGAAAAGGTGAAACTTTATGATCTGAGTAGACTGCTTTCAAGAAAGCCAATTTCAATTCAATATAAGCACAAAATGTTGTAGCGCTGTTCACTCTAATCTGCATTTAAATGTAGTCTTTATTGACCACTACACTGAATCGTAATTTATTTATTTCATACGTTTCATGAACTGTGTCGGCCGCATGTCATTATCACAAAATAAACATTTCTTATAATATTTTCAATGGGTTACTATCGGATGATTACTGTCTGACCACATTATCATCATTCGCATGTTTGATGTTAATTTGTAGAAGATCAGACAGTACACATCATATCTTGTATAATATTATGATTGTTTAATAACACCTTTTGTTTGAGCTGTAATGTCATATTTATTCAGAGATCTGCCTATATCTGTTAAGCCACTGAACCGCAGAGAAAGCCTTGACCGCTGCATTGAAACAGCAGCATTGTAATGTGAAACATGACGCAGGAACAGAAAGCGTGAGACTGCACGGCTACCCAGCATGCAACGGGGCGTTTTACACACACACGCCCCTGAGACAAAGAGAAACATAATATGTTTGATGTGTCTTACACAGACGCTTCTTTTAATACAGCTGGACTTTATCAGTCCAGATGTATAGTGACCTTTGTGCCCGTGTATGGTTTCTAAATCACACTAATTATTTATCATAATTCGCAAACTGATTTTCTCTATTGCTAAAAGTCTTCAGCTCCAAAGATAAGTTTATAAATGGTCTGTTGTTTTATGGTGGTCTGTCGAGGAGACAGATTTGAACAATAGCACAGTAGTTCTGACAAAGGTGAGGCCAACCAGATGTTCACTTTCCTGCAGCGTTCTTCCAGCACATGCAGATTCTTATTTTATATAAATTCTTTGCATGACAGTGATTTATGACTGTATCATTAGTCCTGTTGACTGACGGATCGTGCGTTCTGAACATTTCTTTATGTTTACAGTCTCAGAAGCAGAACATGGATTTGAGCAGACAGGCAAAGTTCGCCTCAACACCGTCGTTCGCTCTGTTCGTCACGCTCAAGAACGTGGTGTGCAAGATCGGAGAAGATGCTGAAGTGCTGATGTCACTTTATGATCCCATTGAGTCCAAATTTATCAGGTCTGTTAGACGATTACATAAAATATATTTAAAAAATGACACTTTTTTTATTATTATTGTTTAAAGCAGGGGTTTTCAAACTTTACGACGCCAAGGACCCCCAAATATGATTAACCTTTTGTGAGGGACCCCCTTTTTTAAAATATATATCAATCTATACTTTTTTCCGTGTAAAGAAACGCAAAAAAATGTGTTTGATGAATAGTAAATAGAATATTATAAAGACAACCGTTGTTTCTAAACCTAAATAGTCGGCATCAATTCCACTTTGAGTCCAAAAAAATAAACTATAGTCAGAAAAACTCACTAGAAAGATTCAAATATAAACAATTGTGGAAACTATCCATAGCAAAAAAGCAGATAAACACTCTGATAAACTTTAATCATTTTTTGCTTAATCTTTCTTCCTAGAAAATGTCTGAGGGGAACCCTTGCATCCTTCTTGAGGCCCCCTGGGGGTCCCCGAACCAAAGTTTGAAAACCCCTGGTTTAAAGCGAATGAATAATATAAACAAATTATTTTTGTTCTCATTTATATACGTTGTGTTGGGGTTTTGCATTAATTATGAGGCGGTTAAACAGAATTCTGCATGTGCATTATCATAATTATTGCACGGCAACTTGCCACATGAGCAAATACACAAAATATTAAGCAAAACATGTTTATATTTATAAATAATTATTGCATGTTGCAACCGACCAATCAGAATCAAGTATTCCAGAGTGTGTTCTACCACAATAGTCTGAAGTTCTTTTGAGATGACAGTGACGATGTGAAACTATGATGTTTCACATCCCTCAGTAGCACAGAACCACAGCATTTGAACCGTGTGCATAGTTCAGTGTGGTGTGACGGATATAAACCGTGTGTGTGTGTGTGTGTGTGAACCTAATCTTGTGCTTGACTTTCTGTGCTAACATTCTTATTGGTCCTAACAACATTCCTGACAGCCAGTCAGATTGGAGGGTTTAGTGCTAATAGCAGGGTTAGCATTAGGACCGAGTTATAAGTGTGTACTCTTTTCATTACGGATGCAACAATACGGTTAACCTACGGTTCAATACGTACCTGTTTTTTTACGGTTCGGCCTTGATGGCTTGGCACATTAAAGTGTGTTTTTCGTTGTTCTATGCTTGAGTGACAGGAAGAGTAAGAAGTTAAGAAGAAAAAACAACTTTATTGCGATTTTATTTCTTTAACTTATTTTATTCTTTATACGCAAAATCATCTGTCGTAATGGAAGTAAACAGACTGATGTGCAAACACCATCGGTCACTATCACTGAAGACGCTCCTCCTGCATGTGCGTATGAAGTGTAAAACAGATCAAAACATTCTTGATTTGCCAAATTAAGACATTATCACTTTGGTCCAATGTGCACACAATAAAGCCATTCCAGTGCATCCAATGGTCAGTCGGCGTCTGTTCGTCCGCTTTCTACTCAACATCAAATTGCTTCTCATGTTCCAGACAGCCTCGCTTCACCACTCGACTCCTGAAATGTCACCAGCATCGCAAGCGTCTCTTACTTATGCGTATTGTTATTAGATACTTACACGTGGGCAGGCGTTCATCTATTTCAACGTGCAGACAGACACGGAGAGAGCCAGTGTGGCGAGTACGAAAACGCATAGAAATGAATTAAACGGAAGACCGAAAGAACCACAAATCCCATACGTATTGAACCATGTAGGTCATACCAAACGGTTCAATATTATATTGAGAATTGGTGCATCCCTACTGTTCATGTCAAGCTGTTATTTCTCTCTGTTTTATCGAGTTAGGTCACGTTTTGGTGCGAGAAGTTGTTTATAACTTCATTACCGTGACAGGATTGTGGTTCTAGAAAGAATAACGGCAACACTGAGATGTTTCTGCTCAACATGACTGTTGGAAGAAGAACAAACATTTATTTAATAGTTGTTGGTGTTTTTATGAGCACACATGTCTGTTATCTGGAAAATGTTCACAATCATTTGAGCTACATTAACAACTTGGTTTTAATCACAAAGTCATGAAGGATGTGTTTTTATGTATTCTTCAGTGAAAACTACCTTGTGCGCTGGTCCAGTTCCGGTTTGGTAAAAGATATCGATCAGCTTCATAACCTGCGTGCTGTGTTCACTGTACGTATAACTCCATTCAGTTCATTTTTTTCAGTGGTGTATTTCATAGGTATGAATTTGCCGTTTGTTGATTTACTCATAAACTATTTCAAAAGAACATATAGCTGCTCGGACTAAGAATCACAGAATGTCATATTCCATCATCATATGTGAAACCAAGAATTATTGTGAGTTTGAAAATAGAAATGATTAAAGTGTTTATACAAGATGTTGTATTGGTCACTCAAGACTTACTCATGGACATTTATTAAAAGCTGAAGAACCAACAAAATGTGATTTTTGTAAAATTCCATGAACTGTGAAACCCATTCTGTTGGAAATTCCTGGTTTAATTGATACTAGATATCGTTTTATTCAGAGATTTCATTAATGTACATTTTAAAAAAACTTCTCCTATTAAGTATTAAAATGAAAGAATCATGAATAATATTCATTTATCACTCAGTTTTTTACGTTTAATTAAATATAGTAATTGTATATGACATTTGCTTGTAAATTTTGATGGTATCATGAATCATTTTTAGTCCTGATATGGTGTTTAAAACAAACAAACAAATAAATTAATATTTAAGTATAGACCATTTCACAAGATGCTGGTCCAGAATCACGTCTTGTTTTTAACCCTTCACAAACATTTTGATGTGATGATGTCACACTACAGGACAAAGCTTGACCCCTTATGCTGTGAGATTTTAAGTGACGTATATGTTTATTTGTTTGTCTATCTTTGTCTATCTGTCTATCTATGAGTGTGCAGATGATTTACTCGCCCTCGAGTTGTTACAAATGTGTATACATTTCTTTGTTCTGATGAACACAGAGAAAGATATCTGGAAGAATGCTTATATCCAAACAGATCTCAACACCCATTGACTTCCATAGTAGGAAAAAGCACTTTATAATTTTTTTTGTTGTTGTGTTGAACACAAAAGAAAACATTTTTAAGAATGTTGGACGACAAACAGCTCTTGGGCACTTTGAAAATCATTGTTTTTTTCCTACTATGGGAGTCTATGGGTTTTGAGATCTGTCTGGATATAAGCATTCTTCCAAATATCTTTCAGAACAAAGAAATTTATACAGATTTGGAACTTGGAGGTGAGTAAATGATGACAGAATTTTCACTTTATAATCACTTTAAGTCCTGAAACGTTGTCATTATATAAATGATTTGAATATGTCTTTATTCTCCTTCATTGTTTCTTAATGAGAAATGAGAGCGTTACTGGGTGACACTTTTATTCCCGCTCATCAGTCGAGTTGTTGAATTGGTAATAAAAGTGTTGCATAAAACTGCATCATTAAAGCTTGTAAAGGCTAACAAGCTGACGGGCAATACCACCGTCTCTAGAGAGCACGTCTGGGTCGCATGCTTTCACATATTGCTTGTGTATGTATGCAGTTTGTGTGTGTGTACTTGAACAGAAAAAAAAAATTGTGCTAGAAAGTCGTTCCTTAACACATGTTAAGTCTTTTAGATGTGGTGATGTTTCTCAGAGACTATCTTTAATTGATATTCTTTGTGTGTTTGTCTTTAAGTTTATTATAGATTGCATTGGTGTTTGTGTACCCACACACTCGGGCTGCTCTCATTTTCTAAAGGTTATTTGTTAAATGACCACAGGGCCTGTAGGGGTCAGTTTGATTTCCCAGAATCCTCAGCTCTCAACACAAACTCCAAGCGTGGAGCAAAATGCAATTTACTCTTTGCACGCACACACAGTATCTACAGTTCTCAAATCCATAGATTGATCCTTCCCTCCTGACTAGTTAAAACTAACAAGAGTTTGTGTATAGCTCTAGATGGTTTTAGTTAGTCACACCTGCTTCAGTTCTCAAAATAACAACATCATTAGTGTATAACCGTGGCAGGTGTTTTCAACATTTTTTGTGTGTTTGTCTTTCTAGGATTTGGGCAGTGAAGATCTGAAGAGGGAAAAAATCAGTTTTGTTTGTCAGATTGTTCGAGTGGGCCGAATGGAATTGAGAGATAACAATGCCAAAAAGTTAACGTCAGGTCTGCGCAGACCCTTCGGCGTGGCAGGTACAGCTGCATCCCTCCCACACAACACTCGCCGCACACCTGCACTCCACCAAAATCGACCGTGATAACCACATGGTCCGCTGAAATAACATGTGGTTAATAACTACTGTAAAATCATAATATTTCTTATGGGAATTGTGATGGACATTTACAGATTCTTTCCGTGGTTTTAATAACGGTTTATGGAGAATACGGTGGAGTCATGGTAACTGTTTTGGAAACTATGGTAAATGATGGGAAGCAGGTGTTCCGTGGGTTGTGCTTTTATTATGTTTATAAACAATTGAAGAATAACACTACACATATATGCATAAATGCTACATTTTTCACTTTTGAAGCGGTGAAGGTTAATCTGGCCTTTCCACAGATATGATCGGCCACTGTCGCTTTTGATAAAGTGTCTGCCAAATGTTTAATTTAGTGTATATCTTCATTTGAAAAGTTAATTTGCATAAACGGGCAAAGCATGTTTTTTACTCTGCATTTCAATTAATATCAATCAAATTGCAGTTTGGTTGTTATGTTTATCTAATAATAACTCTAAAAATATTGCTAATGAACACAATGAAAGACAGCAAACACATGAATACATAATAAAAACATGATTTAAAAAAAAATCAAAACTGAGTTATCTATTTATGCAAATTAAGCTATTCGCTTACGGTACATAAATCGATGTGTGTAAAATAAATGTATTTTAGCAATATTACAGCAAGCATCTCTGACTTTTATATGATTCATGTATTAGCAGTCACGTAAAACACCCTAGCAACTGCCTTAGCCATCCCTTAACAACCAATAAGAACATAGCAACAGCCTGGTAACCGCCCACAACGCCGTTGCATCATGCTGAAAGTTTGGACAAAAAAAAGTTTCTGGACGAAAATGTAAAGATCTCCTTTAGTTCCTGCGTCAGTTTTGTTTATGTGGGGTGAACTCGGATCTTTAGACTGATGAAGGGCTCCTTCATGTTCTCTGTTCTGAATGAAAAGCCAAAGAAGAATAGCAGAAAGAGAGGCTTTGGTTTTAACATCAAACACTTGTTTTGAAGTGGGAATGCATCTCTCTCTCTCTCTCTCTCTCTCTCTCTCTCTCGCTCTCTCTCTCTCTATCGCTCTCTTTCTGTGGATGAGGCAGGTAGAGGCACAATCTTTATGTGGATGTCACCTTTAATGTGTCAGACTCAGAGACGCGCTAACTCTTTCATTATAGCTCATCAGTTGTGCATGAGCTCAAATGGCCTGTTAGGAGTGATGGGTAAAAGTTTAGGCAGCAATAGCCAGCGGTCGACATCTTATCCAAAATCCTCTTTTAATGTATGTTGTGATTTACAATGTTTTGGTTTTATCCTCATTTCTTTTGCTATAATGTATTTCACACAGAAAAAATATCTCTCTTTTGCATTATTGCGAAGCAGCTGTAAAGAAAACATAGAGAGAATAAAAGTAAAATAAAAAAGGAAATGTATATATTAACATAAACTAATTGTTTATTCTTTTAAACGTTAAGATTGTTAATTTGGTACAATGCTGCAGTAATTTGTACTAACACTTGTACTGAAAGAACAAAATTAAGTGATTGTAATACTATTGTAATTTATGAAAGTTATTTGTGGTGTTTTACTGGTTGAATTCACTCTCTTCATTCTCTGCAGTGATGGACGTAACAGACATCCTCACGGGTAAAATGGACGATGAGGACAAACAACACTTCATACCATTCCAGCCGTGAGTTTGCTTTTATAAGACTTACAACACAAAAACTTTTGTAAAGAAAAGATCATGACAATGGCTGTGTGTCAAAACCTTTAAGCTGTTTACATAGACATCAGTGGTGTTGTGTCACTACTAAATCTAAACTCCACAGCGAATTATGTGTTGTGCCCCATTTGTGAGATTGCATTCTGAATTGAATGTGATGGGAGAAATACACCTCTATTGCTAAATAATACAAAGGCAGAAACACACACATCATGTCTTCATTTTTGTATGAAAAAACACACGCGGTGTCTAGGTGAGCAGCTTTCTAGGTTTTGAAAAGAAGCCAAGCAAGCGTCTCGCACCAGAATCTACGTGTGAACCTCCAATCATACAACCCTTACAGAAAGCCCAAGAAGTTCACATCTGCAGAAACACATATGTTGTAGTGCGAAACGTGGTGAAATGTTTTCTACACGTGATAACATTTAAATAAACGTGTGAAGTTTATGTGATTTTTCTGTTACCCATAATACGTCAGACCTAGCCAGTGTTTATCTCCATGTTGTGTAGTACAGAAACATCTGCAATTTGTGTAAAATGTGCAGTATGATGTGCATTCTTAAATTGGGCAAAAGGTCTTTCCTGTAGATTCTCTCGAGTTTATATATATATATCAGTGTATATTGTATATAAAATATGTTTGGAAACATCACCAACATATGATTTCATTATATGAATTAATAACGTTCAGAAAGTTAAGAAATATTAATTTAATCTTCAGAATCTGTATAGGTAGAGTTCACAGAATTTAAAGGGATAGTTCAGCCAAAAATGTAATTCTGTCATCATTACTCACGCACATGTCGTTTTATACCGGTATAAATTACTTTGTTCCGATGAACACAAAGAAAAATAATTGGAAGAATGCGAGTCATTTTCAGTTCCTAGACATCATTGACTAGAAAAGTAGGAAAAATATAATGTAGTAATATATAATGTAGTCAAAGGTCCCCGAGAACTCTTTGTTTTCCTAAATTCTATATTTCTATCCTACTATGGTAGTGGATGATGTCCCAGAACTCAAAATTGCTAACATTCTTCCAAATATCTTTCACTGTGTTCATTGTAACAAAGCAATGTATACACGTTTCTTACATTCTGAGGGTGAGTAATTGATGACAGATTTTTCATTTTTGGATGAATCTATCCAAATGCAAAACTTTTGCAGAAAAAAACTATAACCTGCAGCATTCTGTAGATCCACAGAAGCATTCTCAAATAAATGTTTGTGTATTTTTGATCTCAAAACACACACACTGTTTTATAATATGATGACAACATTCACACATGGGTTTCAAAAGTAGCCCAAAGTAGAGCATCCCCGAGAAACATGCAAGTAATCTAACATTGCTTGAAGGCATATTTACGTCAGATGTGATATTTTCTCGAAAGCACACAGAGATTTTCTCTCGAGTTATCTTGATGTCATACGCCGATCGATCTGCATGGTACATCATGAAAGCTAACATAACTAGCATCTTGCTAATAGCTTTGTAGTTCGGTTCGTTGGTGCTAAAGACACTTACATCCCGGTATTGAAACTCTTCTGTAAACCTAAACAGCTGTTTTTATGGACCTCTTATGGTTCATATGTGAGAAAGAGTGTTCAAACGAATACGTCGAGCTAATCATAGCGCATCCATACTGATGCGTCGCCGCTTCCTTCCATCTGCTTTTGCATGATGTAGGCTTCAGGCCTGTGTCTGTATGCTTCTCTGATATCTGCTCTTATCTAAATGAATCACTACACACATTTAACACTGTAAGACTGGCTGTCATTCACCTATTCATGATCTCACTAAAAAAACATCAGCATTTCATGTTCACAAGATGCAATGAAAGTGAGTGAAGACAGATGTGATCTAGCTCCTTAAATGTTAAAGTGTCATAAAAACTGTCCAAATGACTTCCAAATGTGTTGAAGCTGCAGGACTTATTGGCTAGACTTTGACAACATCTGTCTGTGTTTACTTTCATTGTGTTAAAGAACACCAGTAGACATAATATAAAGCTCATCTCATTTTAGAGGACGGGCGTTGGGGTGAAATGGTTCTTTAAGATGAAGGTTTTTCTCACCGATGTCTTATGAGGGTCTGTTGTTTGTGTCAGACGCTCTTCTGTTGTTTGGGTGAAATGGAGGATTTGAGTTCTTAATTGACAGCATCTCTCTGTGTCTCTCCCGTCACCCATCCCGCACAACTGTTTGCTAACAATTTGGCTTTTTGTCCCCGTCACGGTATTTGTATCACCTTTTGGTGTTTTCCTTCTCTCTGTCTTTCTTCATCCATCTCCCCTGCTCATGTTCACACTTCTCTCGCTCTCTGTGGCTACTATTCTCTTCTTCTCTTCTTCTTCTCCCGTTGGCGTGTTGCCTGTCGCGTGTGAACTCCAGGCTAGCGTTGGATGACGCCATTCGCCACAGGCAGCTGAACATCTCCCGTTTTTCACCCAGGGTGGCAGGCGAGAACGACTTCCTCCAGAGTGTCATCAACAAGGTCATCGTCGCCAAAGAGGTCAATCACAAAGGTCAAGGTAAAGGTCACCGGGTTGTGTTTTATCTCATTATCAAAGAGATAGAAAAATATATCTCGTTGGAAAAGTCCTGTCTTGATGATCGTGGTGTGAGAAATGTCTCGGACAATTGAGGGTTTTGCATGGGTAGAACAAAAACACAACTTTGAATCCTTTTGTTCAATATTATTTAAGAACATTTGCTGTACTTGCATAACCGCAATGTACTAAAAACTGAAACATTTTCTATTCGTCGGCTTTGTAAAGTTTCACTTGCATATAAACGTTGTGATTGCACTTTGCACATCAATTTTAAATGTTAAGATCCAAAATACTGCTGAAAATGGTGTTGTGAAATTTCACAATCTTTTTTTAAAGTCCTAGTGAAATAAAAAATGACAATGCCTTTGTTTTCATGAAATATTGCAGCGTTTATTGTAAATAAATTATAAATGTGGGTCATTTTCATTAATAAAATGTGTGTGCCCTCATAACCTTTAGTTAAAATCTGAAAATGCACTTCCATCCTGTAATGACTACCCATCATAATTCTTTCACCCCCTTTGATGAGTTATCTCGTCATTTAAAAAAAAAAATGGTTCCCTGCCAAAGATGAGTTATTACGGCAATCAGTGTTTGTACTGTTGTACAGAAGGTGGCGCTGTTACACACCTTTGGGAAAAAGTACATAATCCCAGAACCTAGAACGTATATTTCTTATCGGTTTTAAAAAAGTCTGGCGGGAAAAGAGTTAAAGAACGTAAATTAGTCGGCTTGGGCAGGGCGTCCTTTAACTTCTCCCTTTCTAATGTCAGTATGCTTTCATTTCAGAATGCATTGGCTGTTTTATACATCCGTCAAATGGCAGAGAAAGACGAAAGCCACACCCACTATCTTTCTCATAAGAAATTCCTTTTCACTTGGAAATGCGTCAAAATACGGAAGTAAAACGATCAAACATTCCGATTCATGGGGACTTTAAGGGTTTCACTCTCATCTAGTTATTGCACCGTATAAAGTTATTCATAGCCTGGTTAAAAGTGCACAAAGTTGAAAATATGGAAGTGTAGAAACCATCTGAGCAAATTGAAACGGATAAAATCAAAACTGCATCAAAGTTCCTGCCAAGAGAATAGTCCAGAATCTACTGAGGGTTTGAAATGTTAGAAACAGCAGCACAGTAAGTTGAAGCTGAATTTGTTTTAACTGCACGAGTGTCAGCATCTGTTGATTTGTGTTGAGGAGAAACGGCTTCTCTGTGAGAGGAATATGTTGAGACACAGAGTCCGTCTGGATGTACTGGTGTCACATCACAATCTAGTCTCAGATATCAACCCTTCCTCTAAAGGCTTCGATCACACAGAGTTACTCAGAGTAAATCTAGATAAACCCAATGAACTTTGACGGAGAGAGATGGATTTTTTATAGTCAGGGCAGATAGAGGTCATGACCTCTCTAGTCATTTACGACGAAGGGTAATAAGTTACAGATATAGAAGTGAAGTCATTAAGACCGATTAACTTATGATTTATGACAGAGACCTAAAGGGGATGTCCGGGGCATTTTGGGTATAAAGGATCGAAGGGAATGAAGATAAATTCACTAGTGTTCTCGTTAAAGTCATGCTAACAGAGAAGTATGTTTCCTGGAGACAAAACCAATTCACTTTGTATTGATGTGTAAGGTTAAGAAATATTTTGGTTTTTAAAAATGAGAACTTTTCAAATCTAATAAAATGATAAAAAATCCTATTTCCGTAATGCAAAGCTGCCTTTTTATTTCCCAGCTTATATGAAAGAGTTACGCTTTACAATAGGGTCTCGATTGCATTGAGTATTAGTTAATGCATTAACTAACATTAACTAATAAAGATCAATATTTTTGTAAATATTATCAATATATTTGTAAATGGGCAATTCCGTGAAAATATCAACCTTACCACGAAAAAATATGGTAACTAAAAATTTTGTGGATCAAATACCCATGTGAGATCTCTCTTCAAATTTATTTTTAGTTCATGATTTTTCATAGTCAGGTAAGTGCCAGTTTTAGGATTGTCACATCTATAACGCTACATATCCCTCATAAATGGACACATTAAAATAAAATAAGTATTTTATGTTCTATAAAGAGGAATCCCTTCTCCATTTATTGGGTATTGTTGCTTCAGGATTGTGCATTTTATTTGACAGAAATCCTACAAAGTTAGTCGAATCCTAAAATCGCATGTTTATTTCCCTTATTAATTTATATTTTTTTCATAGACTTACATTTTTTGATGTTTAGACAAGTATTCAGTAAAAAATAAACAGATGGTTAAATATATAAAAAAATTCATTCTCTGAGCATTTTTATGTCAAGTCCATAAAGCAATATGTCACATCCATAATGTTGGAATTCCCAAGATGTTAGTTACTTTTTTAACCAAAAGTTGAATATGGTTACCTTTAGTTGCACAACGTCAACCACACAAATAAATGCTTTTTTAGTTAATAGTTTGTAACTAGTTCATTGTTTGTTCATATTATTTAATTATGTATATAAAATTATTGTGCATTAACTCATATTTACCAATACTGTGGCAGACACAGAACTTAGATGAGGTCACGTTTTTGCGTCTTTGTCGAAGTAGAAAACGTATTTACGAAACATGTTCTTTAGAACAGTTTGTCCGTTTAGGGCCACTGTAGAAACAGAGACTTCAGTGTAAGGGGACCCGTGGTGTATTTAGATACAAGTAGCTCATTCTAATGTAAAACAAGTTTTAAACATAATGGTTCATTATGTAAGCTCTTTATACATACAAAGTTATGTATATTATATTGCATATCTGTCAATAGATCCTCCAAAAGAATCGCACATTGGACCTTTAATTTAGATTTATGAAGGCTGTAAAAATATTGTGGTTGTTAATTAATGTTACAGTAGTTATTAATGTTATTAATAACTACTCTAAGGACCTTGTTGTAAGTTTTTGCTAACTAAAAGTATTTAGACAAATGCATTAAAAGTAGAATAAAAAAATAGGTCTCATTTCTCATATTTACTCAGGTTTGTGTATGATTATGTGTTTTTCTCAGAGATTAATTTTAATCCTCTGTGTCAATTTGCTGTGAAAATATTCACAGCACAATTCAGTCCTGTAATCTCTTGATCTGAATATTTAATAAATGCTCAGTCACTTTTCTTCCCGCAGGCTGTTTTGTCAGCAATTAAACTAATCCAGTGTTCTTCATTATTTTGTGTAGATGACTGATAATGAGATATTAAAATCTTTGAGCTGTACAGCACAAATAACAAGTATCTCCCCGGGGCAGAGGTGTCTAGATTACCTTTATGATCTTTAAGGAGTATATTGTTATAAACTGTGTATCGGAGAAATACACACAATCTGACTGTGTGTGTGTGTTTGTGTCTGTCCTGTGATCTTCAGGTTTGTGGGTCACGCTTAAGTTGCTTCCAGGTGACATTCATCAGATTCGTAAAGATTTCCCTCACCTGGTGGACCGATCCACCGCTGTCGCTCGCAAAATGGGCTTCCCAGAAATCATCATGCCAGGTAACATCAGACTGTAGCCTCTGTAGAGAACATCCCACAAGATTATAAAACAGAATATTCTTTTTTTTTTTCTGTAAATCTGTTTAGTCGTGTTCTTGGAGCATTTATATAAGCTTTATTTTAAAAGGCATTTTAGCCCGATCAATCACAAAGAATCCTTTTTTCTGTACTTTCAGGTGATGTCCGCAATGATATTTACGTGACGCTGGCTCAGGGGGATTTCGATAAAGGGAACAAGACGGCGCACAAGAACGTGGAGGTCACCATGTCAGTGCATGATGAAGATGGCAAGAAACTGGAGGTATTGTGTAATGAGGAGCCGTAGAGATGAAGGGTTTTTGTAGGCCAACCGGGCAGTTAGCGCAGTGATGGTTCCCTTAACCGAAAGCCTATGCATTTCTCCAATAGACTTTTGGAAGATCGACTAAAATGATGTTTACACGTTTTGGCTATTAACTTATTCTATACAAATGAACAACACATTTGTTACATTTGAATCCGAAGTACAATCGGCAGAAGTAAAAAGCTAACATGATGCAATAAACAGACTACACTTTAGGTTGATCGATATCAACGTCACCACCACCAATCCTCCGACAACTCTTTCAAACTTTATTAAAAATGTGTTCCCTGGTAAGTAATTCCTCCGTGAATGAAATCGCAACTGTGTTTTAAGAGATTTGTGCCCATTATTTGTTGCATTATTTGTGTGCTTTATATGCATGATGGCGTCTAACGTCCTCGACAGAGGAAGTCGCTTTAAGAAACTTGCTGTCTTTAACACACAATAAGGCTTAAAAAAATCACAAGCGCGTGTCTGATGTCATAGAATAAACGTGAAAATATTTAGAGGTTTTGCTTACAAAAAAACAATTAATAAAACTCAGTCTTTGGAGCGATGAAACCGGAATTCCTATAATGCTAACTCGCTTCCGGAGTTTCCATACAAAATACATAATCTCTAAACCTCCCTATATTCTGGGTTCAGAACTCATTTCCGTAAGCTCTGTTCTGACGCAAGATGTTTATTCACAGTAAATTGTTTAATGTTGATCCCTTAAGTAAATTCAATTACAGCAAAATGAAAGTAACCAAAACGTAAGTCCCAGAAAGAAAAGCAAACTTCACCAACAGGTAATACATGATTATCCCATAAACGGATGAAAATGAGTCTAAATTAGAATCTGAATTATCGAAATTTGATATAAGTGATATCAACTCATGTTGGTGCTTTTTTAAATGTTTAACTCCTAAACAAAACACCTGGTTTATTTGTTTTGTAAGTTACTGCAAAGGTTGATGTAAAAAGCAAATAAAAGCTAATAGATGTTTTAAAGTCATTTAGTCACAAAGTTACACTTGCTCTTTTTTAAACAGGTTTGTGGGTTCACGCTGTCAAATTCTTCCCACGTACAAAGACAAGTTTTTTCATTCCACCTTTTTATTTTTTCAACTGTTGCTTTATTATAATTATTAGAATATAATATTTTGCCACACACACACGTGTAGACACACACATCAGCAGGACGGCCGGCTGGACAATTATTGTTTATAATTGGTGCCTGTCAGTTATAGAGTGTGTGTGTTTGTTAGTCGGTGTTTGACAGGCCACCTGTGACTGTGTTGTGTGTGTTTGTGTGTGTGTGTGTGTTGGACCCTCACTGTGTACAAGTGTAAGAAATGAAATAAACAGTTTGAACCCCTAAGAACAGAAGGTAGGCAAGATTGTCCTCTTTAATATTTCATGAAAGCGTCACCTCCCGTCTCATTTAGCTTCTGTACTCGGGCTGAAAATCAGATTCGATGATTCTCTGTGTGTGACAAACAGAAACAAATTCTGATTTAGCAGTCGGATTAAATACATAGTGATAAAGTGATAAATACTCAACCTTTCTCTCGTCCGGCCCCTTCTCGCGCCTCTTTTTTTTTTATTCTGACAAATGGGCTTTACAGCCGCTGGTCTTTAACACAGATGCATTAATAGCCAATAAAACCGCTGTTTTTGTGTTGCATTTCTGTAGCAGTTTCATTTAAAATGAAAATGATTTTATTTTTATATTACAATTATTAAAAAAATGTTTTTTTTGTTTTATATCTTCAAACAAGTTAAATGACAGTTTTTTAGTTTGTGTTTTTGTTATGGTTCACTATTTAATTGTGTGTTTGAAACCAAACAAAAATAGTTTTGTTTACGTTCCATGGGGTGCTTTTTACAGCTGCTTTCTGTGCTTTTGGGAAGTTCAAACATCCCACGTCAAGCTGAAATAATGTCTTTGCCCAGTGATTTTCAGGCTTTGTTTTTTATCTGTTATTAGACTGACAGCATCTGAGAGAGTTAGAGCTTCACATTGAATTTTCATCTCACCTTATAAAGGTTATTGTGGGCACTAAGGTTTTTCTGTCATTTGGCCAAAATAATGTGTTATCAAAGAGTAACTTCTACACAAGAGCGAGTTCTGTATGTGCTTATTGCGAAAACACAGATTTTTACAGATTTTAGAGGTTTCATAGTTTGAAGGACCAGTGGAGTTCTGAAGTTTAGTCACAAGTTTTCATTGTTTAGATGTTTGCAAAACCCACAAATTGATGTAAAGGACCAACAAGTTATGCAAAACCAGTTATGGGAAATTAAGATTTTCGCTTGACTATATTAAATCCATCAAATTTCTTAGCAAAGTGCCATGAGATTTTTCCTGTGTCTGTTTTAGGGTGTGATCTTTCCTGGTGCTGGAGATGAAGGGATACAGGAGTATAAATCTGTCATCTACTACCAGGTCAAACAGCCCCGCTGGTATGAAACCATCAAGGTAAGCATCATTGCTGCTTTCACAACGGACGTGTTCTATCTGTATTAAAATATTTGATTTTTATACGTATTGAATTATTTACTATTGAATCAGGACATTGGATCAGGAATTATTAAACTGAAATTAAGTTTGAATAAAGTCTCTCTTGAACGTATGTAGATGCTCAGTGGTCAACTTACTAACAAAAGTCTCTTGAGATTTGATAGGCACTTTAAGTAAGGAAACCATTAAAGTTCAGTGAAAAGGTCACAGACCGCAGGGTCTGTTTAAATCCAAGTTTTATCTTTTATTCATATTCAAAAACCTTTGATGTGTAATATATGTCTAAATCCTTCGCTTTAAGGTCATCACTTGCACATTAAACTGATCTTGTGGCGTTCTCTTTGGTGTAGGTTGCGATCCCGATTGAAGACGTGAACCGGAGTCACCTTCGATTCACATTCAAACACAGATCATCCCAAGACTGTGAGTTCCTTTACGCTAATGCACGCAAATAAGTTTAGATCAAAGCAGATGTGCTCGTACCACCATCTGGAAATTCTCTGTGTTAAAGTTAGAGTATCAGTGTAAAACAAAACTTTTATGTCTCTGTGGCGCTTTTTAATATTGAGTCATAGGTCTGTTATTTTTCAGTTTATAAAATCGAAACATTCTAGCATCCCGAGAATGCCCTAGCAACCGCATAGCAACGTCCTTGCAACTGCCCACCCTAACATCACTTTCCTCACCAAATGTTAAAGTCTAGTTTTTGGTCGAGCGCCCTTATCTTTTGAGTTTCAAATTTCAGGGAATTGGCAGCGAGGCTGTAATGAGAAATGCAAGCGTGTGCGAAAATCCTGGAAGGACGTTTAACGGGCCGAGAGGCGTCTGGCGTGCAGCTGCGGTTATTACACTTAGCCGTGCGTGTGCAACTCATCCTGGCATCCACGTCACTCCATCTGCCCGCTGCATTTCATGACCTCAGGCTCGGGATGTGAGGGGTGGGCCGATGGTTGCCGGGCGCTGTTGCCAGGTGCTGGGCAGAGGACGTAAAATAATCAATTAGTGTAAACAGCCAATATGGGGGAAATAAATGTACGGAGCTGACCTCAGAGCAGACTTGAATATGCTACCTTTTATTTTAACTATTTATTTCAACATTGTCAGCACATTTGTAAGCTAGATCTCCGTCTGTGAAGATTTGGACTTTGAAAGTGTGTTTGTGTGTGTGCCTGTGGTTCTTTATAGGGATGTTGTTTCAGCTGATGTTGACATTATCAACCGTAATGAAGCACCTCAGGCAGGATTTCATCCCGCAGATTCACAGAATTGCTGCTGTATTTCAGAGATCTGACTGTCTGATATATGCCAGAGACGGTTCTGTAGCTGCTCTGCTCTGAAGTTCTCATACATTGTTGGTTTTGTTGAAAAAATAGAGATCGTTTGATTCGATCAGAAGTAAAGTAATAAGCTAAGGATACTTTTCAGATGTCTATAAGATTCACTTAACTCCGTTTGATTCAGTTGAATTATTTTAAGTTTTATTTATTAAATAATAGTTTGATTCAGTTGAGTTGGGTTTGATTCAGTTTTGTTCAGTTTGTTTAGTTCGGATTGATTCAGTTGAGTTGAGTTTCGTTTCAGTTGGATTTAGTATATTTTTATATAAGTTATATAAGTTATATATTTTTATAGTATATTTATATATAAGTATAGTCTTAATATATTTGAGTTCAATTTGATTCATTTGAATTCTGTTTTGGTTGTTTCATTTGGATTTTGTTGAGTTCAGTTGGATTTTGTTGAGTGAAGTTGGATTCTTTCTTGTTGAAGTTTGATTCATTTGATTTGGTTTCATTCAGTTTAGTGATTTAGTTCGATTAATTTGGGTTCAGTCTATTTTGAGTTCAGTTGAATAAGTATGGTTTTAGTTTGCTACAAAAACTGATTTCAGTTTGTTTTAATTATGTTGACTTGTGTCGAGTTCGGTCTGATTCAATTGTGTTTAGTTTGATTCAGTCGAGTTCATTTTGATTGGGTTAATTTTTGTTTGTTTCACTTGAGTTCAGATTGTTTCGTTTTAGTTTGGTTTGATTCAGTTGGGTGGTTCAGTTTGATTCATTTGGGTTAAGTCTATTTTGAGTTCAGTTGAATAATTTAGGTTAAGCTTGTTACAACAAGGGAGTTCAGTTTGTTTTAATTATGTTCAATTGTGTCAAGTTCAGTCTGATTCTGTTGAGTGTTGTGTTTTTTAATTCAATTTAGTTGGATTCACTCCAGTTTAATTTGATTCAGTCTTGCACCTTTTGCTCTGTTGTGGTCTTTGTATGACTCTTTGTAGGTTTTTGATGAATTTTTCTTTTCTTTTTAAGTTTTGTGAGGCGTTTTATGTTATTTGCCTTCTCTGAGCTGTGATTATCATCAGTCAGTAGAACATCAGTTATGTGTGTATGGATTTTAAACGGCTGTAAAATGGTCATGTTGTCTTGTTGAACGAAGACAAGACTGAGCCTGTAGACTTGTGGATTGCAGATCATATCATCCTGATATTGCAAAACAAATCACAATTCCTGTTTGCTTGGTACAACCGTGAACTTTTGAAAGTCGAAAGTTATTCAGTTCCACAATTAAAAGAATACAAATACAATTGTTTGAATGAACAAAACGTAATATTTCATGAATAAATGTGTAACAATGATCTTTCTCTACAGGCAAGGATAAATCCGAGAAGAACTTTGCTCTGGCTTTCGTCAAGCTGATGAGATACGATGGCACGACGCTTCGAGACGGAGAACACGATCTCATCGTCTATAAGGTGAAACCATCAGTGCGTACAGTGACAAACCGTATTCTCAAAGCTCTCACGCACATGCAGATGTGATCTGTGTACTGATGCAGTTTAACCTTTGACCTCACATCACAACGTAATCATTACACAATTACACTCTTATCTCTTCATATCTGCATATTAATAAGCTTCATTAATGCAGGACGTCACCTGGTCAAATCTTTATTGAGTTATGCAAATGAAGCCACACTCTCTGGGTTCAGGTCCAAAATCAAAGCACTCACTATTGATTTTAATGCAGACTCCAAAATACTCAAATCAAAGGATAGAAGTTTAAAGAAGTTATAAAACCTGATCATTATTGTTAAAGGGATATTTCACAGAAAAAATAAAATTCTGTCATCATTTGTTCATCCTCATGTCATTCAAAACCAGTATATGACACTTTCACCTTTGGAACACGAATGAAGATATTTTGAGAAATGTCTCGGCGGTTTAGTGTTGTTTGGTGATCAACGTTCTTAAAATGATCTTCTTTTATGTTCTGCAGAAAAAAGAAAGAGACACAGGTTTGACATGACATGTCGCTGAATCACTGATCAAAGAAACTCACAGTTTGTTGAAATATATATAGTTTTTGTCTTCTGGTTTGACTGATAGCATGGTTTTCATTTCATAGCTTTGGTGTGACTGATTTCCAGCTTTCCAGCAGCGAATGTGTGGTTTATTTATCGATGTTTGTGTTAGATTTATTTGCTCTGAATCTGTCTTTGCTGTTGTGTAGGCTGAAGCCAAGAAACTGGAGGACTCATCCATGTACCTGAACTTGTCTTCCACCAAAACTGAGATGGAGGAGAAGAGTCCGTCCTCCGGGAAGAACAATCAGAGTCTCGGCAGCTTCAGCATCAGCAAGGATTCGTTTCAGATCTCGACCCTCGTGTGCTCTACAAAACTCACACAGAACGGTGAGACACCTCCGAATACTCAAATCTCTTTTTCTATTTTTAATACTTGGCTTCAGAGATATTCCTGACAGAGGATTAGACTTTGGCGCGTGACAGTCCGTGCTGCAGGCTTGAATGCGGGAGGATCATTACAGTCTGATCACATACAGAATGCAGTGAAGTCCACCGCAGTCTTGACGCAATCTCTCTTTCCTTCTCCTCGTGTGTTCCCTTACATCCCTCCTCCCCTCCTCTATAAACCTGTTTTCTCTTAAGAATCTGTGAAAATGGCACAAAATGTTTAGCCTTTAGCCTCTTTGTCGGCAGGTGTGCATGTGTAGAGTAGACACCGGGTTTGTGTCCAGGGACCTTGTGGCTGAGGAGAGATTAGAAAATTGCTGAAAGCTTTAACCAGTGAAGCAGGTTATAGTTCGCCCCAAAACCATTCTACTTACACAATTCTTTGGAAATGCATGGCCTTGCTCTTCAAAGTTTTCTGACCGGCTGTGACTATTCCAATATGGCGGCTGTCTCGCGCATTGCGGCCCCTAGAAATAGCAGCGAATGATGCATCTGTGGCCACGGACGTTTTCTACTGTTATTTCAGAGCTCCTCTGCTTGATGAAGACGCGAATGTCGTGGTGCATTAATGCGTCTCGCGCTTTGAGGTGTGAGTGTGATTTCATTGGTATAAAGGCCATCCTTATCCCCCGTACGACATGATAATCCCTTACACACACCGTGTTATGGGGTCTTCCGTGTCTGTGAATTGATTAGCGAGTGGCTAACGCCCACCCTTGTTATTAGCGTGTTTTTACGCAACCCTTGAACCACAAGGCGGTTAGGATGGCACTTTAATGAAGACCTTTGTCAAAAAGTTGTAGTTTCCATCCGAGCCGCTGTCCGTTCGGCAGGTAACGGACAGCGTAATGAGGTCGCTGAGGATTGCTCATACCGAGCATTGAGAACATTAGCATATAAATGCAGACTTTTAATTGCTAGCGTGAGTCAGAGATGCTGCTTTAGCCTGCGAGGTCTTGTCCATCAACGCCAACATCCCCGTGTTTTTCTGGACATACAATCCGTCAAAAATAGTGATATAGTTGCACATTAGCATACTGAGCGGCTAGCGTCAATGCCGCAGGTGGAAATCGATGAGTTGGTGTGGATTTCAACACATGGTACACTTAGCGTGTTTGTAATTTTGTTTGGGCTTTGTAAGTAGTGTCTTGTTTGGATGTTATTTGGATGTTTGCGAAGTAAATTTCCCATGTGATTGAAATGTCAATGTTCTTTACGCTACCCGTTAAATACAGAGACCTCTCTCTGCCAATAAGACAGAGAAATGATCGCTTTTTAATAAAGAATGACAGCAGGGCTGTCCTCTCCCATGATACGACAGCCTTTATTAAACCTGCCGGATTGGAGTTTTAACGTCTTGCCACACTTGCACAGGTCCTGTTGATGTGCTATGATGACTTGAAATTATGTTTTGTTTCTTAAGCTACATTGACCATTGTCACTAAAAATAGTTGTTTTCTCTTTGTATAAACTCACAAATGTTTTACACCATTTGTAATAATTTTTTTTGAGTTATTTTAATATTAGTTTTATTTTTACATATATTGGTGCATAGGTTTGATTATCTTTCTGTTGTAGTATAGTTGTTTCTAGATTGTAATTTTAGTGCCTCACACTTTTATTTTGCTGAGGCATCATTTCTCATTTTCAATATTTTGGATATTTTTCAAATATCCTGTGACATTTAGTGTGACATTTTATTTGATTTCAATTCAAACAAGGTCCAGTGTGTCAGTTTTTGGAGGCTCAATTGACAGAAATGCAATATTATATACATAACTATGTCTTCAGAGGTGTATAAATACCTTACATAATGAAGTGTTATGTTTTTACTATCTTAGAATGAGCTATTTCTATCTACATACACGGCGGGTCCCCTAACATGGAATTCTCCATGTTTCTACAGTAGCCCTAAACGGACAAATTATTTTAATTATTTATTATTTTTAAACTTATAGTGTTTTGAAGTAATATCAAATTTTTATTTTATAACTGCAGAATTGTGTGTGTTTATTTTGTTTTAGCTTTTATTTATGACTGCAAACTGTTGATCGGCTGTTATTTATAGTCGCCCGTTTCTCAAAAAAGCACCCTACGTGTGCCTTCACTTAAATACAGAGAGTACATCACTATATCACTCAGTGGATGTATTTCTTTCCTCTATATTTCTGGCTTTTCTACCTCATAATCCACTCTGACCAAGATCTGTAGCTTTGTATGAACGTGTCACCGTGTGTCATTTTGATTGACCCCTGGAAAAAGTCCCGCCGGATTACAGCGTCATCGACTTGATCTCATTTCGTTTTGCCTCGTCCTCAGATACTCTCTGGAATGCCAAGTTTAAGGTTAAAAAGTCAGTCTCTTCTGTTGCTATGGCGATCGCTATGGGAGTCGCTCAGGCATTGCGGAGAGTTCCCCGGGGATCCATGGAAACCGTGAAACTGTTTGTAGATTACAGGTGCCGAGCAGCACAGATGAGCCCCGGTGTCAGATGAGAGCATCTTCATCTCTTTAGCTGCTTATTGATGCTCCGTTAATTCCAATGAGGAGACTAAAAAAGAGTCCGACCTTTAAACCTATGACACTGTTTACTTTCCTCTTGTGTAATATATGAACTTGTATTGTTCCATAAACTGCATGAGATCAATATTTCATTCTTTACTAGCCTACAAAAAATAAATGCCATGTCTGGCTAAACCTTTACCGTAGTAAGACAGTGTAACACACATCTCTTTTGTGTCTTTCTTCCATTACCAAGGTTTATAGCCAACAGTTCATTATTTGTGTGAAGGAATATTTTACGTGCTGGTAAGAGAGCATATGTTGATGTGGTTTCTTGTGTTGTGTGTCTCCTGTAGTTGATCTCTTGGGCCTTCTGAAGTGGAGGTCCAACACCAGTTTACTCCAGCAGAATCTACGTCACTTGATGAAGGTGGATGGAGGAGAAGTGGTCAAGGTATGTTTGAATCATCTGAGAGAGATCTGGATTTATTTCACCGTCAGTCAGACCACAGTTTTAATGCCATGCGGAAATATATGTGCTGTCAATATAACTGTTTGAAGTTGGCATGGAGGCTTGCACTTTGATTTACGATTCGAAATTATAGATGAACGCCGTGCTGTACTTCAAAAGCTTTTTGCTTATTAGTTTATTTGTAAGGCTGCCAAAAAACATGCTGAGATATTTATAGAAATGATATTTCCAGAAATGTTTTAGATGGCTGAAGGAATGAAAACCGATTTTTTTTATATACCGAAACAGTTTAATTAGGAGAAACAAGTACTTTTATTATAAACAACTTTTTAAGTGTCAATAATAATGAAATGAGAACAAAGTGAAGAGTCGGGGGCCACTAGGGGGTATTGGCATCATTTCAAGGGGGCCTCAAGATAATTATTATCAAAGCTCCACAATATTTTATTGTGTAGAAATTTTGAGTGGGGGGACCTCAAATTTTGTTGTGGAAGGCGGTTGACAACCACTGCTCTATCTATCTTATATATCTGATCTGAATAAACCATTTTTATTGCATCATTTGAAGGAAGGAGGAAAGCTTTTTTATATTTAAATAATATATTTAAACGATAATTACACAAATTTGCCAGGTTTGGTAGAAATAATATATTTCTTCCCTTCTTTCTTTCTTTCTTTATTTATTTCTTTCGTTCTTTCTTTCTTTCTTTCTTTCTTTCTTTCTTTCCTTATTTCCATCCTGCTTTCTTTCCTTCTTTCTTTCATTCTTTCTTTCCTTCCTTCCTTCCTTCTTCTTTTTTTCTTTTCTTCCTTCCTTCCTTCTTTCTTTCTTTCCTCCATCTCTTTCTTTCTTTCTTTCTTTCATTCTTTCTCATAATATCCGGCTATGTTGATTTATGTGACTGACTCAGATTTTCCTCATGCGGTGTTTGAATGACGTTCTGCATTCACAGGCAGTTTAGTTCACAGATTTTTCTGAGAAGTCAAACGCATTCATGCTGTCGTCGCCTGAGAGAGAAAGATGAGGGATGCATTGTTTTGTGCTGTAAACGCACCCTCGATGTCCTTCCAACATATTTGGCTCCCTTTCCGAACGTCTGAGACATAAATATAAAACCTCTGACCAGAGTGAATGTGTCAGGTGTGTCAAACTACAAACTAAAGACACTAAACCGATCAACAAGACATTTTTATGTGTCACATTCAGTTTGACCTGAAATATAATAATTCAGAATGGTTTAGTTTACTGGTGTGTGTGCGTGTTGTAAAATAGAGTCTGAACACTGTATTGAAATGCAATTGCATGTTCTGTTAAACGTCTTTGTGCCACATCAGGTTCATGCTGTTGAAATGTATTGGTAGGTTGCGTTCCTCAGATGGTGAAGAATAACCGAAATGTTGTTTTTTGTGTGTTAAACTGCATTCTCTCAAAACTGTCTGCGTTCTCTTTGGCTCAGAACATTTTGGCAGAAATCCCTGTTAGACTCAAAGCAAGCGTTTCTGCAGGATTATGATGCCGTCCTCGCAGCTTTTATGCCTCAGCCACGCCGTTCCCCAAAATTCAATTTCCAAATTTGGCAGTTGTAGAAGGTGTTTTCAGAGCGAGTGATCGTGTTGAACAGAACTTTCTCTCGGTCTGAGGAATTATTCACTCGATGTCCTGCTAATAAACAGACCTCGGAGTGTGTGATGTGTGCGGCATATTAAAAAACCCTTATGTGTGAGTGCTCTCTTAAATGAAAGTTTCCTTAAGGCCTTCAAAAGAGAAAAATGGGACGCACATCTGTTTTTGTTTCCTCCTTTTGTTGTCATCTAAACACATTTTAGTTCTCAGGATTTGCTGTAAGAGAGAATCAAGGCTGTGTTGTCTATGTGCACATTTGTTTCTGTAGAGTTGGTGGGTTGGAGTCTGCTTACCTCGTTGTCATGGCAACAGTTTTGTGATGATGTCAGGGTTTGTTGGATGTTTGTTGGTATTTTTGCCATTTGTTGGGTCGCTTGTGTGAAGTCGTCTGAATACCATCATGTGTGTGTCTCTCTCTCTCAGTCTGTTTCATTACTATAATGTCCCGTCCCCTCCATAACCTGTACTTTACGATTCCTCTCCGTGGTGACTTATGTGTGTGCAGCTTATTTTAAAAGTGGCATCTTAAACCCGGTGAATCTCATCTCAGGAATGGCAGATTTATGACCGTTATCGGCATCTTGTATCTGTTGCGACTCGCTCTCCGCTGAAAATATGCAGCAGCTTCGGTGTAATTCTGTGAAGCGTGTGTTTTTCTTCTCAAGGACGCACAATCTTTCTTTTCACACGCCGTATGTAATGAGAGGCTGTGCAGCAGATGTGCCGAGCGCTGTAATAAAACGCACGTCCGCTGTAACAACACAAACATCCGCTCGACATCAGGTGGAGAATTTCAACATTTAAATAGCTTTCACACTGAATTTAAAACACTCGAATTGGAGAAAATCTCATTTATAAACCTCCTGTGCAAAATATAATAACATGCTTGCCAAGCCTTTATGCATTAAACGTTATACGACTGTTCTTTAATATTATACATTTTACTTTAGTTTAGTTTCGTAACTCTGGTTTAAATGTTTTTGTAGTTGATTTGGTGTTTACAATTTTACTGTAATATTTATTACATTCAGAATAAACAAAATTACAAATAAAATGTGTTAAAAAAATTATTGAATGTGGTGAATTAAGGGCTCTTCTGGATGTGAATTGTGTGCACATTATGGACGGTGTAGCTGGCTTTAACTTGTAGTTCTGTGATGTTGTGATGATGTCCTTGCTCGTATGTCATTCAGCATCGCTTGGATGACATTGAGATTGACAGTCTATGCTTCTGACGGCATCTTTTCACATTCTCTCTCTTGAGACCATAGAGCACAAATCTTTAAAAATCATCCCATTACTCCAACGCTGACCATCGGCTTTAATAATCCTTGTATTGTGTGCATGTGTGTGTGTGTAGTTTTTACAGGACACCTTGGACGCCCTCTTCAACATAATGATGGAGAATTCAGACAGCGAAACGTTTGATACCCTCGTGTTTGATGCTCTGGTAAAATTCATATTCTGTGGATATAATAAATCTGTATAAATAACCATGTTCAGGGTTTTCCTAGTGTCATAGGCTTTAGTTTTAGCCCTCAGCATTAAATGTTTAAACTGTTCGATAATAAGATTCCTTTATTCAGATTATATTTAAATGCTGATAGTGCCACTCAGAGAATTGTTGTCACATTGAATCGATGTGAACTTTTATTGAAGTTGGTTTGGTTTTTGTCTCTGTGCTTCTGCAAGGTTTTCATAATCGGACTGATCGCTGACAGGAAGTTCCATCATTTCAATCCTGTTCTTGAGACGTACATCCGCAAGCACTTCAGCGCCACGCTCGCTTACACGTGAGTCAAACAATAACACTGCTCAGGCTTTATGTCTTATATTTGCTGTTCTGAGAAATGATCAGCACTTTCTAACATACGTATGTTTGGCAGAAGTGTTTAAGGGTTATACATGTGTGTGTATGTGGATGTTTTTCAGCAAACTGATGAGAGTGTTGAAGAACTATGTGGATAATGCCGAGAAGCTCACAGACCAGCTGCTGAAAGCTCTCAAGGCACTGGAGTACATCTTTAAATTCATCGTGAGGTCTCGGGTTCTCTTCAACCAGTACGTCCTTTTCTCACATTAACATCTCTCAATGAAACTGTTGTGGGTTGTGTTGTCTGGTATTATTAACACTGTGAATTTGAAGTTAGGTAAACTTGTTTGCTTTCATAGTCAAACCAAAAAATTATAGATAAGAAATTTCCTCTCAAGTCAGTTCATATTTCACAAGTTTTGGCCATTCTTCTGTTGCACCGTCTCACAAATGAATTAGGTTGAACAGCTGTCAGCTAAATAAAGAATATCATTTTAGGTTAAAACCAGTTACCAAGCAATACTTAACTTTGTTCAGTCTGTGGTGTCAAAGGCATTAGCAATTACAGAAACACGTAAGGAAAACATGGTCAGGTCAAGGGTCAGAATATTATTTGGTCCCAAATGTGACAGATTTATAGAATTTTTGGTTCTACTATGTCACGGTTTACTTTATTTTGCCATCTTCACTTTTATACATTAACTACAATCAAAAATGATATTTTGTGTCTGAATACATTTTGGTTTGACTGTATGCTGTACAGCTAAACAACACAAGACTTTCTTTTTGTATTCAAAACCAGTTTAGGCCGATACATGCGCGTTTAGTTATCTGAATGAAAATCTGATCATTTGAGACCAAACGTCATACACAGTGTACAGTAATGTCTAGGGATGCAACAATATTATCGGGATCTTGGCTTTTTCTGAAAATGTCGTTGTTGTCGAAACTGAGTTTGATTTAACAAAATGCGTAGTTAAGTAAAGTAAAAGCAAATTCCTAAAGGAACCCAAAAAATAAAAATTACATAATTTATTCACACTCATGTCGTTCAAGACCATTATGCAGCTCTTTCATATGTGTAACACAAAATAAGCTATTTTGAGAAATGTCTCTGTGGTTGCTCATACCATGGATGTCAAAGGGGTTTCCAAACATTCGTCAAAAATCTTCTTTTGTGTTGTGCAGATAAACAGAAATACAGTTTTAGAAAGACAGGGTGACAAGAGAATGTGAAGACTGGATTCCAAGCAGATAATAACTCAAACTACATCCATTCTGTACTCTACATCCCATCTCCCTTCGCAAATCATCTTTGTTCTATAAAAATCTTTGGGTTGGACCGAGAGCAGTGTGTCACGCCACACCTTTCTCAAACTTGACTGATGGAGGATGTGTCTGAGACGGGCTGGATGTGGAGTGGGCAGCGCTGCTGATTTAGGTCGAGCGTGGACATGTTGAGTAATGAGCGAGTCTAAATTAAGTTCAGCAGCGGTGATTAGCTTGTTGTCTTCAGGTGAAGTATGATGTGTCCCTCAAGCGCTTCTCAAGAGAGCGTCTCACCACTTTATCCACCTGAACGCCTGCGAGCACTTGACACCGCACACCGCTGTGAGAGACACTAATGAGGACGGGCTGATCCCATCGACTTTGTCCTCTCTGACAGGACGAACCCAGCGCCGGCGTTTATATCTAACCCGACTGATATCACGTGTCAAATTCGTTACCTTAAAAGAAAGTTATAGTACCTATTGTGTTTGCTTGTAAACCATTTTTTTATAGCCAAGATGAAGCATTCTGAAGTAAACACTCTGGATACGGTTGAAGATCTGCGACCCAGAGCAGAGAAAATCAGGTGGCACTAATCGCATCAGCTTAGTCGACCGGTTGAGCGTTTTAATGAATGCGTTAAAGCAGGAATTCTCCGGATGTTTGTTTTTTTGGAGCTGTGAAGATGCAGAAAGCGTCCCTTCGGCCCTCCGCCTTTCAAACTAAATTACAGAGCAATTCATCAATCTGATCAGACTGTGATCAGGAGCTGGAGTTCGGGGTGAACAGGTGGACGGGCACGCGTGCCGAGTTGGCCACATTGTTCTCGATGCGCTTTGTACGGCTCCGGTCGGTTTGATGTCATGCATTAGCATAGCAAACACATGCTCACCAGTCTGTTTCCTCTGATGATGTAGATGAAATAATCATGTGCTGTCTGCGTGTGGACGTGTGTTTCTGTTTCCCTCAGGCTGTATGAGAATAAAGGTGAGAGTGATTTCATGGAGTCCCTCAGGAGCCTCTTTGCTTCCTTGAACGCCATGATGAACAGCAATGCTGACGGTACCGGAGGGGTGAAGGTGAGTCTGTCCGAAAAACTACACCATGAGCTGCAGACGGGTGTAACAAATGGCTTAAAGTCACCATGAAACAGAAGTCACGATTGACTTCTTTTCCACATCGCGACGTATATTCGAGTTAAACATCTTCTAAAATTTGAAAAAATATGTATTTTATTTTGCGCTTCTCTTTTTGATTGGTATGTTGTAAGTTGGGCCTGGGGGGGTTAAAAATGCCTGGCTATTGGACAGTCAGTACAGTCTTACCTATTTTTTGCTGCAGACATCATGTGGTGAAGAATTGTTGTTTAGAGGGGAGAGGAGCTCCGTGTTTATTATTATAGATTAAAAGTGTAAAATTAATTCAAATAAATAGTGCTGTGCACATAAAAATCATTTATAATAATCAATGCAACACAGTGCAAAACACTTCTTGTTTCATTTCATGGTGACTTTAAGATGAGAAAATACATTTGTAATGCATATCTAAAGGTTTTTTAGTCAAAGGGGTTTGGTTGTAACTGGATCTTTAATATATTTACATACGTGGATTAAATTAGGAGACCATTACAAACTTTCATTTTATCATCATTTTTAGATGCATTGTGTCCATTTTGCTCCAGTGTTTGTTGAATATGTAACGAAAATCAAACCTCAAGAGTGACATAAAGTCCTTCAACAGCAATGTGAAAGACTGACACATGAACAGAAACTTACAAATTTAATCAAAATTCAGGTCACATAAAAAATAATTACTCTGTTCCTAATTACATGTAGAAATATGACTGTTCTTTTTTATAAAAGGGAAACTGAACTTTTTTCTTTGCAGTATTTGAGGTCTGAAAAAATTATATTAATATCTCTGTTTCTCTAGTTTTCATTTTCTGCAAATTAATGCGAATAGAAAGAATATTTTTATTTGATATTTGGGAGAAATATTGTTTGTACATTTGCACATAAAGAGTAAACTCTTCTCTTTAGTTTTCAGCGGCTGTGTACATAAACACTGAGAATTGGGAATTTAAAGTTCTGTTGTTGTAGGATTTTTGTCCCTCAACATGACTCAATGACATGAGGTCTTCATGTCCATGTTTTGGTCATCTGTCTCTTTTTAAGGATGTTGTACAGATGTTGAACAGCTCAACGTCTCGGAGCTCTGCGTTACCTCTAGAACAGTGGTTCTCAAACTGGGGCCCCAAAATTGATCCTGGGGGGACCACAAATTTTGATGAAATATAAAAAATACTCATAGATTTTATGTAATCAAACATCACAAAAAAGAAAACCACTTACCAAAAGTATTGTTGTTCCATGCATAACTGAATATGTTTTTGCTTTAATAAAAAAAATGCTTTAATTTCTAAGTTTAGATCGTTTTAATCAAAAGTAGCTGCATTCTACACAAAGGGCGGCTTACAATGAAAAGGTCTGAGAACCACTGCTCTAGAACTCCAAAATATGTCGTTTTCTGTTTGCCCGGAGCTCTTTTCATCTTCTGAATGTGTTTGTGTTTCTTCTCTCTCCGCTGTGGCTGCTTCACCATCTTTAGCTTCTTCTCAAGGTATTTTCTATCTCTGCTTCTCTCTTCGTTTTCTTGCTCCTCCTCCATTTGTCTTCCGTTGTCACTGTCCTTGACCTGTCACGTCGCCTCATTTCTGCGTTAATTCACCTCATGTGTGACACACAAAGCATCCGGTCTGTCCGGAGCCCCGCAGGTGTGCTGCTGGACCAGATCTGACTGGTTACGGGGCGATCCAAATTTCGCGTCTTTTGCACGTGCAAATTCTTAATTTTTAATGTAGACGTGTTTAAAAGCGACACGATGCGACGCTACTATTTTTCTAGGTACATCAACGACACATCATAATGAAAATATTTCAACTTCTCAGAATGCCGCATTCGCACCACAGGTCATGTGACTAGAACCAACAAACCAATATAGACTAGCTCGGTGAAGATGGAGACACAGATGATCACAGCATTAATAAATCTAATAGCAGTGTTATTGCAAGGTATTTTCAGTGCGTATTATCCATATATCCTGTGTCAATACCTCCTCGTCTCAACGGCTAGCGTGGCCCATGATTGCTAAGCAACGACAGATGCCAGGAGAGCTTAAACTCCTATGCGCTTTTGAATAAAAGTAGAAAGCAGTGCGCCGCGGTTTTAGACGCAAAATGGGAATCTCCCCTATGTCAATAAATTAAAAATGTATCTTGTTAAAGAGATACCTCACCTTTAAATAAAAATGTTCTCAATATTTGCATCAACTTCATGTTATTCCAACACTGTATGACTTCATCTTTCAAAAAGGTTAAGAATGAAAAATAAATGTTCCAAACAATGGTTTATTATGAGTTTTTCTATTTATAAAAGCTCACAGAAGAGAGTCGTACATGTTATTTTTGGGGTGAACTAATAGAAAAAAACACTTGTTTTTTCAGCCTGTCTATGTGATTTGACACACACATCCTTTAGCTTTCCTCCTGTGATGTGTATCATCCTTGTTACAGTCTCAAACTCTGATGTCATGCTTGCAAACCTCTCAGTCTTATTGATGCATTACCATCGCACATCAGATCAAACGTAAGGTGTGTTATAAGATGTGAGCGTTTTTTAGCAACCACTTGAACCGCGAGACCTCATTTCCCCGCTAACTCGAGTTAAATCACACCAGACGTGGGCTGCTGGAGAGAGAATTTATCAAATGGGAAACTTCTTAACCCATCCATCACTCCTCGCCGTCTCTGTTGACTCGAGGTTCGCAGCTTTTCTGACACTTTTTTGCTTTTAAATGATTTCAAAGTACATCAGAATTTGACGTGATGATAAAGATCAAACATAGTGCGGCCGCTTTTAAACCAAGGCTGTAAATCTCAGGACTCCCATGTTTTCATGTGTGACTGGAATAAAACAAGACATTTAGCTGCTGAATGCACCGGTTGTTTCATTCTTTAAAGAGCGTTTCAAACCCTGCAAATCCAAGCGATTTGTTGTTAAGTTTGATTCGGAAACAGGGTCACACTTTGGCCGCCAGGTTGTTCGGATGCCTAAATTTAAGGAGCTGCTTTTACCACCAGTACAGTTTTGGGATACAACGTTTGTTGGATGCAAGTGCATCGTCCAAAATGTCATGTTCCCACATTCACATCTCCAACCACAAACGCAACATCAGCCGCAACAGCTGATGAGAATGAAGGAGAAACATTTGAGACAGCTGGCCCTTCTGCACACCAGACGGCAGACAGCGTTTGCTTTTCTATTAATATTGATCCATATGTGAAACACGGCAGCTATTAAAACTGAGACAAAGTAAATATTTAGGTCATCATGTTGTGCTGTCAGGCATGTTAAAACGGATCAAATAGATCAAAACAGCATCTGTGGTTGGCTTGCTTGTTTTGTGATGAGTTTGGTGACAGACAGATGGACGCCGTCCACGTCTGTGATTGACAGGTGTCATTCTATTAGATCAACAAAGCCCATCCGATCAAAGAAACCAGGTACAGGAATAAGAAATAAGAATAGAGGGTTGTAATGTATCTGCCAAACAACTTTGAAACTAAAGTCTTTAATCAAATTGAATACTTTAAATCATGGGAAACCGGTGGAGAACTTTGACTTGAACTTTGTGTATAAGTCCACCACAGAGCACTTGACAAAGGAAGATTAAGGGATGCTGTAGAGAGAATCGAAGATGCAGGTTCTCAAACTATTGATCGGTGTGGTGGGAGTTTATTGGAGTAAATCTATAAATGATAAGTAAATAATAAAATGATAAATGGTAGTGAACGTCTTGTTTGCATGGGGATCATTCATCTCCCATTGATAGGCCCATATGATGCCGTTCATCACATTCGGATTTGGTTACACAATTACTAACAACACAATTCACTAACTGTTAATATTTGTTTGAAAGAACATTTTTACGCAAACCATTTTTATTCCTGACCGTTATTTGCAGGGTTTCATTTTTGGTTTCTGTATTATTTGATTATCTTTTGCTTGAATTCTAGGGTGCGGCGCTGAGATACGTCCCCACTGTCGTCAACGATCTCAAACTGGTCTTTGATCCAAAGGAGCTCAGGTGAGTTTATATCATCAAATCCCTGATGTCCTCCGACTAACTCGTAGTTATTTATGACCGCATTAATCTCTTTCAACAACCTTATATTTAACAAGCAATTTAGCAACAAGTCCCTCCTCAAAATCGTCAGGATTTTTAAGATTTGAAAACAAGTAGTAATGAAGTCTTTCTGACATTTAAATCACAAAAATGATACATTTCCTCTCTCTCTCCCCATTCTCTCTCTCTCTCTCTCTCTCCCCATTCTCTCTCTCTCTCTCCCCATTCTCTCTCTCTCTCTCGGTGTTTTTCTGCTCGTGTCATCTGATCACGTCTGTGAGACTCATAATGAATTCAGGTCTGGTTCGTGGAGTGATTTCCATACAGCGGTACATGAAAGCGGCATATCTGTGATGCGACGCTCAGAAAGCAGCTCTCATCCTCTCCTGTTTCTCTCTCTTCATGATAAACTTTTGCTCGAACGCGCCGCTTTGCTGCTCAAGTATCCTGCGCGCTTAAGATTCCACGCGCAGTCGCTGCGAAGTGATGCGGTTGCCGTGGAGACATGGCGGTCACTCGGCGATCTTGTCTGTTGGTCTGGATAATGCGTTTATCCCTGAGTGGCATTTTAATGGAGTTATGTGGCTCTTATGAGGGCTCAATGTACTGCTCTCACAGCGGTGTGTTTGTAACCACGAATCCTGCTGTGACGCGTTCCTGAAACGCATCCCTGACAACGGCCAATTTTCAAAGACGTGACATTTTCACGAGACGTTTTATAACAGCGGGGTTCATGTTCGATTCCTGCAGTATTCTGTATTCGTGTTGTTTCTCTGTAAATGTTAATAGATAAATGGACGAGAAAGAGAGAGAAAGAGAGAGTTATCACATGTCTGTGTACACGCAGGAGCATTAAATCAGAACTCTTCCTTTTCCCTGTTTTCTTTTGCCTTTGATTTATTTCCATTTGTCCCTTTTGAATTAATTGTCATTCATTTTTGTTATTTTATCCTTTTCTTTTTCTTTCTGTTCTCCTCCTTTCTTTTGCCTTCCTGATCGTAGCTGTGTGTTGTATTGCAAACGTGTGAACACTTTCTCGAGTGCCTGATTGCTCATATAAAACATTTATAGCATCACTCCTGGTTTTCGGGGAGGCCTGTTGTCTCTGTCATAGAATAGTATTTGCTTAGCAGAGATGTCGTGGACGCCACACACTCACAGACCAAACAAATGTTGAATGAGGTCGTGTCATCGTCTGCCAGACCTCTCACTTCACATCCTCCTCTCTTCAAGTGCCAGTTGTGTGCAGATAAAGAGCGGCGGCGAGTGCGTGTTGGGTTTTATTCAGATGTGCACAGAGAGGCATGGCCCGGGGCAGTCAGCATGTTTTAGAAATGAGCTGTCACTTCAACAAGAGGTGGAGACCCTGAGATCAAACTCTCACACGCAGACACCTGCACCCGCTCCACACCGCTCGCTGCTCACATTTTTCACGATTTTAAAGGGAAAGTTCCCCCAAAAAGTAAAATGCTGTCGTTTGCATACACTCACTGGTTTGTAGACATGCACGTGACACTTACGTCATTGCAGTGTCGTTTGGTTATCGACATTCTTCTAAATATCTTCTTTTGTCTTCTGATTTGAACTGTCGTTGTTTTTGCTGTTTGCTGAATGCAAATCTCTCTCTCTTGTTTTCCAGTAAGCTGTTCAGTGAGTTTATTCTCAATGTTCCTCTGGGGCGTCTGGTGAAGCAGAAGTTGATCTGCATGATTGACATCGTCCACAGCGACCTCTTCACCCAGCATGGTATGCACACACACACACACACACACACACACAGTAAAGGTCAGTGTCTGACAGCAGCTGTATTTGATGTTGTCACTGGTCTGTGATGATCTGAACACTGATTTATAAGTTTGAGATGTTTTATGTTAACTACCTTATAGAAGATCATCATCAACTTCAGTGGAGAGTGGGAAGAAAATATTTTCATCTAAGCAGAAACTCTTTTTCTATCTTTTTTTAATGCGGGGTTAGCTCAAAAATGAAGTCTTGTTTTTTTACTCGTTATTTCAGACCCATACGTGATTAAACAATGACAGTTTTTATGCAATGACGGAACAATGAAATAATGATCAGTCTGAAGTTCTCCACCCCTAGCAGATATTCTGCTGAATGTTTCTCACAGATATGTATGCATCATGATGTTTGTGTTTGTGATGATGAATAATGTTTTGTGTGTGATGATGACTAAGGTTTCTGTGAGCCACATAGTCTTTGTTTAGTGTGTGTGTGTGTGTGCGCATGTTTTAGTGCAATGCGTGCGATTGTTTGTTGTCTATGTCTGGAAGGGATGTGCAGTGTTAAATCAGTGACATATGGAAGCTCTCTAGGTAGATTGTAAGGAGATGCACGTTGTTATTATGGGATGTCTCCTGCTCTCACTTAATTAAATCACTCACTCAGAAACACACACACACACATTCTGTCATCATTTACTCACCCTCATAAAATTTGGAGAGCAGAATAAATGAACAGAGAAAACAGAGAAAGATATTTGGAAGAATGTCAGTTATTTTCAGTTCTGGGACAACGTTCACTATCCTAGTAGCAAAAATGAAATGGTAGCAAATGTCCCCAGAACTGTTTGCCTTCATATATTTTTCAAAACAACTAATTTTGTGTTCAATAGAATGATAGTTGATGTTCCAGAACTGAAAATTACTGACATTCTTCCAAATATCTTCCTTTGTGTGCCGAAGAACAAAGAAATGTAAACAGGTTTGAAACAACCTGAGGGTGAGTAAATAATGACAGAATCTTAATGTGTAGGTGAAACCCTTTAAGGTTTGATAAAAGGGAATTGTGTGTCAGTTTAAACCGGTTCATTGGATGTCTAGCAGTGTAAATACTCTCTGTGACTCTGGAGGCTCTCTCTACGTAAGAGTGACATTTCAAAAGATGTCGAGACACATCCTGAAGATTTGCATGTGTTACTGAGGTTCTGTGTCTGTGAGCACGAGTTTGTGAGCGCCAGTAGCTTCTCTGGAATAAATGAACACAAACGGGCTCGTCTGACCTGAACAAATGTGCCGAGCACGCTCTTGGCTTGTTGTTTAGTTGCAAAATGTATATGCGTCTGCTTGTGTGTTTTTTCCTTTATAACATAAACGTGTCACTTAGAATTTGATTATCGACAACTTTCAGTCTTCTTCGCTTCTTCCCACCCTTAAAGTAGTTCACTAAAAAGGCTAAACTGAATAGAGAAAACAGTTTTGATGATGCCTGATGTAGTGACCCTTACAGCGATGTGAGGTGAGTTTATGATGATACATTTTAAAATGCAACGACACATGAACGTGCAAAGCTAGCAGCATTTTTGCTCACACGCAGAACATAGTCTGTGTTTTTCAGCTGCACGTTTGCATCCGAGTGAGGTGTTGCGGCACATTTGACGCATCATTAGTACAATCACGACTGCAAATTGTTCCAATTGACAAGGACACCACAAATATACCGCATCCTCATCCAAATTAAACACTGTTGTATATTTGCTGACGTGTCCTGGGTCTATATCCAGATCTTTTTCACCACTCTTAGGTTTTAGGTGATAGTTGGGATTCATGTTTTTTGGGAGGATAAATAAGGCAGAATTGAAACGCACATAATACGGCGTGACACTGATGTAAGGAGCTTCGATTTATTCCACCGTGACCCTGATTTGTAATTTTAGCCAGTGAAATGTTTTCTGAGAGTTCACGGGCAGGTCGGGTGTTTATTTCATACAGAAGTGTGTGCAGCATGCTGTGTGCAATCATAAAGAAGAGAATGTGGATTTATTTCTTTGAAGGAAAACTTACTGAACGGCGAGATAAATGAGCCTTCAGAGACCTGTGGAAATTGCGAGCGTGTGCGTGTTTTGTTTAGTAGTGACTGCGTATGAAAGAAAAACTCATTTGTATTGATTAAGCTCTTTCACAAAGTCCCGCCTCCCTCGTTGACGGACAGATAAGATGACACGTGGCACATACTTGATTTCTCTGTGGCGATGAAGCGAACGTCAAAGTGCACTTTCAAATTAAATATCATTACTTCAGCTGTCAGATCTCAGTGAAATATTTATCTGCACACTTTCATGTCTCCATGAGACTCAAGTGTGCGCGCGTGCGTGTGTTTGAAAGCAGAATGCAGAGAGATCTGTTTGACTTGTGATGAAAATATCGACAGGGCTTTTAATTGCCGATAATTGAGATCATGGGCATTTGTTGTTCATTCTCAGAAGTCTATCGAGTCCGATACTAAAATGCAGCTCAAGGTGTAGAGGATTACGTTGCCAGCCCAAAGGTCATGGGTTCGAATCCGGGTCAACACACAAACTGACGAAGAGAAGAATGACATGCATTTATTGTAATGTATGACGCTTTGAAAAAGGTTTGTGCCAAGGGCGTATTTCATGTCATGAAAAATATAAATTGGCAGACAACCTTTTCCATGTTTGTAGCCCTATTTTGTACAACTGCACTTATTTTGTGCACTTGAGGTTCTTTAATATCACATTTAAAGATAATGTTGTTTATGAGCGCATGGGTCTTCAACCGGGGGTCCGCGGTGGAACGGCAAGGGGTCCGCTTATTATAGTTTATACTTTTTTTAAAAGGGGTAAAGAATGGGTACAGAAATGTTACGACCAATGTTCTCTTTAAGGTGCTCATGTGTGAGCGCACAGACTCATTGAAGCTCCCACTTATTGCAAGTTAACCTGCGTGTGGACAAAAACATCCATCCAAGCGATAGAAGAAATGCTATATGCATCCTAAAAGACGATAGGGTCTAAATCAAAAATAAATACACATCTTTCTTTCAATACTGGAGGGTAAGAATCAGTGCATTCTCTGTCTCCCTTCCCAAAAAGTGTATGCATGAAAGGAGTTGCGTGCAAATAAAGTACATTCTCATATATTTCGGAACATCGCTCCAATTTTTGTTAAAGCTGTAAAGCGCCAATTTGACAGGCAAATATAACCCCACCGCTTCTGCATTGTGAACTCTGACAAAACAATCATACGTCTTTAAAACCAGTGAAACGAACACCGGCATGTACTGATGGTGCACGCCAAACAAGTTGTCACAAAAATAATGCGGACTCGTTGCGTGTTGCTCTCTTTGTTCTGATATGATGCTCTGCAGAAAAAACTGGTGAATTTTCCTTTATGCTGATCCACGAGACAAGACAACGGAGATCAGAATTGCAAAGTGGCGGTGTGTTCTGCGACACACAGATGAGCGGTAAAAAAGAATTCAACTTAATAAAACTGCCTTCTTTTACAACAGAATGCATAACATTTGCACTAATCTCCTTCGCATCCAGGGACGACCTCTACCTCCACTAGTCTTTGTGTCCATGCATCTCTCATCTAAGTGGTCCTTACCCCAAAAAACTTTGAAGACCCCTGTGTTAGCTTTATAAGGCTGTTCTTTTCCATGTTGGATTGAGTTTTTTTCCCTTTGAGTTCACCTGACTTCTGTGTCGCTGCGTTTGTGTGTTTGTGTAGACTGCCGGGAGATCCTGTTGCCTCTCATGACGGAGCAGCTGAAATTTCACCTGGAGAATCAGGAAGAGCTGGACTCCTGCTGTCAGTTACTCAGCAACATCCTGGAGGTTCTCTACCGGACAGATGTAGTAAGAACACACACCCAGCGTTCACACAATGTGCTGCGAATCCATGGCACTCGGTGATGAAAAACACAATGAAAACTGATGACTCATCTTGCACCACACAGACTTTTGGCCAATCAGATGCCGTCTAGAATACAAATGTTCCTCCCCCTCAATACCATTTATACTGCGGTTATTTTGGGCCGTGATATAGGGTGTGTTAACAGCCACCCCGTGCTTGCATTAAACTTTTGCAGAAGTGTAAAACACACAGTTTTCTCCAGTTGTGTATAAGCGATGACAGCGCTGAGATGAGGTTTCCTTTAAACCAGTCATCGCGTGTGTGTGTTGACTTCATAAGCCTGTGCGTGCGTTTGTGTTGCGTAACACACACGTCACTCTCATACGCAGAGCTTTCACACTGCTGGCTGGAGATCAGCACTTTTAAAAAGCTTGTTTAATAATTCACAATCAGCTCTGTGTGTGTGTGCACTGCTGGCAGAGAGTGGGACAGGAAGTCTTTCATCACCCCACTGAGATTTGGTGTTTAAAATAATCTTACTGTATGAGCCATTTTAATAGCTCTGTAGAACATAGCACAGCATCACTCTCACAGGTTTACATCTTTCTGATTCTGTTCAGCACAGGGTCCAGGATGACATCGATGATGCACCTGCTGAATCTTTGGTAGACTTGTGCCGGTGTTCAGTAACACGGTTTATCCTGATTTGATACTTACTGTGGGCATTTCCAAATATTGTTAATAATTTTAGATATCTTACGTGCATAATTGTTGACATTTCTTTGACATTGACGTAATTCATATCAGTATTTCAGGATTAACAGTGATTGAATGTATGTATCTTTTCAAGCATGCTTATAAATTTTTTTCAATTCATTTGAATTACATTTTATTTTTGTATTGCTGTTCACATTTTTGCATTGTTGCAAAGCTTTACATTGAGGAGAAAAATAAAATATAGAATACATGGTATAAGAATGAATGGCATTATTACAATGTATTTTTTATAACACCGAAATTGATCAAATTTGTAATGCTATTAAACTAAAATAACGTCAATAATGTTAAATGCATAAATAAATGAAAAGATACAACTGGTACTAAACTGTGATTTTATCACTGTAAAATCAATTAAATCACTGTAAAATCAATTAAATATGCAGTTGTAAATGTGAGTTAAAAAATTAAGTAAATCTAATTTAATCGAAGATAATTGAGTAACTCAAATATCTCAGAAAAAAATATTAAGTGCATATTAAAAATATAATTAAAAACTATTTATTTTAATTAAATTAAATAATACATGTAAATTTTAGAGAAACTAACCGTTTTATTTTAATCCATTTTTTAGTCCTTGTGAAAAATCACGTAAAAGATTTTATTAAGGTAACATTGATGTTTATTTTTGAGACATTAACTGACAAATGTCTAAAACAATTTGCACCAAAAAATTATTATGTTGCTATCGATGACTATTCATTTGAACCCACAGTAGATTATACTGTATATCTTGATAAAGTCCTTGCAATAATCATGATGTAAAAACCTGATTCTGTCAATTTCCTACAGACCCAGAACATGTAAAGCTGTTAACCAAAAATTGTCATTCATTTAAATTGTTCCTAAAATTACATTTTAATCAAAACCTGTTGTGCAGTTCTTTAGGCATTAACCTGCCAGCTGGCAAGAGATTGTTTTATTTACTTGGCAAAGCTGATTTTTAAACCCATTTGGTGCTTGGCAAGTGTTAATGTAAGACCCTGTGCTGTGCATTTGTTGGTGTTTCTTGTTACTCCATTAACACGTCACATCTTTTATTTTCTCTCTAATGCCCGTTGATGAGTTGACTATATATAGTTATTTGAACACACCCTAATTTAACTCAGTACGTTATTTTAACACCATGATGACCTTTGTTGGTGGGTTAGGGTTATTTTTTTTAAACAGTTTTGTTGGTATTTCAGAGACCGACCCAGCGGCACGTGCAGATGATAATGGAGAAACTCTTGAGGACGGTCAACAGAACTGTGATTTCAATGGGCAGAAATTCTCCTCTCATAGTGAGTACAAGATCTCTCTCTTTATCTCTTAAACATCGGATCTGAGAACCGAATCAGATTTGTGTGTGGTGTAAGCATGGTTGTTCACTCTTTAAAATCAAGTGCACTTGTGTGTAAATATGAAGAGCTTGTGTAAATGTTTTTTTTGTCGTTTTGATCCATTTTAATTTATTCAGTTATCTGTGGTTGTGTTGGTTTGTTTTTTGGCATCTAGAATAGCCAGATGGAGAGAAATGAGATTCATCTTTTGTTTTTATTGCTCTTCTGATTGCATTATGTTTCCAAATTAGACACTGTTAGTCTGAGCTGATCCTAGATCAGGTGTCGGAGGACAGAAGTTTAGGAAGATCACGCTACCAAACTACATCATTGCAGGAGAAATACTGTAGCTGTCTTTGACTTTTACAGCCCCATCTCTCTCTCTCTCTCATCAGTGATCTGTCTGTTTGAGTAATCTGTGGTTAGTCTGCTGAGACTCCTCTCTTAAGTTTAGGGGAAATGACTTCATACATCCACTTACATCACCTTGTCAGCAGTGCATTAAAAGTCATTTCAAAAATGGAAAGGTTTGTTTGGAGAAAAACTTAAGCAGAATGTGTTTCCATATGACACTGAGTTGGATTTGTAATATAATGTAAAGATATTCAGGCAGTTTCAACTGCAACTTTTGTGTCCAAATACTTTTCAGGTGAACAATTTTCAGTCTCATGCAACTTCAGGTAAACATGTGAAATATCTGTGTCCCCTTCAGAACGCTATCATTGCCTCAAAATAGCTTACAGCTGTCATCAGAGAGTTTTATTCTTGTTAATGTTTGCACCTTTAAAGGTATAGTTTACCTTAAAATAAAGCTGTAAGACAAAAGAAGGTAGTGGCAGGAAAGCCTGAGCTATTTCTTCATAATACAGTGAAAGTCAAACTTTTTTTATTTATAAATAATGACAGATTTTTTGTCTGTATGTGGTTTTACTATACATGGAACTTCTATGTTCAAAGCTTATGTTATAAGCTCTCTTAATGGTGTGTCCTTAATGTATGTCTCGTATACATAAATCCCTCAACAGATGTAATCGGTTTATATCCTCGTCTCTGAACTACAGTGTCTTACAAAGTTAGAGTGTGTTTGTGATGATCTGAGGCATTAGACAGATGACATCTGCTTTGAAATGTTTAAAACGCTCATTGTTTTATAAGTCCAGTTTGTCATTTTTTGGGAGGATCTATTGACAGAAATGCAATATAATATACATAACTGTCTTCAGAGATGTTAAAAGACCTTACATAATGATGTGTAATTATTTTATTCCAATATAATGAGCCATTTCTTTACACGGCGGGTCTTCTTGCATGGAAGTCTCCATGTTGTTTCTACAGTAGCCCTTAAAGGACAAACTGCTCTAGAAAACGTGCTTTATAAATACGTGATCTCCTTCGGCAAAGAAGCAAAAACATGACGACATCTTTGCCGTAATGCTTCTACAGGGAGGGGGAGGGGTGGAGTGAGCCATTAGTTGCATTTCGCAACCTCACCACTAGATGCCGCTAAAATCTTCACATTTCTCCTTTAACGTTAAAACGTTATCTGGTATGATCTTTGAAAGATAGATGTGACTAGATCATGTTTTCATGTTTTCTGTTTGTCTTCTTCTTAGTGCATTGATGTATTAGCATGTTTGAAAATGCATGTGCATGCAGATTCAGTTGGATGTTGTGTAGATCGATGTGTATTTTGTGTGTGCGTGTTCTCTGCGGCGGTTCTGCCATACTGACCTTGTTCGCCGGCGTTCTGATGCTGAGTTTCAGACTCATTTCAGATTCATGCATTAACTTTTCTCTCCTGTGCTTTTGTGGCATGTGAGCTCAGAATTCAAATGAGTCTGATCACCACGTCCAAAGACAGTCGCGCTCGCACCGCATACAGATGTGGATGTGCAGTACTAAACATGCAGAATCATGCCAATAGCTACAACGGTTTGTTGCATGAAAGAACTAAAGTGCAAGGTTTACCTGTTTAGCTTTTCATAATGCATTTCTTTCATTTGTGGGAGATAAACATCATTGTTAATATAGTAAATAGTTTTAAGTGTTCGTGATTTATCGAAACGGTGAGTTCGATATAATAGCATCACAAACTCTTAATACTCAAGTCTCATCTCTTCAAGTTTCTCTTTATGTTTGATATGAGTATTCTCACCTGTTCTCTAGTTTGTCAGAATTCAGCGTTTTTCTCTATCTCCGTAAGGATCGTGTTCCGTTTCTCTGCAGTGGGAGGGGCTTGTTGAAGAAACATTGTGTTTTGATTGGCTTGAGGGGTTGATGGACATTGCTGGAGTGACGCTCGCTGCAGCATCAGTGCACCAGAATTCTCACACATTGATATTCTCCCAGCATTAAATATACATGTGTGATGATAGAGAGGCGCTCTGGATTGATTTCTTTCTGCTGACTTGCCATGTTGCTGCATTTCAGATGAGTTTCCCAAACTCACTCGCATGGGAAATACCAGGCAGTTACAGAGGAAGCTATGCCTGGGAATTCCCTGCTTAATAAACATGAAAACACAGGCTCACACACACACACACACACACACACACACCAACGCACACATACTGCTTAGTGGTGAGTTTGAGAGTTTTAATAGTGCTTGGATTCTTTTTGACTTTACTGCTGGGAAGCTCCATCTCTCTGTTTATTATTTTCAGTAATATCTTAATAACTAGCTTAGTAACTAAGCTATTTTGGGATGTGATCTCATCATCACTCAATCACCATCTTTGTAGTTCTCTTTCTATCATTCTCTGGCTTCAGTCTGTCTATCATGCTTTTTCACTCTCAGGGTCACCGTTATATCCATCATCACATAGGCCTTTGTATTGATATTAAAGGGATAATTCACCCAAAAAAGAAAATCTCTCATCATTTAGTTGACCTCAGGTTGTTTCAAACCTGTATACATCTCTTTGTTCTGTTAAACACAAAGAAAGATATTTAGAGGAATGTTAGCAGATTTCAATTCTGGGACATCACCCACTACCATAGTAGAACAAATATAGTATGTTTTTGTTCTTTTGAAATCAAAATCTGATTTTTTTGGAAGAATTTTGAAAACAAACTGTTCTGTGGCACCTTTGACTACCATTAAATCATTCCCACTATGGTAGTCAATGATGTTCTAGAAGTGAAACATTCTTCCAAATATCTTTCACTTTGATACAGGTACCAAATGACACGAGGGTGAGTAAACGATGACAACATTTTCATTTTGGGTTGAACTATCACTTTAAGTAACGGCATAAAACCAATCCCATGAATGTACTGTTGCCATCTGGAGTGAAGTGTTGTCATTGGCGGCTGTTTTTAGCTCACTGTTGGATTTAGTATTATTACATCTAATCTGACTGGAAAACCATTATGGTGGTTGACTTTCTTTTAATCGTGACCTGCTTTTCTCACATGATAGTTACATATCCAACCATTAACGTTCATAGGAACAACTATTCCGGAAATAAAACATATATTACTAATAGACATATTTTTCAAGATAATGTGTCATTTTGTATGTTTCAATTTAATTATTTTTTTATCAATCCCATCAAGAGTTCTTTCAACCATTTTCTAACTTCTTATTAAATGTAAATATATGATTTACTGCCCGTGAAGATAAACGAATTGAGAAAACACTTGTGGGACAGCAGGTGTTGAAAGACAGACAAACATTCTGTATTTCAGTGTTTAGCTGAGAAAGCCACTCTTTTTATTTTTTCATCTTTTATTTTGTATAGTAAATAGTTTTAAAAACTGTATAAAATACACAATATTGCACATAGTAAATCAATGGCACTTTTTAAGGAACAGAAAAACATCTAGTTTCTAGTCTCTTTCGGCTACAGTCGAGCTATATGTAAACCAAAGGTCCGGTGTATGAGAGGAGAAATGAAGTCCACAGAATGCAGAATATTGTTGTGACTTTTTTTATCAATCAAGTTTGTTTATTAGTCAGGTGGGTTGCACTTCGTCAAACTTTGGCACGTGTGCTAGGGCCATCGTGTTTGGCTTCTGTTGTGAATTTCCCAGAATGCTCTGTGATGTGAGGCTGTTAAACCACATACATATTTTAATACAGAAAGAAAGAAAAGGGCTTTATTTTCAATAGTTTCTGGTCACATACACACTGCAGCTAACAGTTGTCACTTCTTAATAGCACATATCTGTACACACCAAGTTTGGTTATTTATTACATTCTCTATTCTTCGATTCACTTTTATAAAAAGCAAGAAGTGACAACGTTTACATTAAATCAGCTTGAAATCACTGAAACTGAGGTACTGATGACTCCTTCGAGTTTTGAAACGGTCCCAGCGTCCCAATTCACACACCGTCTGTCCTGAATATGTTGAAATCTTTGAAGTATCCTGATGGTTTATTATTTCTGGTGAAATTCTAGATTTTTTATCCATGAACTACTTTTAGGAGGGAGAAGTAATGCTTGAAGTAAAAAAGCCATCTACATACTTCTAGCGTATACGTTTGAGAATTGGGATGCATTGTAGTTTTTCCATCCAGCCTTGCAGTTTTGGGTTAACACATACACAACATTCAGTCCTGAGAGAGTACGCTGTTTACCAGCAGATTAAAGAGTTTTATCACAACACCACAACTCTTGTCAGTGGCCAGTTGGCATATGATCACGACTCTCTGGTGTTAAATGAGTTGGCATGCTTGTTTGCTATGGTCATCGCTGTGAATCACAGGTTTGGCACTGGAACAGGACTTCTGCGTTCTACATTCCTATCCAATATTAATTCAATCTCATATTTGAAATGTGATTGTCGCTTTGCAGTGTGTATGTGGCTCGTAAAAAGTACAAGGCGTCTCCGGGTGAACTGACACGTGTGTCGCTGAAGGATTGCTCGGTTGTGTGTGATGCTGTCATCTGTCTGTCAGTTTATTCTTCTGTTGTTTCATTTCACTTTAGATCGAATCTCTACAGTGCATAAATCCCATGAAACCTTTTGCGAATATGACTTTCAGTACCAAAACAAAAGAAATAAATGAAGAAAATTCATTTATTTTGAGAAATGGATGCCTATTGTTTATTCTCTTTTGCATTATGACTGTTGATTATTAAGCATTTATTATTGTGTGTATGTACACAAACAGTCAGTTAGACCGGCAATTGCCATTAAATAGTTGTAATTAATTTTCCAAATAATTAATTTAGAACATTATTGAATTGCTGTCAAGTCTAACTGATCCTAAAAGAGTCACACAATATTTCAAAGGGTTACATGAGATTCATCCACAGTCTGTTTGTCATCACTGTGACTCGATGTCAAAAAAAATCTGCTTATGAAAGAAACCAGTTTTCACATGTTAGAAAGAACATCAATAAACCGCCAAAGGCAGAAAACCTGCGTTTAAACGGAAGTTTGAGACTTGCCAGTTTTCTCGCGTCCTATGACAGTGAAAGTCCGTCTAGTAATTAAAAATGCTGCGGGAAATCGTTCAGAAGTTTTTTATCAATCTTCTCATATCCGCAGTACCTGCTAATGCAACAATAGTTATTTATTTTCCTTTTTCTACCAACTCCATGATTCGAGAGGGAACTTTTATTTCGTGGTCATACTAGACTTCGAGCGTGCAAAAACAAAGGGCGGGAGCGATTCCTCCATCTTATACATTTCTGTATGGAGAGGTCACGCCGTGATGTTTGATCTTCTATTGGTCTCACGCACTCACGTGACGCGAATTTGGTGGTCAGAGTTCACCAAACTTGAACTTTGCAAGGTAGCGAAATGTTAAATAGTTTATCTTCGGATGGCCTTGCGTTTCCGGTCTGACTCATTCTCATGTGTATGAATAGAAGTCAATGGAAGGAAAAGTCAAACGTGACCACGGCTTTATGGGTAATTTTACGGATACTTCCGTTTGGGACTTTTACTAGTACGGCATCAGGCATATAGAGTAAACCGAAATCAGTGTTTACATGCAGCACCAAATCGGGGTAATGGACAAAAAACTACCTCGGCCGTGCGACTTTTACTTACGCCGTTTAGGCTTTCCCGGATATATGCGTTTACATGATCTGACACGTAAACAGCTTATTAAGTATAATCGGAGTGAGACTGCATGTAGACGCACTCAATGTCACTTTTCACTCTAAGACAGTCGTGGTGGAGATAAACTGACACGCTTTCATCGGACTAGAGATCCTGATGAGATCCAGTGTTTAAGACAGATGATGTGCTCAGTCACGTCTTATTTACTCTGACATGACTTGTGATTTTCAATTGAGAATCGTTGTTAAGTCAGTGCATGTGTTGAGATACGGCGCCGTCAGACTAGATTTACGCTTGCGGAATGACATCAGACCTCGCAGTGATTTAAGCCAACGGGATGTGATGTCACATTCAAGAGCTTCAGGTTTGAATAAACATGATTTGTTAAGTAACAAATAAAAACATTCAAACATATTACCTCATCCACGTCCCTTGTATTCGTTGTATCTGTGTACAGATTTGCAGGTCAAAGGTCACGCAACTCAAAATGTCTAGTGTGACCTCACACTTTGTGGTGGTTGGTCAGCGTATGACTTCCTGTCACAGAAAGCCAGTTAAAATATTTATCACCGTGGTTACGCCCCAAGTCATATGAAGTTGTTATTCAAAGAGCACTATTTGAAACACGGGGTTAAAAACGTATTTCGTAATTTCAATAATCCCATAGACCCTTCAGTGAGATATAAGTTTATATACTGTAGTTTATCTAGAAAATCTTTAAATGCGCGATTATTACGAATCTAGAAAAATAACTGGTACTGTTTTTCATATTTTTTCCCAGTAATAATAATAGCGTATGAAAGTTTGTGAGTTCCCAGAGGCTTGCCGTGATGATTTCTTTATAAATCCTGCGGGATGCATTGCTTGTGACTTGAAGTCATTGCATCCTCTTGAGAGTTTTCTTCTCGTGTTATTCTTTGAAATCAAGAAAGATCCATGAAGTCCTCTGTGAGAGATCACCAGTGCGTCAGAAGACTTGTGCTTTTCTTTAATGCTGAGATTTCCGCGAGGAGGAGACTGAAATGAAAAGCGTCCTTCCATCGAAATCGTGTTTTTAAAACATCCACCTCATTTTCTGAACCTTTAGTGCCGTTAAAACAAGGATGATGGGATGAAGTAAAGCAAGATTTGTTATTGATCCGGTGAAATCATTTCACGCTCTTCTGCGAGAGGAAATTACAATTCCTTTTCTCTGGAAGCAGATTCCATATGTTTTATATATTATATATGTATTTGTAAATATACATCTTTTTTAATGAAGCTGACGTGTTCCCAGACCAAGTTCAACGCTCATCATATAGTACCGAAAGTACCGTTGGCAAAATGATCCCGAAAAAGATTTTCTTGAGCTATCCTGATGGAAATGGCCGACGTGAAAGAGATGCTCGTGGAACGTTGCATCCGGTCTTTGAACTCCATCTTTAAAACATGAAGGAGATAAAGTTTTGTAATCCTGCCGATGTGTGTGTGGTGTTTATCACAGAAACCAGAGTTTCCAGCGCGCGTGTTTCTTGGCATCCGCTTTGGACTTGCGTTTGGGTGTGGAGCTGATGATCTCCTGAGGGTACGAGAGAGACGGGAACAGAGACTCCTCTATGGGACACAGTCTCTTCATCAGCGGCTGTAGTTTATCCTCCTGGAGTTTAAAGTCCAGCTCCACACTGAAACACGCAAACCGACAGTAAGTGTGCAGCACAGACGTCAAATATACAATAAACAAGACGGGTCTTTCTAATAAACATGTTAAGTTGTTCCTGTTATTCCAAAACAAATGAAGAGTTTGATTCCAGTATGAGATAACTCTGTTTTTTGTTATGTTATCATGTTGTGTTAGTTAGCTGTATTTTTTGAGTGTCAATCAAAGGCGGTTTGGTTGATATTAATTAAAATGCACAATAAAAGTCAATCTCCTTTTGCAACCAAACCCTAAATATCGATACCGTACAAATACCATATAAAAAAATTAATGGGACGTCGCAATGCCTTTTTGCGTCATGTTGTTAAAAATGATTTGAAAAAATGACTAGGTCTAAATCTCTTGGACATCATTTCTTGTTTTTCTTGGTCATATCTGACCCAAACTCTCTGTGAATGCTGTTCTTTAAATACAGCCATTGGGTGTATCAAGATGAGTGTAACTCTAAGCCCCGCCTCCAGTCTGCGTTCTGTCCCTGCTGGGGATGCATTATGGGATTAATCCCCCGTAGCCTCCGTTTTGCTCGGCAGAGATAATCCATATTGTAGTTGACTACACATCTGACTCCTGATTCACATTTAAGTCCACGATTAGAGAGCGGCGAAGGAGCGATGAGAGGTTAAAGTGAGACTGAATGAGAAAGAGAGAGAACATTCACGAGGAGTATTTCTTACTTTAAAGTCCCAGTGAAATAAAATATGACAATGCCTGTTTTTTCGTGAAATATTGCAGTGTTTATTGTAAATAGTTTATCAATGTGGGTCATTCTCTTTTGTGCCCTCATAATCTTTAATTAGAATCTGAAAATGCACTTCCTTCCTGTAATGACTATCCATCTTAAACGACACATGTGAGACGGCTTGGGCGGAGCATCCGTTAACTCCTCCCCTTCAACTGTCAGTCTGCTCCCAGTTCCATTTCAAAATGTTTTATACATCCAATCAATCGGAGAGAAAGACAAACGCTTCGCCCACTTTTTTCCTCATAAGAAATTAGGGGTATCCAAAATACGGAAATGAAAACGATCGCAACTTCCGGTTCGTGGGGACTTATAAACAAGTATCTTTATCTCATCTGCTGAGGAATATTAGGTAATGATTTATATTTTGGGTTGATTTGTGATATATTTCATCACTCCTCCGTACAGGATATTTGATATTCACACAGTAGGTTATCAGGTATAAATGGTTGTTTGTCGAGTCCTTGGAGACCTCTGGAAAATACATTGTTTTTCCATGATAATGGAAAGATAAACATCTCAGAATCTTCAGTTTAAGTGATTTTATTTCTCTGTGCCCCAAATCCCTTTCCAATATATTTCAAGAGTGCGTCACATCTGCAAAGAGTGCTCTTATTTTAGACCCGGCACCCACAGAGCTGTCATTCAACATTAACAATCCCTTTAAATTCACGACACATCGCTTTCCCCTGAGTTTGTGAAAAGCATAACTCACAAACAGACCAGATTTTTCCAGCACTTGGTGTCTCATACACATAGTTGTATTCTATTTGTCTTTACAGCAAATAGACGATCATTCAAAACTCAAGAGGTTATACTGTATATTTTGCGTCTGTTGAGGTTTTATTGAAACATTTGTTTATGCGTGTTTCTTTAGTATTAATACAGAGCAATTAACAAATGAATCACAGCACAACCTGCTTTTCATACTCCTATCAGTATATCCATGAGAGACACAGAGATCACTCAAGATGCTCTCTGAACAAACTGCTATGTGTTTTTTTAGAGAGCTGCTTGCATTAGTGATGAGTCTGTTTGTTTGTTTATTGGTGTGGATCTTCATATTTATGGAGAAATACTGTTTCTTTGTGTTAAAATCGGTGAAATTGTTAAAAATAGGGGTGGATCCAGGACCTTAAGTTAAATTTTTAAGTTCACTGGACATGTTTGAGGAATAGTTCACCCACAAGTTATTTATTTCCCTTCATGTGGTTCAGAACCTGTATTTGACCTCTACCTCTTCATAACACGAAAGAAGATATTGTGAGAAATGTCTCCTTTAGCGATCAGGTTTTGTGTTCATACAATAGAAGTCAGTGGTGTTCAATGTTGTTTGCTTATCAACATTCATCAAAATATCTTCTATTGTGTTCTGCGGAAGAACGAAAGACATACAGGTTTGGAATGACACGAGGGTAAAAAAATAGAAAATAATTTTCTGCAACACTCTACATAAAGCCTTTACATTTAATCCAATATAAAGGGTTATTAAGGGGTATGATGCCTTATTATTGTTTATAATGTGTGTTGAATTACATTCAATTATTTTATAAAGAATTATAGTTGAATCAAAAATGCAGCGTGTAACAATAAATTGATAATTTTTATAATATATCAACAGTAGTTGAATTATTCGTGAGACAATTCCATTTCATTATAATGTGCATTACAAACCATAATTAATAACTTAAATCTTATGTTATAATGCATTATACATATGTGCTTTTAGTGTTTCTGAATTTCCTTTTTAAGGTGCACTGTCCCTTTAATCAGATAGAATGTTTTTTCATTTAAATGAAGAGGCAACAGTTTCTTTAATGATAATGTAATATAATAATCATTTTATAGCCTTTGTAACTGAAAGAGAGCAACATGAGTCATGAAAAGACCACAAGCCAAAACTCAAACTTCATCCTGAAGCATTGTTCAATCCACTAGACTACTGGCACCAAATGTGTCATTTCTGAAATAATGCTGGTTTTAAAATAGTTCTCCTTAAAACTACACTACTGTACATTACCAGACGTGTCTTCTGAGGTCTTTTTTATGATACGGTACTTCTCGTTGAATATTAATCCAGTATTGCTGCAGAATTGAACGCTTTAGTTTCCATAAACTTGTAATATTTATATTTTATGGATGTATTTCTTTTGTTTTGTGATTCGAAGCGTAGACTCGTGCGTGAATTATACTACAGTGCTCACAATTTCTAGCTTCGGAATCGCAAATCAATGTTTAATATTTCTTTCTGGATCAATACGGTCCTCCACAAAATAAACTAGAAAATCATTGGAGTAGAACGTAGTAAAGCGCCCCTCCACAGAACGTCAATATTTAATTTGCATTAGAAAATCAACGGCGCGGGAGCGTCGAACGAGGACGAGAATCCAACGCTGTTCTTCATTGCGACAGGCTTAAATTTCTCTCTTTCTCTCTTTCTGCCGTATGGTTTTGTGGTGCGTTTCATTGATCGTCTGTCTTGTTTTCTGCTCTCCACCCACGACTGTTGTCAACCCGAGAGTCTTGTTGTATTTCTGTGTTTGTAAGCCTCTAATTAGGAAGTGAATGGCGTTGATAAGGGTTGTATATCCCCGCTTATTTCCCCGCACGCGGCTTAACGCTGTTTTCTTTTATGTTTTGTTCGCCGTATCCCTCTGGATGTGCGGCAGTTTGATCGTGTTGCGCTCCTCCTCTTTAAGCTCATTAACGTGGATCCTGTTCTCATGGTAACGTTTAAGATGCTTTCGCATTGTGCTTAAGTGCGTGTGATGTTCTTTTATTCATTTATGTCAAACGCTCGAGTGAGAAGAAAGCTTTTTTGGGGGTAATATTGTATATTACGTTTGTCGGTTTAATTTTTGACAGCGTTTAGACACGAAGAAAGTTGACATGTTGGCTGGTTTAGAGTGAATGTGAGGAATTCTTGACCCACTTTCAGCTCTTTGGCTTTCAAAAAATGCGAAGAACTGCATCAGTGTAGTTCTATGGAAATGTCCTACTTTGTTTTACACAATATCTCTTCAGATCTGACCTGCACTTGTGTTTGATATCTCGTTCACTTGGCTTGTAGTTCCTTGGGTAAAAATAATCTTTCAGTCCATTACAGAGCAAATACATTTGGGTAGTTGACAGACTATGGTGTGAAAGTTAAGGAAAACCCAAACAATGATCATACATCTCATTTATGTTGTGATTCAAATAAAAGAATGAATTATGTTGTGATTCAAATGCTATTCGAACTAATCATACCCGTATAGGTCGATTCTGAAATCCCCTAGGCTTGGATTCTGTGTTTTATGCACAGCTCTTCCCAGAAATATGGCTCGTTGATCAGTAGGTAGTAAGTCCTCCTCGACCTAAAATCACTACAAGATCAAGTTGTTTATACTGTTACGAGCATTTGAAAAAGCAACCCTCCACAAACATCATCATTATAAAAAGGCTGCATACTGTTTGGGCTGAATGGGTATGCTTTAGTATGAATGCGATCCGGACATCGTCCGCCATATTGAATTGATCATGTGACGTAATTCTTCTTCTTTTCCATTTTATTTGCGAGTGGCAACTTATGTTTCAGGTGCATAATCACCACCTACTGTACTGGAGTGTGGGCCAGAGATTTGCCATTTGATGTTATAACAATCATAAAGCTTCTTAAAAGTTATGAGAGACAGGTTTCATTAAAACCTTATTGCATCAGTACCGCTATAACCTTACCACGTATGGGTTTCCTTAGAATTTGCAATATTTCCAATGCCTTCAAAAATGAGCCGTTGTTCAGATGCTCGAAGAACTCGCCTTAGGAGTACACTAGGGATTTTATTTTCAAGAAATGTACTTACAAAATAAGATTTTGCAATGCATATATTGCTAGCCTTATCCCTTAATTCGTGCACAATACTATTAATAAATGCTGACCAATACTTTATTATTCTTTTGTCTGTTTTCTTCTTTACCTGATGAAATCTCTTCCATTATGTTGTCTGATTTTCATTTGCCAAGTATTTTAATATGTAGGTTCTCCAAATGTAAATGAATTGTAATCTTCACAAAATGCTTCCGACCGCTAATTTAATCAAAGTGACTGGAGTTACTCGTGCGTTAAAGGCTTTTAATGCACACCTACCGGCCAATCAGAATCCAGTATTCAAACAGAACATGTAATAAGATAAATATAAAAAATTATGTTAATCAAT
>CM017893.1:2029408-2041908 GCA_008369825.1 Triplophysa tibetana
TAATACCTTTTAATATAAGGAATAGTTAACCTGAACATCTAAATTCACTTGAACACTCATGAACCATCTTTAACTTCTTTGAGTTCCTCTCTGCATCTAAACACAATTTAAGATTATTTGATGAAATATTTGTCATGTAATCTGTAGCACTATAGGTGCCAACTTGAAAATCTAATCTAAATCAATTCATTGGGTTGTGAAATGTCTTCTGAAGCAAAATAAAACAATATGTTGATCTTATTTAGAGAATTTAAAAGCCATAGGAGTGCCAAATGTAAATATGATTGACATATAAAATGTTTTAAAATCTTATATTTTCTTGCACGTCTCATTACTATTTGTCATTGGATCTCATTAGGTCACAAGACCCGCCAAAACCAATGAGATTTGGATCTATCGATGTTCTGTGTTTGGATGTGCTTGTTTTCATTTCAGTTTTGCTTAAGTTCAAAATTGATAAAAAAAAAATTGTCTCATACATATAATTTCGCTTAAGAAGACATTTATCAGTAATTTAAAATACTTGATAAATGCATGTTTGTACTTTTGGGAGCATCAGCAAGTTGGCACCTATTAATGCACATGAAATGACAGGAATTATAAAAAAAGTATATGAATGATAATACAATTAAAACAAATTTTTGTGTTTGACTGAAGAAAAATTGACATACAAATCTAGGATGGCATGAGGGTGTGTAAATCCAGAGCATGTTTCTTTCCCGGTGAACCATTTCAGTAAAATGTGTTTTCTTTTCGGCTTGACGGTCATAATCACCATATAGAGTAAAAAATAAAATGGGGGTAAACTGGACCCTACATCCAGAATCTTTGCGGCGGCAGGTGACAACGTTTCTCATCGAAGCACACCTCTGTAGTTTAACAAAACAAAGTACAGCAACCAACCTGTAAATAATGCATGCGCTGTTCCGACACGTGTCGCAGTTGGCCGTGTCCTGTCCGGTCCGATAGGAGAGTCTGCGTTGAGATAAAGAGAGAGAGAGGGAGTCATTAGAAGAGCCGTGCGCCTGCTCCGCCTTCCTGCTCACCGCCTGTCTCATTCGCACTGTTGTTTCCCATTATCGGCTGGCGTTCAATGCTCACGGCGGGAGGGACGTGTTAGCATTCTGTAGACCCTCTGTCCTGTAGAGGACACTGACTGCGTTTGTGAGAGTAATCTGGAATGAGGCGACAATAACAGTCGTGTGTATGTGTGTGTGGAGAAACGGCAGGAGACAAAATGATGTGACTGGCCCTGATCTGACTCTTTATTTGATGGTACATGTGTAGTGGCCAAAACTTTGCTATTTATTTAAAGTGATAGTTCACCCAAAAATGTAAATTGCTCACCAAAATGTCATTCCATACCTGTAGAAATGTCTTTGTTCTGATGAACACAGAAAGAAATTTGGAAGAATGTTTGCAATTTTTAAGTCTGTGACATCAATGACTTCCATAGTAGGAAAAAAGAAACGGTGTCCCAGAACGGTTTGTGTTCCTTAATTCTTCAAAATATCTACCTTTGTGTTCAAAACAAACAACAAAAATATACAATATTTGTTTTCCTACTATGCTAGTGGATGATGTCACAGAACTGAACATGTCCAACATTCTTACAAAAATCTTTCTTTGTGTTTTACAGAACAAAGAAATTTATATAGGTTTGAAACAACCTGAGGGTTAGTAAATGATGACAAAATATTCCTTTTTGAGTGAACTATCCCTTCCAGAGACGCTATTAGTAATGTTGTAAAGATTGTTTATGCGTTGTGTAGTTGTACTTCAGGAGTGGAGTTTTGGAAGACTGCTGTATGGATTTCTTCCCATTTGCACACACGATCATCACTGAGGTCAGAAAGTGATGTGAAATGATGTGGGTCTGTCTTCCTCTCTTTGTGTCGTAAACGCACCTGTGATGCCTTCAGAGGCTTCTTAGGTAGGCAGCATACAGGGGTTTGAATGCTGGATTTACTTTTTTGTGTACCGGCGGGGGGATATCACGTCTGCTGAAAATGTGCAATAATCTTCACCAGAAATAGCGCGAGCTCAAGGGGAAACAGAGAAGATCATTAGCAAAACTAAACTAGAGCCGTTCACATCAGATCTTATTTTTAGATGTTTAGTGACTCGAGTCTTCAGCTTTAAAGCAGGTTTGATGTGAGATGTGTGTAATGTTTGTGGAGTTGTGTCTCAGTGTTTACTTGAGTTCATGAGAGTTCCTCTGTTTTGTGTTTGTTTTATGTTGTGCCCTGTTCACCCCCTCAGGTGAGACGGTGCTAAAATCATTCAGCTGAAAATAATAGATGCTAAAACACATCGTGAATCTCTTCCCTTTGTCATTTTCAGTTCACCATGTTAATACTGGTTTTGTCCATTTTGGTATTTGTGGTATGAGTGGGGACAGGAGATTGACTGCCATATGTATTTTACTGTCTGTCGCCATAATAACAGACATGAGGTGACCCATTGACCCTTCAGGTGTGTCCTGACAGTGATGGATACCTGTGAGGTATGATGTCATCTGTCTCCCCCATCTGATGATCTGTTTCAGATGTCTTTCTCTCATTAAATGATTAGTTTACTTAATATTTTTTGGTCAGTTATGTTTGGTAGATTATTGATTATCATGAACACATTTGACCTCAGTTTGTAAAAAATATTGGCAGATATGTGAGTTTGACTGAAGTCTAATTATGTCAGTAGATGTTTAATGAACAGCCATATCAACTGCTGTAAACAACTTTGTAAGCGTATCATTATAATATTTTTTGTGTTTTGTTGGTTTTTACAAACTGAACTATGGGTTCAAAATATTTACTGAAGTAATTTTAATGCACTTTAAGACTGTTTGAACCCATGTTTGGTTAAAATATGGACAAACCCAATCACTCGGTTAAAAATCATCTATAGAGTGTACAACCTTGAAAATGTCCATACTTGAAACATATGAAATGAATGAACTTTTCAAGAAACAATCAAAATTATATGACAAGGTAATAAGAAAAACACTCTTATAATGAAAACAGAGAAATCTCACTAGCCAATGACGGTAAAGTGCCCCTAAGTCCCGCCCACATGTGAGGTCTCTGCCAGAAAGGCCAATGTACACAATGTAAACTGCAAATTCATAAACCATGATTGGAAAAAAGGAAACTTGGAACATTCTTAAAGGAACAGTTCACTCAAAAGATTGTCCCCATTGGCTTTCCATAGAAAGCAATAGAAATGACTCTGGTCAAGTCAATGGGGACCGTCTTTGTGTAAACTATTCCTTTAAAGAAAATGATGCAGTTTATTTAAAAACTAAGTGTGTTTTTTCTTTGTCATTGTATAAAGTTGTCCCTTTCTTAAAGGGATAATCCACCCAAAAATGACAATGCTGTTCTTCTACCATAGTAGAAATAAATTCTTTGTTCTGCCGAACACAAACTGAGATATTTTGAAGAATGTAGGAAAGCAAACAGTTCTGGGGCATCTTTGACTACTTAAATTCTCCTACAATGATAGTCAATGATGTCCCAGAAAGGTCGCTTGCTAACATTCTTCCAAATATCTTTTATTTTATTATAGCATTTTTGTATTTTGTAGTGATTATTTCTGGGAGACTAATTTTCTAAAAGCTGTTGAAACTTTGTGTAGCTCTTCTCATTTTATTGCCTCCCTTTATTGTATTCTCACTATTGTAAGTTGCTTTGGATAAAGCATCTGAAAAGTGTGTAAATGAATATTAGTTTAATATTATGTTCCACATTCCTTTGCGTGCTTCAGACTTGTGTGTGCTGCGGATGCATCGCGAGATCAGTTAAGAATTCTTGATTGGTTATTTTATGCAAATGAATAGATTACTTGCCATTACATCACCTGCAAACTTCACCACATCCAAACAAATCAGACGTCACATGTCTCCATCTCTATCTCTATTGATCCCACGTTCACGGCTAAAGTCGTGGTGTTAACAGGCCTTAGCCTCTCTCTGTATCCATCTGACTCACTTTAGCTCGGTGACGGCAGTCTGGACTTTATTTTAGGCCCTCCCACCGATCGCCCATTAATGCCCATGTCTGTGTGTCTCAGCACATCGTCGCGACCCTGAGCTCTGCACCGGCCTCCTTAAAAGGTCAAACTTCTGGGCTCATCGAGACAGAGAGCGCCTCACTGACGGCCATTTTGTCCCTAATGAGCACATGTGAAGTGATGTTTGCTGATGCGCAGGGTTTATCCGAGGAGAGTTTCCGTGGCTAATGGGGACAGTGATTCATAGGGCCGGCGCTCCAAGCCCCGGGTTAGGACAGGAGGGCGGCGGGAAGGCTGGAATAATGTTTGCTGCCAATAGATGTGTGCTGTTCTCGGAGGCAAAGCATGCCCTCCGGAGCAGCCGGCTCGGCGCGGGAGGTAATATATGAGTAATGTACAGAGCGAGTGGATTATGTTGTGTACGAGAAAGATTCGGGAGGGAAGTTTCACACAAAACACCTCCATTATTGGATTGAGTGATTTGTTTTTTAAGGCTTCTGGTGATGAATTTGGCTATTTTGCAAGGGCTTCCAATAAGGTTTTTATTGGAATATATGTTTTTTTAGTTTTTTCTTTAGATCTTATGTTTGAAGTGCATGCAGTTAACCGAAATCAACCATTTGATCATCTAACGTTCATGTGAGGAAACGTGACGTCCCATACGTGACGGTGCTACAGTACGGCCAGATGTTTGTCAAAAACACATTTCACCTACAATACATCCTCCAGCTGCTCGAGCGAAGAAGATTTTTTTGTCTGATGTTTCAAACCCACACGAGTGTTAACTGTTCCTGCGTTTGTTTTTGGGAAACATCAGTTCTCAAGTATGGAATTGAAAAGTCAGCATGCTGATGTTAAAATCTAAAGTGCAACGCCCGGGAAAGCATTAACTGTGAGAAACTGCTGAGGTGTGCGACAGCAAGCCGTGAGCTTTATTTATTTTACATCACAGCTTTCTTTAAAAAATGAAAGTACTTTATGAATGGTAAACACAGTTTTAGGAGAGAGGATGGTTGATTCTCAGTGCTCGTGATTGAAGGCTTCTCTATAATAATGCACCTGATGATGATCATGATGATGATGATGATGATGATGTCAGGTCTCCTGATCATTCTGTGGATGGGCTGTTTCTGAAACTCTCGCTGTGACATTAATTGTGCTTCAGGTAGATAAAGTCGACATGTCGTCCTCCAGGTAATGAATGCACTTTTTAATCATTATCCTGGCAGGCCTCCACTCATCTGTGTAGCACAACCATGCGTGTGGAAGCGAAATATTTAGTTATATTACAGGCATGGCCTAAATTGCATGCAAACGAATCTCATAAAAGAGTCATTTAGTGTTGTGCAGTTTTGTGCAGAAACGGACACGTCATGCCTCGTTGCGTATGCGCGTGGGAATGTTTTATAGGCTGCGTTTAGGCTGATTTGCATGATGTCGTGCTGCGAGACTTGTTATTTTATCCTCGGTTGGCTCTGACTATAAATATTCAACGATTATACATGTATATAATCATGCTTGTGTTTTTTGTAACCCAGATGAAATGACAATGACTACCCGGGCGGCAGATTTACATTTATGCATTTGGCAGGCGCAGATGTGTGTTTGTGTGATTGAACCCGTGACGTTTGCATCGCTAATTCAATGCTTTACTAAGTGTGGATTTTAGATTAATTTGTGCGAATGTGTTTGGTTTAGTTTTCAAATCGCTCATGTAGTTGCAGTCAACACTTTAATTTTGTCTTTGTTCTCCATTCGCTCTCTGTGAATGGAAGACATTAAACGCCGATCAAACAAAAAGCACTTCTATTATTTGACCTTTTTTACACTGATGTTGTTAAATTTCCTCCCAATCTCATCCTTTGGGAGAGCGTTTCAACATTTTAGTGTCTTGGTCTTCTCTGCTGAAATATGGAGAAGATTCAGCGGGTAGATTTAATAGGTGCTCATGAAAATGGAAAGCTTTTGGCGCCGTTAAATGAGAATTGGAGATCTTCCTGCAGATTACGTGAGTCAAGTCAAGGTGATGTCAATATCGGTGTTGTCATGATGTACCGTTGATGTACTTAATTGAGTACAGCAGACATTGAGAACTGCAATTCATGATACTTGAAGAGATAGTTCACCCACAATTCTGTCATTTATTGATCTGCTTGTCATTTAAAACTTGCATCTGACTCTTTCTTGAAACACAAAAGAAGATATTTTGAGAAATGTCTCAGTGGTTTTGTGCTCACACATTGGAAGTCAATGGGGTTCATTGTTGTTTGTTTACCAACGTTCTTCAAAATATCTTCTTTTGTGTTCCGCAGCAAGTCATACAGGTTTAACGTGACATGATGATGAATCACCCTCTCAGTTGGGAAACATTAAGGGAAACCTGTTTGATATAATCGAGTTTACATTTTCACCTTGGCATAATTCCGTCAGCATTGCACATTGCAGCCCTAATGCATGCTGGGTAATAAAGATCTGATCATCTCACCCCTCTCTGTGAGCTTCTCCCTTCTCCAGCTCCTGAATGACACCCAGCAGCACTTTAATGGTTTCTTGGCTGGAGCTGATCATGTTCTCCATGGCCTGGAGCTGTGCTTTAACATCCCCTTCCTGATGGACGGGTACAATCTGCTTGCACGTCTCATTATCTCTTTGCAGAGTTCCTGCGCCGCCCCTGGCAGGAGGCGGCGGCATGGAAACTGGTGCCGCCGAAGCCGAGGTCACCGGCGGTTCCTCCATGACACGCAGCGGGCGAGCGGACAGCGTGCCCAGGTGACACTGAACCTGCGTGGTGCAGCTGGCCCTCGGCAACGTCTGCGACTGCAGGCCGTTCAGCTGCAGTGTCTTTTTGCGTTTGTTGCGCTCAGACGGACTCTCTAAGCATTCCACCTCCGTGAGGGAGTTCCACGCGATGGGTCCCGTCACTTTAGAGGACGAATCCTGGAGGATATTCCCACCGCCGTCCCCAGAGTTCAACAACTGCAGCTTGCCCGAGCGATCCGTTTCCGAGTTTCCCTGGAAGACCTTGCTGTGTTTACTTCGCACGCTACAGATCTGATAATCCGAGTCGTCCGCTCCTGCTGTCGGAACCAAAGCGTCCGAACACGGTACATCCGTACAGTCCCTGGTTTGCGGGTGTTGTTCGATGGTTGCGATGCACTTGCTGGTGTGCATCAGGGCTCTGGTTTTTGTCACATTATGTGTGGGTCCACCGTCTCTCCCCGCAACTGTTGCTTTTGCACGTTTAACATCAATAACAAACCCGTCGTCCTGGTCTTTGCTGCTTTCCGCTGCAGCCGCGTGCTTGACCGAGTGGCCTTTCTTCCTCTCGAAAGGAAACGTCTGGTAGCGCTTCTTCAGATCCGGAGACGTTTGCACTCCGGTACTTCTGGTAACGTTGGGAATTGACCGCCGAGCCGGGACGGTCATATACTTCCGATACGCCACTTTATAAGAAACAGGCTTCCCTCCGCGAGCCGCGGCGGCCTGTTCGTTCTGCGCGTCACAGATGTCCTTAAAGCGGACCTGAAGGGCTTTGTTGCGCTTGCGTACCTGCCGTCTTTCATCCGACGACCCTTTGACGTCCCGGGCCATAGAAGCCACCGCCTCAGAGTCGGACTCAGAGTTGGTGAGCATGCATTTACCAGCTTCCTTGCTCACCATCGTTCCTGCAACACGAACAGTTGAGAGATTAGTAAAATGCAAACACATTTGCGTGTTATTTTCCACCGAAGTGATCTGACACAAATGTGAAAATAATCAATCATGCAGCCGGAAAAGGGCGCAGCTGCAACATCGTTCACCAAAATCTCTCCGTTAACCAGCCAGGCTTGTTTGAGGTGAAATTTATGAAGGCAGTCTCACAAATGTTGTCTTGACAGTTAATTGCATCACTTAATCTCGTGTGTTTCTCTAGCGGTCGCACATGGACAGACGATGCGTGTGAAAGTGCATCATACAGATTTCACCAGCCCTCAGCTGACTAATAGAGAAAGAGAGATAGAGAGAGAGACGCTTGTGGCCCTGTGATTTAGCATCATCGCCATGACAAACACTTTCAGCTTCCCTCCAAGGCCTGTGAGTCAAACAGGCTTTTTTAGTGGTGTGAAATTCACATTGTCTTCTTGAAGACACATTGTGTTGACGGTCTGCTCTTTGGAGACGATCTGTCTAGAGAAAGTGGGATGAAACTAAGATTCTTGAGGTCTGCACTTTGTTGTCCAGTGAAGCAGAATATGAATATTTCGAAAAATGATGATTTAAATCACACAAAATATTATTATCAGAAAATAATACAACAATAATAATTATTCTTATTATTTAATTATTATTTTGTATATATTATTATAAGTTTTTGTTGATATCGTTATATTTCTAAAAATATAATATAATTTTTTTACTGAAATTATCACTTTAGTGTTACTTAAAGCTGATTTTGACACTATATAGAATGCGAATAGCAACAAATACACACTGTCTGGAATAGAAACTTTAAACATTTATTATTGTCTGTGATATCTTATGTTGTAGACAATCGTTTTTTCATTATAATTCGTCTCCCAAGTTCCACCTTAACACAAATGCACATGATTAAAATGTCCTAACTCATTTTGTAAAGATGTTTGTTTTGTTTCCTTCACACAGGTGAGATGGAGACTTTTGTACGTTGTTAGGGTATTGTGGGTAGTTACTTTGTGGTTGCTAGGGTCTCGCATATGAAGTGTTTGGTTGCAAAATGAGATGCGTTTTTTTATTATGTTATGATGTTTTTATTGTGTTTTATTGTGTTAGTTAGCTGTCTTTTTAGTTGCAGTATTTCTTTCATTGGTAATTGAGCAGGTGAATCTGGAAAAGCACATGTCGTCTTAACAAGCAGCATGATTTGCGTGTCAGCCAATACACAAACAAGTTTAACATGAAGTCTTCAGGGTGTGTTCAGATCCCTAAACCATCGTATGAGCAATATCAATCTCCTGCCAACGTTATATCAATGTTCTTCAATGTTTATTTAGATCCGTGTTGCATCATTTCGGGTTCTTCAAAGATATACTGTAACGGTTAAATGCAATAATGATTTGCAAGAATGGAATTGATGACATAAAGTCCCTCGATATGCCTTCTTAAAGAATCCCGCTCGGCTGTTGCTATGATACCACAATATCAAATTCACGGTAACAGTGAGAATATCACTTAATGAATTAATTCTTTAGAGCGTTATGTAAGTAAATCCCCGGTTTGTTGTTCTCATAATCCATGGCTTTTTCATGTTTATTTGGGGAGGTGTTGGCGATTCCCCTCCTGGGCTGGAGATACATTTGTAACGGCATTCCCTCATAACCGGGTTACGTTCGTCACATCACGCAGTGAGGGAAGCGGGTTTGCTTTCTAAATCCATGCACGAGAAGAGCACTGATGCTTTTAAAGTGTAACCTTACAATTTAATGCACTTTATGCATTTCACATCCTGCACAAACCATTAATCCCAACCATTTTCAGCTCCGCATTGATCTGTGTGTGTTTTTGTACGTGATGAATTGTGGGTTTGAAATGTCTGCAGTTCACCGATGCTGAATGGGTCTTGAAGACCAGCGGTAGCTCTTCTTTTTTTCAAGGTCCTTATCAAATGATGGAATTATAGACGTAATGCAATTGTGCACACAGCATTAGAGGCATTCAACATGACGCTGCCACAGAAGTGCAGCTAAGTAACTCTCTGTGATGGAAGTGCATCTGAACCTTAAGAGATATTCCGGACTATATTCAATTAGATATTATTAGATTCTGAGAAAATGTGCGGCTTGTTATTGTACTTTGTGTGCTTATAGGCATAGAAACTCAGATTTAGGGATAAGGACTTGAGACGGCCTCTCTAGGATGTTCACAGTACTTTCTTTAGGAAGTGAGATTTGGTTTGAACAGCCACACTCGGGTGTGTATCAGCTGGATCAGTTTAACCTTCACACGACCACATTAATTAGAAAGTTGCTGTTGGGGATGAAGAATGGATCAGGAACGATGGCTCTGGGTCATGGAAGCCTGCAGACTCACAGATCAGAATCTAAGCGATCGGGGATGTTTTCTCTGGATAACACGTCGATTGAAGACGAACATCTGTTCAGTCATTTGTCAGCAGGCTTTGGTTGTGGATGTGCATTCTCATTTTGCCGTTACAGAGTGGTCTTTATTTACCGCGTGTGACAAGATCGAATGCATTTTACTGCTGGTTTTTACGCAAACACCTTACAACAGTCTTTTAGATTCAGAGTTTATAGTTCATTTTAACTTAAGAACTTCTTTTGTAGTTCCCAAATGGTTCACAGCTAACTATCAAGACTTTAAATGTGTTCTGCATAGCAACACTTTACCACAATTGTAGTCGTGATGTCAATTTAATCTTGTCATCCATAAATATCCATATAAAGAATATGCTTTGAAGTTTCGTCTTGGTTTTAAATCAAAAGTTAAGATCAAACATCTTAATGATGAACGACTAATATATTGTACAGAAGGGTCAGATCACGTTTCACATTTATACTCCTGCAATGTTTTAATAAAGGAGGAAATGTGTGTTTATTTGCTTAAAGGAGAACGGCGTGCTCTATAACAAAACAAGAACAGATGAACATGTGGTGACTTAAAGCTCTTTCTAATCCGCCTTTAAATTCAGCATGTCTTTGAATTATTTCTTTGGTTTGTCTGCGAGATATGGGTGTTCTTCTTCGGAGCGAGGTCTGTTTTAGAGACCCGTCACGTGAAGTGATGTGAGAAGAGATCAAGGAAGCTGTTGAGATGCCGCATGGGATGTTTTGATCTGTACTTGCAGGAGAGTTGGAGAGTTGGAGGTGAGAGTTGAAAAAAATGAGCAGAAATGTTTATTACTGGTTTGAGGATCATAACTAGACGGTAAATAATACAGACAGACCTTCTTAATGGTTTGGTTTTAAATCAACCCGAGATGAGTTTAAATGGTGAATTGTATTCAATGTTAAAGCTCCATGGTAATATTAAATAATGATAAATCAAATATTCACAGAATACTTAAAAAAGTGATGAATTCAATAAAGAAACGTCATGAATGTTAAAAGGTTGTTTTTACCGCTATCAAAAATATTTTCTTTAGACGTTTTGCTAACGTTCACGTTAAATTATGGAAAAAGTTATTTCATAAGGTTTTTAACATTTCACTCACAATGTAACAATAACTGCAGTTTTAATAAAATGAATGTTGAAAGAAGGCTCTTAATGTTACCACAAGGACGTTTTTTCATAACATTTTGAGAACTTTTAGAGAATAGAGATTTTGATTCAGTTTTAATTGAATATTCAGGATGTTTTCATCATCATTATACAATGGTTCGCTGTTGTCTAACTCTATTGGATATTTGTGATATAGTGTATAGTTCATATAAACTCTCTGTATATGATCCTCTCTGTCTGTATTAAAGGCAGTATATAGTTGTCCGGTCTATGTGTGTATAATCCCAACCCATCTGAACGGATGCTAATAGAGGATTGTGCTTCTCATTATTGCAGTTCTCTGATGCAGGAGGATTTTAATGACTCGCTGCTGTGGTTTTATCTCCAGTTAAAAGCGTCTCTTTAGTCTGTGTGTTAAAGGTTTGAATCAGGTGGAGAGAGAGGACTCTTTAAACACTGAACAGTGTGAGATTGAATCTGGCTTTCTAGTGTGCTTTACATCCATCAGCCTGTTAACACGCTTCACTGGACATCTTAGGACGTAACGCACGCTTTAGGACCACTTTACAATGACTTTCATAAGGTGTTAATGACTTGTCTTTAAAATATTCTGCTCGTTTCTAAATCCTAAATCAAAATGACGAAATGGGACGAATGAGTGTTTTGCTTTGTGGGGTATTTTTCTGGATTATCAGTTTATATTTACAGCATATTTATATAAAGGCAGGCTACGAAAATCTGTGAATCAGCGTTACATTTTTTTTTTTTTTCAGAATAGCGATGTTTATTTATGTTGTTAATGCTGAAGTCATTGTTAAGTGTTGAGACAGACAGATGTGGGGAGAGTCAGCTGCACCCTTCACCTTAAAATCTTGCTCTCTTGTTTTGTACTTTTAGTATTCAGCTGTGTTCCACCTGCAGTATTTTGGGGAAGTTGCCGGTGTGCAGGAATGTGTGTGTGAATCAAAGCTGACTGCTAAATGATCTCACCTGAGACACACACTCTCACACACACACACACACATGCTGGGACAAACAATCTCGCACTGACAAGCGCTTTTACCAATACACTTGCTCTAAGAAACGGACACAAATATTCTTATAAGCACACATTCTCTTTAACATGCACACGCTTTCACAATCAATGACAATGTCACACTTTCACAAATATCTCAAACGCACACAAGCTCTTGCACACACTCTCACAAACACACACATGCTTATATAAACACACTGACAATCTCTCACACACATGCATTCCTTTCACCAATATCTCAAACACACACACACGCACA
>CM017893.1:2046908-2104408 GCA_008369825.1 Triplophysa tibetana
CGAGAACACAGAGAGGGTCTGCCATGCCTGGAGTTTGTCCGTGCCGTCAGTCGACGCTCCTGTGATCGTTAAACATCCAGCGGGAGAGAATCCACAGAGATCTGCCCCAAACGCACCCGCGCACGCTCACGCTCGTGTCTCCCCCGCAACTCTTTCATGCACGCACGCACACACGCATGCACACTCACGCACACGCTGCCGACGGGATGCGGCGCGGTCCGGCACTTGGCGATGGCTTGTGCGCACACGAGACATCCATCCTGAACTACCGACTCGGAGAACTGAGGAGAGCGAGAGAGTGAGAGGAGGCGGGGTGGACGACAGCACAGTAGAGAGAGAGAAAGGGAGAGAGAGAGAGAGAGGATTTGCCAGGCAAATCCAGCTTTATGCCAGCTGGTGACCTGATGATTTACATATTTAGCAGCTGCTCAGAAAAACATTGAATATAGTATAATTATTGATTATATGAATGTAAACAAGAGGGAAGAATAAAAAGAGAAGTCTTGTTGATTCAGCACACATTGATTTTTTTCTGCTAGTTGGTGCTAAGACGGATGCTCGGCCTCGCTGGCGTGTGTGTGTTTGTGAAAGTTGACCTCCTTTATTTGTTTTCCCTTATAAACGGTGCCTATATATCTGTTTTTTCGCTAATGTTCCAGACTTAATGAGAATTTAAACAATAGGCGTCCGTTTATCTTTAAACATTGGTCCTCGGTAACAGGGTTGAAGTTTGAACTACTGGGGCCTTGTTTGGCACTAAGCGTTGTTTTTTTTCCTATGAATTAAGCAACAAAAAAGAAATTCTTCAGTGTTTTTTTTCCAGTTACGTTGGTGACAGGGTTGAATGTTTCACTTGATGAATGCATTCATTTAAAAAAAATAACTTCAGGTTATCAGTGGTTTAAAACACTATAAAAGCATGATGTGCTGATATGTCCTACCTACAATACCGGGTTATACAATTTTCAAAACATTTTTAAACTCCAAAGCACCAGATAAATTTAAGAACCCTATACTGACAGCGTAAAGAAGAGGCTTCTTGCTGAAGCAAGCTGTTATTTTTAAGACTCTTGCTTCAAAGTCACACTTTTACTGAGTATTCTGCTGGATTTTGTTGAATCAACAGTATAATAGCTTCTCTTCTTCATTTGTCTTAAGTGTATAAACAAATTTGCATATAGAGAAGAAAGGATCAGAAAGATTGTTTTAACCCTGCCTTCATGTTTGTTTGGTAATCTGGTCAACTTTTGGTCTAAAGCTCTTGTTCAACCAATGCTTGGGGAAATATGGATGACCCATCTGTTGGGTTTAAATTGACCTGTGTTGGGTTGTTTTATCCCAAAGTTGGGTCCATAGTTGGATTTTTCCAGATTAATTTAAACTACGCTTGGTATTCTACCAAATTGGAATTGGAAGATTCTGTTGTGATGTGAAAGATTCAGATGATGTTGGATGTATATTCAGAAATGAATGATGGTGAGTGTCAGCTTAGCTTCAGATAGAGATGAATGGGGTTTTTTCAAGCTATTGTAATGTGGAGTGGTTGAAGTAGGAGGAAATTACACTTGAAAGCAGCGTAATTTCTTAAGCTCTCCAGGAGAATTTCTCTCACTCAAACATCATCTCTCCTGAGGTTTAGAAACACACCCCTGCTGCTTGAATTAGAAGCTTGAAACAATTCCCACCAGCCGAACATCATTTCTCTCCCGCTTTCTGACCGGAGTGGAAGTGAGTCTGTACATCTTTTTTCGTTCAGTTTCTTTCTAGTTTTCCCATTTAATAGGTATATTTGTAAAGGTTCTCGTATATGAGCTCATGCCCACAGTCCATTCTAATGCATATTGCACGCAAACTAGAAAATAATGTCTAGATCCTTCAAACTTTAGTTGTAAAGAAACCTTTTTATATAGACTGCCAGAAGAAAATCCATGAGATAGATTTTGTAGGCTTTATTCTGTAGGTCAGCAAACTGTCAAGACACGACTACATTGACCTAGACTATCAATCATGACTCCGTTATCAGTCCTTATCAAGTATTCTGACCAACCACAGACATCAACATAGTTGGATGTGTTGACTATACTGACTTAAATCTGATTGTATTGATCTGCTGGTAGTCGTGCAATGGATCCCAAAACTCACGGTTCGGATCATTTTATGGATTTTGGGTCAGCTAATGTAAATGCTCATCTTAGGTTTATTATTATAATATGAACAATTTAATAAAAAACTTCCCTGATGGCATCAACAAATTATCAAACATTATTATTATTGCTTTCCGAACCGTAGAGCACAATCTGTACTGCGATAACACGTCCATATTCCCATCAACAACACCAGTAGATAGTGATGAAACGGATCGCGTTTACATGTGTTGTCTCAGTATTCTACTGTACCGTACTAAACATTCTTAGCTGGGCTCCAACCAAAGTGTGATGTGCAGTTTGATCTCCTCATGAAAAATTAATCTCTGTGATTTTGAGAGTTTAAAGGGGTCATATGAAAGGGGTCATTATGAAAGAACTTCATGCAGCCATCAGTAAACAACAGACTGCTCACCCGGAGGCTGCATTTATTGTTGCGGGAGATTTTAATCACTCTAACTTAAAGACAGTGCTCCCTAAATTTCACCAGCATGTTTCCTGCCACACAAGAGGAAACAAAACTTTGGATCATGTCTACACAAACATGGCTGAAGCTTACGCCGCGACACCCCTCCCCCACCTGGGTCAATCTGATCACCTTTCTTTGTTCCTCACCCCCAAGTACTCACCTCTCATTAATCGTGTGAAGCCATCAGTGAAGACCATCAAGGTGTGGCCTGCGGGGGCAGACTTCACACTCCAGGAAAGGTTTCTACACACAGACTGGAGTATGTTTGCTTCTCAGGCCACCAGTGGCTCTCACATGGACATAGACAGCTACACCTCTTCTGTATTGGACTACATCAATACCACCATTGATAGTGTCACAACTCAGAAGCAGATCACCATATACCCTAATCAGAAGCCATGGATGAACAAGGAAGTGCGCCTCCTGTTGAAAGCACGCAACACCGCCTTCAGATCAGGTGATGCACAGGCCTATAGTACTTCCAGGGCAAATCTGAAGAGGGGCATCAGAAAGGCCAAGCACTGCTACAAGTTGAAGCTAGAGGAGCATTTTATCAACTCTGACCCTCGACGCATGTGGCAGGGCATCCAGGCCATTAGTGACTACAAACCCAACCACTCCATCCCCATAGCCACAGATGCTGCCTTTCTGAACGAGCTTAATGACTTTTATGCACGCTTTGAGAGAGACAATAAGGAACCCGCCACCAGGCTCACACCTTCTACTGACCACCCAATCATTACACTAAACTCCACAGATGTTTACACTGCACTAAGCCGGATAAACGCACGTAAGGCTGCTGGCCCTGATGGCATCCCTGGTCGCGTACTCCGGGCATGTGCGGAGCAGCTCGCTGGGGTCTTCACGGATATCTTCAACCTGTCCCTCGCCCAAGCAGTTGTTCCAGCATGTTTCAAATCCACCTCCATTGTTCCAATTCCAAAACATTCCAGCCCGACATGTCTGAATGACTACCGCCCTGTAGCACTCACACCCATTGTTATGAAGTGCTTCGAGCGGCTGGTCTTGTCACACCTAAAAGACTCTCTACCATCCACACTGGACCCATACCAATTTGCCTACCGCAGCAATAGGAGCGTAGATGATGCAGTGTCAATGGCGCTGCACTCCGTGCTCACACATCTGGATAATAAGGACACTTATGCACGCATGCTGTTTGTAGACTTTAGCTCTGCATTCAATACCGTCATCCCTTCCAAGCTAATCAGCAAACTTGGAAACCTAGGCATTAACAACTCAACCTGCAACTGGATTATGGATTTCCTGACGAACAGGCCTCAGCTTGTTAGGTTAGGCCACATCTGCTCAACCACCATCACCCTCAACACTGGTGTACCACAGGGCTGCGTACTGAGCCCCTTTCTCTACTCCCTTTTCACACTCGACTGCAGGCCTGTGAATGGATCTAACTCCTTCATCAAGTTCGCAGACGATACAACAGTGATTGGTCTCATCAGCAACAACGATGAGACTGCTTACAGGGAGGAGGTACGGCACCTGGCCATATGGTGCTCAGACAACAACCTGCTCCTTAACACCTCCAAGACAAAGGAGATCATCGTGGACTTCAGGAAGGCGAAAGGAGGCACACACGACCCCATCCACATTAACGGGATGGCTGTTGAACGTGTTTCCAGTTTTAAGTTCCTGGGGACCCATATTTCGGAGGACCTGTCCTGGACCACCAACACCTCATGCCTGGTCAAGAAGGCTCACCAGCGTCTCTTCTTTCTGAGGACACTGAAGAAGAACCAACTGTCTTCAACTATCCTGGTGAACTTCTATCGCTGCACGATAGAGAGCATCCTGACCAACTGTGTCACAGTCTGGTACGGGAACTGTTCTGTTGCTGAGCGCAAGGCACTGCAGCGGGTGGTGAAAACAGCCCAGCGCATCACAGGGACTACACTCCCTTCCATTGAGGACATCCAGGGGAAACGCTGTCTGCGTCGAGCTCGCAGCATTCTCAAGGACTCCTCTCACCCCGCTCATAGACTGTTTACTCTCCTGCCTTCCGGTAGGCGCTACAGGTGCCTCCGGACAAGAACCAGCAGACTAGGAAACAGCTTTTTTCCCAGAGCTGTTTCATTATTGAACTCTGCTCCCCACTGATTCCACTAACCCTCATAACTTTAACGCTGCTACTACATTGTTTACATTGCATAACAGGGCTGCATCCATGACTGAACTGTACACACCAGTACTTCATGTTATCTGCTCTACCGGACTGTTTACACACACATAGCATCATTTCCACTCTATACTGCTCACTTGCACAGCAGGAATATTACACTGAATGCTCATTTGCACTAATAAACTACTTCCATAACTGAATTAACTCATCTACTGCACTGTAACTCATCTATTGCATTTATTGCATAACTAACTGCATCCACTCATCTATTGCACTGTAACTTCAATAACTGCATTAACTCATCTACTGCACTGTAACCTTAATAACCGCATTAACGCATATACTGCACTGTAACTTCAATAACTGCACTAACTCATCTAATACACTGTAACTGTATTATCTGCATCTACTCATGTATTGCACTATAACTTCAACAACTGCATTAACTCATGTACTGCACTGTATCTTTAATAACCGCATTAACTCATCTACTGCACTGTAACTTTAATAGCTAATGTCTGTAATTAATGCACACTCAAGTCACTTGCACTATTGTATTGTCTATATTGTTATCTGTTCATAACCACCTGTACATTAATGTTCACAGTATATAGCCTTCTGTATATATTGTTCATAGTACATACCGACTGTCATATTTTTCGTACAACATTTGTATAGTATTTCCCTAATATTGTATTCTGTATTTATTCACACTGTATATCTGCACTTGCTAATTGCACTTCTGGTTAGACCTAAACTACATTTCGTTACACTGTACTTGTATATGTGTAATGACAATAAAGTTGAATCTAATCTAATCTAATGACACGGCTAAAACGAATATTATCATTTGTTTTAGATGTAACACAATGTGTATACACGATTTAAGGTTAAAAACGCTGTATTTTCCACATACCGTGCATGTTTGTATCTCCTCTTAGCTCCGCCTCTCTGAAACGTGCAGATTTTTCACAAAGCTCATGACTCTGAAGAATGAGGTGTGCTATGATTGGCTAGTTAACCAGTGGGGGTGTGGTTACACAAGGCGTTTCAGGCAGGTCGGGATGAGCATTCGCTTTCAGATAAAATGCATCTTCTATTCCCACACTTTAATTTTTGCAATTTTACATGTCTATAATACATGCGTGGGCACCTTATTACACTCCAAAGAGACAGAAAAAAAAACGTATACGCAACATATGACCACTGTAATAACTCCAAATGTAAAGAATAAAACTACTACAAGCAAATGGAAATTGATGTCTTCAATTGCATTTGCCTTTGGCCAGTTTAGAGTTGACAATTAGTTGAAATTGTCCACTGCTCGCATGCTGCATTTGGAAGTGTCAGTTTTTTTAACTTGAAATTAAAAAATTGTAATTGAATGCTTTAGTTTGCTTCATGGTTTAATTCATTGGGGAACATGAATCTTCTGAAAGGGTTTGTCCAGATCCTGTTCTTCATCCAGGTCTGCTCGCATTGAAGGTAGGTGTTAAATTGTCCTGCTCTCCTTGATGCAATGTAAATGCCTGATAAAAAGCCATAGAAATGCCCAAACCTAACCGTAATCGAAGGTTGAAATCATTCGAGTAAGTGAACAAATAACATTTCATTAAAGCTGACTGTGTGTGTGCGTTTGTGTGCTTGTGAATGTGCGTCTGTGTTTAGGTCACACAGAGACATTCCCTCACAGCTGATTTTCTTTAGGCTTAATCGTGACGTTTTTGGCCAAAACTTTACGTCTTGACCTCTTATATCACTATATTATGAAAGATTTTCTATGCGTGTTGTGTAGTTGTGCTTGAATTGGTAACTGCTCCTCAGCTTTTGGAAGATTTTAAGTAAGCTTGGCTAAAAATTACACACTACGTTGAGTCTCTCTTAGTGTTTAGTCAAGGTTTGTTGCACCAGAACGCTCATGATTTCTTTAAAATGATTATCTTTCACCCTTTAGCTACTGGTTCTTTATGAGTTTGTTATAGTGTAGTTCAGTATGGGTGGTTCGAGTTTCTAAAGACTAACTGGTAAGGATGTAAAAATATTATTTATATCGTGTTATCCCAAGAGCAAAATTGTCTCAATATTATTGTGGTGAAGCGATGGGTCTTTCGGGCCTAACATAGAGAATGTTGGAGAGAAGTTATCTTTGTCAAGGTCCGTCTGATGCAATGATTTTATTTTATGAAAGGGATTTTTCGGTCATTTGAAGCATCTCACACATTAACTCATACCTGTAAAGGAAATAAAGAAAAGAGGACGACAGATACTTATATAATTGTATTTTAGTTTTATCTTAAGCTGTATTTGTGCATGTTTATATTTAATTTTCATGTCCTTCGGCAGTGTAAACGTTTGTTTTATCATGCAAATAAAGCTTCTTTAAATCTTGAATAGAGGATGCTTTTGACACGTTTCCAAGTCATCACATGTCATGTTAAATATTGGACCATGAACATTACACCGAGGTATTATCATAAAGTGAGATTTTGATATTGTTACATCACTACTAATTAGATGTTGATTTCAGCAACCGTGGGTGAGAAAGATTTCTAAACAAGCCGTTTATGCCGATCTCATCATTTTCCAGACTTTCCCTGTTGTATGAGATGTGAGGTGTGAGATCTCATCATCAGACAGAAGCTCCAGATGTTTCTGTTGAATGTGTCCTGGTTCTCTCTCTCTCTCTCTCTCTCTCTCTCTCTCCCACTCTCTCTCTCTCTCTCTCTCTCTCTCTCTCTCTCTCTCTCTCTCTCTCTCTCTCTCTCTCTCTCTCTCTCTCTCTCTCTCTCTCTCTCTCTCTCTCTCTCTCTCTCTCTCTCTCTCTCTCTCTCTCTCTCTCTCTTCTCTCTCTCTCTCTCTCTCTCTCTCTCTCTCTCTCTCTCTCTCTCTCTCTCTCTCTCTCTCTCTCTCTTTCTCTTTCTCTTTCTCTCTCTCTCTCTCTCTCTCTCTATCTCTCTCTCTCTCTAGATTCAAGATTCAAAGGAGCTTTAATGGCATGATAAAAGAACATTTACATTGCCAAAGCACAAGATTAAATATAAACATGCACCAATACAGATTAAGATAAAAAATAAGATAGAATAAAATTAAAAGTCTATAAGTAAAAATATATATATAAACATCTCAATATAAACAGAAAAAGAGTTTTAATTAAAGTTCTCAATGAGGGTGATAGTGTCAGTTTGTGTGTGTTGTTCTGTCAGTGTTGTTTTGTGTTGTGCTGGTTGTTCTTTGCTCGTGGCAGGACTTAACATATCTTGCAGCAGGTTTGAGCTTCTTGAGTTTTCTCCCAGTATGTATGAGATCTTGTCCTTTTGTTGAAACTGGTCAAAGTCTTTGTGTAAGTTTGTAAACTGGGGGAAGAATGTTTTGTCTGATGTGTGTGTAGTTGGGACAGGAGAGGAGAAAGTGCAGCTCTGTTTCCACTTGTTTGTGTGTGCAGTGTGGACACAGTCGCTCTTCTCTCGGTGTCCATGTGTGTCTGTGTCTGCCCGTCTCTACAGTGAGCTGCTGATCACTGAGTCTGTACATGCTCAACACTTTTCTTAGTTTAGGGTCTGAAACACTTCTGACACTTTATATTCTCTCTTTAGCGACAGATAGCATTCCAGTTTACTTTGCTGAGCTGTTGCTTCTGTCCAGTGTTTGAGATATTTCTCTTTTTGTCTTTTGATCATTTGGTTTAGTCTGGCTGGGGTTTGGGGTTGGCTTGGGCATGTTTGGGGTTGTGAGATCAGTTGGATGAAGGGGTTTCTCTCTGGGCTCAGCTCTTGATGTCTTAAGGCTTTGTGATGGAGTGTGTCTGTGTCGCTGTTCTTAAGGTGCGTGTAGAATTTTAAAGCTCTTTTTTGTATTTTAATGATTAGAGGATACAGTCCTAATTCTGCTCTGCAGGCGTTGTTTGGAGTTTTTCCTCTGTACCCGTAGATTGTTTTTACACATTTCTGTTTGCAGAATCTCTATTGGGTGTTTGTCCCATCTGCTGAACTCTTGGTTGGCGAGAGGACACCAAACCTCACTTCCATACAGCGCCATTGCTTCTATAATTGATTGTATTATTTTCAGCCAGATTACGGTTGGGATGTCAATTTTGATATTCTTTTTGATTGCGTAAAAGGCTCTTCGTGCCTTGTCTCTCAGGTCATTTACAGCCTTGTTTAAGTTTCCGGTGTTACTAATGTTTATACCAAGATATGTGTAGTTCTTGGTGTGTTCTAGGGGCACGTTGTTTAGTTTGAAACGGTTATGTTGGTTTTGGCTACTGGGCTTTTTTTGGAATATCTCTCTCTCTCTCTCTCGCGCTCTCTCACTATATCTCGCTCTCTCTTGCTCTAGCTCTCTCGCTCTCTTTCTCTCGCTCTCTTTCTCTCGCTCTGTTTCTCTCGTGTTCGACTGACAGTGATTCTGTAGCTCTATTTGTTACTGACAGAGCCATTATTTCATTAGTGTGATTTAGCTGTAAATGAACAAGCTTCAGCGCTGTAATAAAAACCGGTCGACCTGAAGCAAGAGAACTAAACCAATTCAGTTGTGAAGGATGTTCAGAGATGTTCTCCATCCACAAACTGTGTTATCATTATCACTGATACACCTCATTTACAAAGTAAAAAAAAACTGTATGTTAAAATAATTCAGATAGTAACAAAAGCTTCTTGCTTTTAGTCCGTGTGTGTTGGCTTAGATGTCCTCAATTATGCCAATAATGTTAGGAAATATAATAGCACGCTGTAATGAATGGAGTTAGAAGCTATAAATGACACACTGATGAAAACTATACAGAACAGGACAGTATGTGCTATCCAGAGATCATCTTGTCTTGTCTTACCAGGTAGAAAGTAAGTCATTTAAGTTTGTATCAGTGATATGTGCATTCATGTCTTATCTTCTTTCACTTGGTGTGTGTTGATGCTTTATGTAAACATTATTCAAAAGTGAGTCTGGTAACGTCTGATGTGATGCTGTAGTGTTACGAGTGGTCACGCTGACATCACTCAGGATTCTCTGGACCTGAAGTCAGAGGAAACTCTCCAACAGAATCTCATTCTCTCTTTCTGACTTTTATTTGATCAACCTCCTTAAGAAAACAGTTTCCATAGCAACGGGCCAGCGAGCACAATACAGATGAAGGGTAGAGATGAACCTTAGAGGCAGCTGTCTCTCTCTCGCTTCTCTGATTCTCCCCTCTCTATCTTTCTCTCGCTCTCCCTCTATCTCTCTCTCTCTCTATCTTTCGCTCTCTCTCTCTCTACCGTTCTCTCGCTCTCTCTCTCTACCGTTCTCTCGCTCTCTCTATCGTTCTCTTGCTCTCCCACTCTCTCTCTCTCTCTCTCTCTCTCTCTCTCTCTCGCTCTCTCTATCGTTCTCTTGCTCTCCCACTCTCTCTCTCTCTCTCTCTCTCTCTCTCTCTCTCTCTCTCTCTCTGTCTCTCCCTCTCCCACTCATTAGATTCAACTTTATTGTCTTTACACATGTACAAGTACAGTGTAACGAAATGTAGTTTAGCTCTAACCAGAAGTGCAATTAGCAAGTGCAGATATACAGTGTGAATAAATACAGAATACAAAATAAGGAAAGAAATAACTGCACTGAATTCAGTTTTATTTCAGAAATAAAACTGTCGCTGCTGTTAGTTTTACTATACCCATCCTTGTTCACAGTACGTAAAGATAGCAATTAACTGAATTAACGCAAGTTATTTATACAAAACAATTGAGATCTCTCAGCTTGACTTTACAAGTGTTTGACTGGTCAACTAAACATTGTTGAGTAGAACGCAAAACCCTATAATATTGGACCTATTGTTGAGTTTACTTAATATAAACAAGTTAATTCAACATTATTTGAATACTAAATTGTTATTTGCTCAAATGTCTTAATATTGTTGCGTGAAACCACTTGACGTAACTTTTTAAAGTAAATGCAACAAATTCATTTTTTGAGTGTGTGTGTTTTGTTTAGTTTTCGGATAGATACGATGGTTGGGAAGTTTGTGTGTGCAATCTTCATAAATTCTCATTTCAGAAATAATAGAATTTGGTTTCCTTGAATTCCTTTAAGCTTTGTGTCCCTTGTAAACCAAAATGAATCAAATTATATAAATGGATTAAAATGGACAGATGTGTATATCAGCGTTTTGACCTTGTAAGGTCTGTGTATGTTTGTGTGTGTATTTGCGCGTGTGTGTGTGTTTGCGCGTGTACGGTCTGTGCAGTTAAAGCCATTAGACAGACAGTGTTGTGTATCATTATGGGTCCTGTTCAAACAGTTGGCCGCTGATAGAATGTCCTGTAAATATAAATATTAGCTATGGAACAGAATTAGCATGGGACGTTAAGCTCCGTGTTTACCTAACGCTGTGCTTTTACACACTCTTTCTGCAGAATATAACCAGCCTCCAGCGTTTGTGTTGTTTCTCTTTACAATCGTAATTGAGGAAACATGTAAAGCAACAATATAACAACAAAGTATTATATAAGCATAAGAGTTTTACCTCTCTTATGCTTATACACTGTAGATTGAGAATAATAATGTGTTTTGTCTGCGAGGTGATGAGATTCAGGTTATGAATATCCATGCGTTGTGATTCTGTGAGGTATGTAGGCCAGATGTAATTACCCTCGCCGGAGGAACCAGCAAATGAAAATCAACCCGAACGCAACAGCACCGTCACACTTTTATAATCCACCAGCTGCCGTCAGTCGTGCATGTTCATGGGAAATCTTCTGGAAATGTCCTTCTATCTTTGAAATGTCTGCAGAAGAGTTTGTGCAGATGAACAGAAGGTCTTACATGACTGTCACAATTGCTTTTTATTTTATCGAATATAACAGTGGAGAGACGACGGGAGAGCAACTTGAAGTCTGGTTGCTCCAATATTTATTCATTTATTTGAAGGCATTATGTTTTAAGTTTTGCGTGGTTGTTTTCATGTTCGGTCTCATACTTTTCTTAAACATGCACATTTTTATTCTCTCTCTCTCGTTGTTTCGATGTTTCATAAATGACATTTGAATTTTAAGTCAGATCCTCGACTCATAATCGTGACATGTCTTAAAGAGCACGTTCCCCGCGATACCATTTTTAAGCTTTAGTTAGTGTGTAATGTTGCTGTTAGAGCATAATTATACCTGCAAAATGATAAAGCTTAAAGTTCAGTGCCAAGCGAGATATTGTCTTAACAGAAATCGCTTTTCAAGAAATACAGAGAATCTGACTACAGCCCTCTACTTCTGGGGTACATGATGTCACCATTCTCAGTGCTTTTAATAACCTCCGCCCAAAGGAATATGCCAATAAAGGGGCGAAGAGGCGCTGGAGTAGTGTCCGGTTATCAGAGATGGTAAACATTTGACAAAGCTACGCTCTAAACTACTTTCACTTTCATCACAGTCGTACAGCTGGTAATACGAGTTCTGCTACACACATTCTAAGATATCCAACTGTCAATTAACAGCTTCCATGACTTTAACATCGGCTGTGAAACCTGTCCTGTGTAATACACTGATATTGTGTGTGTATCTGTGTGCGCTTACCTCTAAAACACTTCTATGAACATCCATTGTAGTCCAGCTTGCAAATGTCTCCTGATCAATCTGCTTGTTTTATTATCCAACTCGGGTCCGATATAAAAAAACAAAACAAATGTTTCTGTTATTAGTGATAATATAACCAGTCTGACGGCATTCGGTTTATTGTCATGAACAATAGATATGAAATATGTGAAGTACAAAGCATTTTTTTTAAGTAGAAACATGAACATTCACTGTTTAACACCCAAAAAACAACGTCAAAGCATCCGTCAGGATTTCCATCTCGCTGCTCTTTGTCTTTAAGATCTTGTGTTGTTTTTGTGTTGTTTTATTTCTCACCAGTCGGGTTCTGGTTAATTGCATGTAACATCCACTCAATTCCAGTCATGTTGAAAGTGGATCATTAGATTCTCACTGTGTCTCTCAAACAGCTGTAATCAGATGAGCAAAATATTGTTGTGTCTGGAATGCTTTCATGTACACGCATTCATTTATCACACTGAACGCTAATGTTGTTAATCGTTTATAAAATCTGTTAGAATTGTTTGATCATTTCATTTTGTTCGAGTCTTTATTTTGTCCTGTGACTCAAAAACATCACATTTTTGACAGTCATTAGCTGGCACTTTATGATTGATAGATGCTCTTACTGATTCTCTCTCTCTCTCTCTCTCTCTCTTTCTCTCTCTCTCTCTCTCTCTCTCTCTCTCTCTCTCTCGGCAGGGCTGTTTTGTAGCATGTATGACGGCTACTCTACGACAGATGGAAGATCATCACTACACACACCTCATCAGCACCTTCGGGAAGATGCGCTCAGATGTGGTGGTGAGTTTGAGAAATAAAACTTTGTTTGCAATCAATAACGCAGTTATTTTTCATTTTGTTCGACATTTATTTTAGCAGGAGCTGTACTCACGCCTTCAATGTACATTTACATGTATTAGTAGACAAAAATGTAGAGCACATTGCATTCAAGATATTTATTTTAACAATATGTTTGTTTTCTGGAACACAATTCTCTACCAGCTTCAGAAACACTGTAGATATAATGAGTGAAGAACAAAATGAATCATTCACCCAAAAATTATAACATTTCATGATTTTTTATTTTATATTGAACATATGAAGTGATCTGTTCTAAACCTCTGTGACGCAATGGATAGAAATTAAATGGGCGTTCATCCCGCTTCCAGGTTTCTCAGCAGGGGAAGTTGTCATAGTTGGGTAAACTTCAATACCAGTGAATCGGAGATAACCACAAATATTTTTTTACATTCTCACTACTTTCAACAAAATAAAAACATTAGCGATAGTCTGATAATGGTTGACAAAAGAGAGAATGATGTCAAATTTACCGTGACTTCCATAGATGCTGTGTTAGAAACACCTTCGCATTAGTGATAACTTTTATTTTGTTATTTGATGCAACGTTAACACAATAAAAAGTATAGTGTTAGTAACGTATCTACATTTATAAAAAAAATGAAAAGATAAAACCGTTGGAGGATTTACGATCCTGATGACTGTGAACGCGTCATCGCAGGCTTGTGAAAAAGGTCTATTCATGGATTTGCTGAGAAAGCCAAAGGCTTCAATAAGATACAAATAACAGTGGGAAAGTCTGAAAGTTTGGGTTTTATTCTTCACGCTCGTCTGAAACACTGCTGATGTCTTTCAGGATTTCCTCATGGAGACATTCATTATGTTTAAGAATCTCATTGGGAAAAACGTCTATCCTGCCGACTGGGTCATAATGAACATGATGCAGAATAAGTGAGTATGACCTGTAGCATACAACCCTAACTTCTCTTTCATGTGTGTCCTTGTTTTATTACCCAAATACTTTCATCCCTTCGTAATAACAACGATTTTGTCCGTAAAATAAGTTAAAACATGTTAGATGAGAAAATAAGACGGAGAATTGAAACTGAACATTTGAGGAACACATTTAAGAATCTGGCTTTTCTTCAGTCGAGATCAGAGACGCTCGGCTGCATGCGCTCGCAACTTACTGAGAACATTGTTTCCTTTCCTGTCTTTCTCTCTTCCCTGAACACACACGTCGCTGTTGTTTAGAAACTGCAATCAGAAGCCGGCAAGATTTGTATTTTCTTTCCCATGAATGCAAACAGTTTGTGTGTGATGGTTTGTTTCTGTGCACCTGTGTACCAGATGTGCGCTTCTCTCTCTCTCTGTCGTTTTGTTTTATTTATGCCTCTCTTCTCAGCTCCTCTGCCAAACAAGGAATATTAAGGTTTACATTCTGTAACGGGAGCAGAAGTCAGACCTGAGCATCCAGAAGAAGCTTGAAAGCGTTTGCCGTCGTCTATGTGTCCTCGATTGAATTGCCCGCGAGCATAGTGTTGCTATAGCTCTCATTTGGGGAGTCTTCTTAACACCCTTATGCTTGGTGTCATCAGGCAGATAGAGATAAATGCTTTTTGTCATATTTTCCCATGAATGTTTGAGGACATCAGCAAGGTCAGGCACTGATATTGGTCGGTAAGATTCATCCCAGAGGTGTGCGGTGGGCTTTGTGCAGTCTGCTTCTTCCAGTAAACCATTTCGGTGAAAATTTCAATAAAGTAACTAATTTATGTAAATATATATTCAGAGGAATCCCTTCTCTGTTTGTTGGATATTGTTGCTTTAGGATTGTGCATTTTAATTCACAGAAATCCCACAAAGTTTGTCGTCTCCCAAAAAACATTTCTTTTTTGAAATATAAATTTTGTTCATAGACATTTTTCTGATGTTTAGACTCAATAAAACGATGGTTCGTAACAAATACATTCTCTGAGCATTTTCATGTCACGTCCGTAATGCAAAATGTCACATCCATAACGCTGGAAGTGCTCAATGATTCTTTTTCTCGTAACAGACTATACATTTGAAAATATTTGGTGAAGTTATCGTAGACTGTGGCTGTAGCGACCCAAGTCCTGACTCATGGTCCTTTCCTGATCCTCCTGCCCTCTCTCCTCCCGAGTGCTTCCTGTCTCAACTGTTCTATCAAAAATCGAAAAGCCCAAATATAAAAATATTTGGTGAAGTCAGAATAGTTCCTCATAGTTGTGTATTTGTAAAAAAAATTACATCCTAAATGATAAATCTTGACTTTGAATGACTTGACAGGTTGAGTTGAGTTCTATACGCTATGTATATGAGCATAAAGGTTTCATGTGAATGCATACTATATATAGATTTAACATCTTGAAGTGAAAATGTATTCTCTTTTGAATCTGTCTCAAGCGCCTGAAATCATTTGTGAGATTGTCATGTTCACACTTCATTTTTGCGTCTTTTGTCACGGTGAGAGTTGTATAGAATGCAGGGGATGTTGAATGAAACGTCTGCACTTCTATTTCAGTTGACGGGGATTTGGATAACATTTAATTTAATGTAAAAGTGTTTGTAAAGGTAGAGGAAAAAATAGAAAGTAGGAAAAGGAATGTGGTCGGTTATATTCACTTCTTTTAAAGAGACAGAGTTGTTTTTATTATTTAGTACAGTGGTGTGTGAACTGAAGTCAACGTGTTCAACTTGTTGGTACTTAAAAAAACATCTCGTTGTGTAAGCGTTTAGTTTCCCTTGTGTTTCAGCGGGGTAAAGAAACATTTTAGCTCTAGATCCTTTTGCATTTGACTAAACTTCCCACATTAAATGTATTTCTCTGCAGAGCCTGGGACACTTTTATTGTAAACTTTGTTTTTTTTTACGAGTGTAATTCTGATGTAAAAGGTAGCAATGCATTATTAAGAGTGCGTCTCTGGCCCTCATAAAGACTCTGAGCGTTCCTGATTTTTCCTCCTGAGACTCTCTTTTGTTATCTCAGCGTTTCGTCCGCTTCTCCACCTCTAACCTCGCTCTTTTCACGCGCAGGCCGGAGGACATTGTGTGGTGTTTGATTCTAGCTCTTGTTTCAACAGTTCTCTGTTGTTCTGTTGGCTTGACCTTTCTCAGAACCAAACCTCTGTCTGTGCAGGATTCAAAGCGCCATGACTCAATTTGCACATGATGGCATTTGTTTTGCTGCTGATGTATGCTGTTGTGTTCCTCTCTTGAGTTTGAGCCTCTTGTGATTTAGAAAGCAAAAACACACACACACACACAAAGGAGTGCAGAAGCTTCGTGAGGATGTTCTGTTCATTTTGTGATGGAGGGGAGGTCACGGTGAATGAGTGAATCATAAGACTTCAAGTGTTTGTTCGCAGTGTACAATCAATACACAAATCAATACGCCTGACACATTGGAGGATTCTAATAGAGGAGGTTTGGATATGTCATTAGAAGAATATTTATTGTTTTGTGTTTTTCATTTATTTATTGTCAATTCATCTGTACACAACTAAACAGTTTTTACTGTAGAGAGCCTCATAGTTGGACTTTCTATTTGTATTTTTTAGGGTGATTAAGCGAGTACAAAGACATAACAGTGTAGATAAGTCTCTTTGTCTAAAGCATATGGAGCTGCGGACAAAATTTAGAGACTATTCCAAATTTTCATTGAATCGTCCTCTGTAGATGTATTGTGGTTATTGCAGTCAAGTGTCTGTTGAATTTCAACAAAATTAAACATTTGGAGTGAGAGGAAGTCATCCAACAGCAATGTGAAGAATGACAGAATGACAAGACACATGAAAACTTGATCAAAATCCTGGATCATATAAAAAATATCTTGAAGCTTTTCCTAAATACATGTAGAAATACTATTGTTGTATTGCTTAAAAGGGAATATGAGCTTGTTTTCTTTGCAATATTGACACATCTTTTCTGCACCTGTTTCTCCAGTTTCATTTACTGCAAATAGAAACAGTATTATAATGTGAAATTTGGGAGAAATATTGTCGTTCAGAAGGAAACAAAAATGATAATTTCATTAAAACACAGTCATTTTTTTTTTTTTGTGGCTTTAATTATTTATAAGCATTTTTATGATCGATATATTTGATTTGTTTGATGGCTTCGTAGAGCTAAGTATGTAAAGTGTCCTTACCGAAACGAATTACAGCATTCATTTTGTTCATTTTTATGTCATTTTATTTTAAATGACGACCACATTTAGTGAATCAGAAGTGGTGAGTCATGTGACCAATTCATATGAATCAAATTAGTTTGAATAAAACCCTTATCCAGTAATAGCCAATGTTATTTATGGATATATTCAAGTTTTTGAAAACAGTATATTTAGAGAAGACTCTGACTCAGAAGCACCGTGTTGTGTCAGTTATGTCAGATGTCGGTGATGTAGAATGAATAGAATCCAATGAGAAACGCTAACAGCACCCGACACCAATGACACTGAAACGAAAAGAGATGAGAAGAACAAGACGGAATGAAGCGTCAAGGTAAAATGGCGTTTAACTTTCTGACCCACATCATCACTTTCTCACATCCGTTAATGTTCACGTGACTGCCGTTTAAATCTGTTCTCTCTCTCTCTGTGTACCTCTCCTGAAAAAGACACAGCCAGTGTTTATTTCATTGACTCTTTTTATGAGAACAAGCTTACACGGATTGCTCTGTAAACCTCTCTGACCTTCCTGGAGGGTTTGGTGAGATGGAGAGCTGAGGATAGATAGAAATGAGCCTCTTTAAACTTGATTCACCTGTTGAGAAATAAATGTGTGTCAAGTTGGTCGGTAATGAAACCAACTGCAGTCTGGTACATACTTTTAAAAATACCTTTTATTTTGAATACAGACACAAAAATGCTTGCAGGTCGGAGTAATGGAGACCTGCAGATGTGTTGTCATTCAGCTAGCTTGCTAGCTTACATTTTAAATAGCGTACTGTGTAACGTTTTGGTTGAAGTTAATGTTCTTTTTATCTGAGGTGCTGAGGTTTAATAACTAAGATGACAATCTCGTTTCTGCCGATGTGAAGTTCTCTAGCACCCCAGGAAAAAAATCAACTCTTTTGGGGCTTTGCAAGTGTGTGCAGGTGACTTTATTTGCCCCGTGAACATCAAATCATCAGAGGTATTCAAAAACGTTGCTAATCTTTAAAAGTCCTGCTTTGTTTTCTAAAGCACTTGAGGTTATCTGCAGTCATCTCTATATTCGTTTTCATCCCGATGGCTCGTCTGTTTCTTTTCTTGAAATAACCTCGATCGTCTTTCTTTCTGCCTTAATTCCAAAATGGAAAAGATGTTTTGTGTTTGAGCTTTGCCCGGTCAGAATTGTAATTGGGTATTTATGTCTCGGCGAGTGCTGTGACCAGATTCCAAATGCGCATCGAACTCGATAAGTAAATCAAATTTAACAGTTGAAGTATAAATTCATTAGAAACTGAAACATTGTACTAGAAATCAGACGATTAATTGTATCCATAAATATAACCCGTTTAAATTAAAGTAAAAATGTATAAGCACTACAAAAGTGATTGATATATTTGTTAATGACACAGAGCGTTGCTTTATCAAGTGCTGTTTAGTTAGGGTGCCTATGTAGGCAGCACCAGGGTTTTAAGTGCATGCGGTTTTTAAACTTTAGATTGTGAAGGGACCCCAAATATGATGAACGTTTTGTGAGACCCCCTTCCTAAAATCCATCTCTAAAATACAATTCTGGATACTAGTATGCATCTAGAAAGAAGTAAGAGACAAAGATATGAACACTTCTTAATGATGTTCGGTAGACTTTTGTCTTTTAGATTATCTGAGGACCCCCTAAAATCATCTGAGGGTATGTGTGAGGTCTGAGATTCCATGACTGTAGTGTGTTGCCTAAGTAGACTGTAGGCATGACGGGTATCTCATTAGTTTGTGATGAGTGTGTGTGCTGTGGTTTCGAGGCCTCGGAGTGCATGTGTGACATTAACTGCTGGGTAAATGAAAAGGTGCACAGAATTTAATTACGAGCTGCTTTTCAATTATGAGAATCATTACACGGCAGCTTTGTGTTGTGTGGAAGTCACGATGTGCGATGGAGTCTCAGTGCTGATTCCTTGGAGCCCAATTACCCATAATCCTCAGCTCCTCCTCTGGAGACGGTGTAGTGTTGGAGCATCAGTTCTCAAACTGTCCTCCTTTAGTACTGTTCATAATGTATATCTGACCTTTTTTAACCTCGTCTGATATATATATACTTACATTTATTCTGGGTTTAAAACAGCCGGTTGTGGTCAAAATGTTAAGTCAAAAAAAATCTCACTTACAAGTGATACATATTGTTTCAAAACTTACTGAAAATGCATATGTCTAAATTTAAAAACAAAAAAAGTTAGACGATTTTTATATTATGTCATTAATGTAAGTTCCAGGATTTAGTTTTGCTTGGAGAGAAGTTTTCTTTTGGTTACTTTACAGTTACGCTATCAAACTTCAGTTTCGTGTTGTTTTTGATTGTTTGACCTCTATCTTGGATTTGTGACCTCTGGGAAGTGTATCATTGCTCTGTCTCACAGGTAAAGGTCAGGTAATCTGACAGACCTGTGCGGTTTGTTTTATGTGGTATTTGAAAGCGAACGCGGCCAAACAAGCGGTAAAGCAAACATCAAGAATGCATTTAGAAGGAGTTTTCAGTCACAAAGGCTAAAGTAGAAAGTCTCTCTAATAAAATCTTCAAATGTTGGAAAACGCTAGTTTATTCTTCTGTTATGAGTAATGTTTCCAATAGTGTCACTCACAGTGCTCAGTGTAATAACGGGAGCAGATGTGATATTAAAGGCATAGCTCACCTAGAAATAAATCATTTACTCACCCTCATGTCACTCTGGAATGAGTTTCTTCTGCAGAACACAAAAGACGTTATTTTAAAGAACGAATGACCAAGCAACGTTGACTCCTTTTGACTTCCTTCAAAGAAAAACCACTGAGACATTTCTCAAAATCTCTTCTTGTCAGTTCCATGGAAGAAAGAGTCAGATACTCAGATGCTGTCCCTTAAATCATAAGAGAATCCGACACAGTTTACAGACGAATGTGAAATGTTAATTTGTGATGTTTATGTCTGTTGTTTATTTCATGTTCTTCTGAAGTTCTTCTTGATTCTTGCTGAAATATCTTTTGTGCTGAATATTGACATGAGGACTGCATTGTTTGGGAAGTGAGGATTTTGTTTCTCCTTTAGAAATGAGTTGAATGGATTTGACCTATTTCTTTATTCACTCAGTTATTGTGACAAGCTTGAGAATAAGATATTTTTCTGGGAGATGCTTGTATCCTGATCTTTCTGAATATGACTTTGATTATAGTTCACCATAGTACATAATAACTCTAGTGTAATTGTGATATTTGTGTTAAAACTCTTGTAAAACAAAATATATTATGTTTACAAAAAATCTTTCGCTTTTTCTAGAGTAAAACCTTACATAATTGTTCTTTATATTATACATTTTTTCATCAGTATAGTATGTGTGTTCCTTCAACATTAATAATGGAGATTACTTGTGATTTATCTTCATTTATTTTATAATTTAAACTATAATTGATATAACAGTGTTTTCCAGATTTATACCGGTTTCCTGGTATTTTTTTACCACATTTTCTACTGTTGAGAGAGAAAATAGTGTTACTTATTGACTTAAAATGCCCTTTTATACAGCCACTTTATGACAGTGACAGTATACCCTATAATAACTGCAAAGTTTAATTAACAACAGAATAGCATGCGAATCTATCTTGCATACATAATATTTAAGCAAATAAATAGAGAACAGGGCTCAAAATTAACTCTTGCCGTCGAAGCGCTGGTGCTCCCAACTTCAAGAGTTAGGATCATCCACCCAGAATGAAGTTGAAAACAAAATCAGAAGAGCTTTATTTCAGAAGAGCAGAATAGTAACAATTGTACCATTAAAACATGCATGTGATGTCTGTTGTGTTTTACATAGTTACAATGCTTCATGATTTCCTGAAATGATATTTTTTATCATAAAACAAAGGCTTAAATTAGATATGTGGGAGGAAAGCAATCGCATCACGCTGTCAAGCCTCCTCACTGACCCTTATTTCTCATCATAGCACGCAGAGAAAAAGTTCAAAATAAAAACACATCATAAAATATGCTTATATTGAGCATGGTAGCTTTTTGAAAATGTTTGTTTGTGAGTATATTTTATATAACGTAAAGTCGCGAGGTGAGGGCTCCCATTGTGACGGGAAATAAATATGTAACGTTACCACTCATGGGCGAGACGCACTCAAACATCCAAACGCAAAATGATGATAAAGTAGTGCCGCGCCATACAAAGACCCATTCTGTGTGTATGTCAGTCACATTGCAACAGCTGCGCTGCGTTCTCCACGTTGTTTTAGTGTCATACCGGTAGTGCGGTATATTAAATATTCATATCATAACAAAAATACACAGCGGTATTCGGTATGAACCGGTATATCGTCCAGCGCTAATTGAAACGCATCCTAATCTTTTTAGACCGTTGGTAATTCTGTTGAATGATGAATTCATTGCTCCTATTTAGGTGAATCGGATGAGGTTTTCATTTTGGTTTTTATGTTTCAAGCTCTTAAAGTATCAGAAGAATATGACTGCAGTGTGATTTCGAGTTCGTTTCTAAAACATTTAGTCTAATCTAAAATAGTTTTGTTTATATACATTAGTCACCGATTGCACTTTACATGAAGGATGAACTTAACTACATCTTTTCAGATGTGGCTTGTCGGTGAGTTGTTTGAACAGTAGATTATATGAGCTTGGGATTTAATTACGTTAAAAAATCTGTTTTTATGGCAGATTGACTACCAATTGTATTACTGTGATTTCAGGACAAATAAAACAAAATAAATTCAATCATTGTTCATTTTCGTAAGTATGTTTTTAAGGGATAGCTCATCCAAAAGTGTGTATGACTGTCTTTCTTACTATATGTGCCAAAGGAGATGTTCGGTGATTAACGTGTTTTTCACGTTTGATGGAAGAAAGCAAGTCGGCTCGATGCGGCGCAACAGAATGGGACGTAACACATGCACAGTGAGATGTTAAGAAGTTATTTTTGACTTCACAACTTGTCCAGACTCATCCCTGTGTTCCACGTTGAAGTGATAACCGGATTTCATTAACAGAATTACAAATGCACGAACAATATTCCAGGGAATTCTGGCAGACAGGTGACGTTTGCCCTGCAGGAAATCATCGATTTACACTTCCTCCAAAGAGTCATTCACCATCAGGTCACGTATGCAGAATGACGGTGGTGTAATGTCATGAATCCGTCTGACGGCGGAGGCTTCGCCCTTGTTTTATCTTTGAGCTGGAGTCTGTTCATGCTAGCATGCTAATGGATGATGATGGCTATCACGTCAGCTTTCTGAACTCAATTAGCAGCGTGATTGTCTGATAAACTCTCATTAGCATTAAAGCTCCGTGAGCGTGCAGATCAGCTGATGACATCGTGCGCATTTTCATCGTGCGAGTTTAGCGTATGTGCTATAGGCGAAATGATGCCGTGCGTGTTGTGTTTATCTGCTGATCAGAAATAAAAGGATTAAATGTCTGATGGAGTCAATTTGTGGTGATTGATTTATACAGCGTGTCTTGATGGGTTTTACGAGAGTAAATTTGGAGAAAGTTACGGAAGTCAGAACATTCTGGAAATGGCATTTTCGGATTCTGAAATCCTAACAAAAGAATGTATTTTGGTTTTCCTCTGTGCCCTACGTACGATCAAGGTGTTGGGGATTAGTATCCTTCACATCATCGACTTTGCGTGAATGTGTGAGGAGAATCTCGAACGCTCGCCGCCTGTAATGGGTTTACTGTAATCTCTTTAGGCAGGGCTTTTATCCCGTGTGTCGTTCTGACCCAGCTATCCCGTACACCCGCTTCACCCTGATTCTTCTTTAGCCGACACACACGACAAACTCATTTCAAACTAATTAAGAGCGGTTTCAGTGCTCCAGAGAAGCAGAGGAGTTAACCGCGGGCGTGAGAGTCATGTGTGAAGTGGGACGGGTACATTATGCAGAAATAAGTCATGAATGTGACTTGATGTTTCTCACAGCGACAGCAAGATCCAACATAACGCTGATTAATGAAAGCCGATCTGACCGAGGTGAAGCTGGTCACCAGTCAGGTGGGTAGAAAGTGATGAAAGTGCAGAGCAGGTCAACAGGTAGACGCTGATGTCTCTGAGGATGACAGACGCTCTTTAGCGGATCTGTACTGCTGGGCTCACTACATCAGAAAATTGACTCGGATGTGGAAAGTGGAACCGGGAATTTAGGAAACGGGGGATTTGCTCTCCTGGCTGGAATCAGAAGCAGCGAGTGGAACTGTGATGTTAATCTGAAAGAAACAGTCTGTTGAATTCAGGATGTAATTAAAATTGCGTGTAAAGTGTATTTAGTGCTATTGTCCAAGGTAAACATCATTTGTTTATTCATTGGTTTATAGTTTGGCAAACTAGTTCTGCTGTGACTTTTTAATACATTGTATTGCTCTCCTTCAGTGATAAATGATGAGGTTAGGGTATGTGATATTATATGATATGAAATATGCCATGATGCAGTTTGCTGTATTGTATGGTTTGGTACGCTATATGATATTTTATTATATGTGATATATGGCACATGATATGATTAGGCATGTGCCAGTATGATATTTTGACGGTATGTTAACCTTAAGCCAAGCTATCACAGTTTCGCTGTATGTCGGTATTTGGGTTGCAGCTTTAAAATGTGTTATCTTTAAATGTCAGAGTAAAAAAATTGAACACAATTGATTCGATTTTTAGCAAAACAAAATATTTGGAACAGTACTAAACATGAACGGTCAGGTTAAATTAGTGCTTCCCAAACATTTTGAAAGCATGGCACCCCTTTCTAGTCTTCTTTAAAATGCATTTCCAGTAATTAAACTTGCATGCATTTATCTATACATATATATATACATAAATACATTAAATGCAGATGAGCAAACAGCTAATCCTTCATAAACAAAATATAGCACAGAACCTGATGGAGTCCAGGATAAAACAACTCACACCCTTTGAACGGTATAGCAGGAAATTTTAGTGGATTTAAAACCTTGAGTTTTCCAAACCGTGGTGTACCTTTAAACTGGTATTTGACCCATGCCTAGATATGATATGGTATAATGTGTAGTATGTGATATATGATATGATATTTAATGATATGTGATATATGGCATTTGACATGACATGACTAAACTCTTAAGGGTCAATTTTTCAAAATTGAGATTCTTACATTGTCTTTAAGCTGGAGGAATAAGCTGTCTATTTATATATGGTCGGTCAGGACAGGACACTATATGGCGGAACAACAACTGTTTACAAAGCTGGGTGCAAAAAAGCAAAATATTTGAATTTGTAAATCTGAGGCACTGTAGCCGGCCATCCACTCACAAAATTAAAGTTTTTATACTTTTACGGTAGGAAATTTATAAACATATCTTCATGGAACATGATCTTTACTTGTCTATCTTATTGTTTTTTGGCAAAGAGAAAAATCTAATTTTTACCCCTACAATGTATATTTGCATATTACTAAAAATGTTCCTGTGCTACTTAAGACTGGTTATGTTGTCCAGGGCCACATATATGGTAAGATATGTTATGAAATGATATGATACACGCATATATTAAATGAAATTATGATATATGATACGGTATGGTATGGTATTTGATGCATTATGATATTTGTTTCCATTTTGTGTTTGATAGGATATGATTATCATATATGAGGTATTACGATACCATACAATATGATATATACAATATAAATATATATAAACTATATATGAAGAGCTCTTTTCCAAAACGCTATAAATCCATTTTAATAGTTTTCATGAAAATGACATTTTTTTTACCTAGACACATACATTTTGTTAATATTCAATTTATCCTGTTAAGATTGTCTGTTGGCTCAGTATGAACATGTTAAACAATGATTGTTAAATGAAACAACAATATTGTCGATTATATATTCAAATTGTATTTTTATTTTTTACAAAACGCTATAAATCCATCCTTTTTCAAAAATGTTTTGGTTTATTTCTTTTTAAAAACATACAAAAAAGAGAACATGAACCATATGACATCACCGACTCAAACTATAAATAATAATTATAAATAAATATATAAATCAGATAAATGCAAATGCATGAAATAAATAACAGCCAAATAAAATATATAGTAACATACTATATAGTAAAAAAAAAAATTTTCAATTTCATGTTTCAATATTTTCCACCACATACAACAAATAATTTAGAAATAAAACATACAAATACCACTAACGAGAGAATTCTGATTGGTCGAGAGGACACATCGCATTTTGGCTGAAAACAGGTTCGGGATTTATAGCGTTGTGGAAAGAAACAGCATCTTGCAGAACATTTCAAACAAGGAAATATAGCGATTTGGCATGAAAAATTGATGGAGCAGTGAATATTTTTTAATTTGTCATTTAATGCGTTTTGGAAAAGAGTTCTTCATATGTTACGATACAATGGAATAGAATAGAATAGTACAGTCTCTAAAATTCATTAAAAAATCAAATCAGTAATCACAAACGAAAATGACAAGGACAATATGACTTTGTAAATGTAATGGTCTCGTTTGTCTGTATGAGAAGAAAACTCTGACACTCGCTGTTCTTTCTCATCTACAAATAAAACATAAACACAGACCTCTGCTCATAAAATGACAGTCACGATTCTCACTAAAGGCCTGCAAGCACTTGAGTCTTAATTATTAATATTCACTTCTCAATCAGCATCCTCCTCTCTTCTTTCCAGAATATTCTGCGCCCTCTCTCCGTCTTCTTTCTGATGTATCGTTCTGAAAACATGATTATTTATCAACTTAATCCAGAATAATCCTTTAAGAAATAAAAATACGGTTGCTTATAATTGTTCTTTGTAATGAATTTTTCATTTTACGAAGATTGTTTGTCATAAATACTGTATATGATATGACTGACATGTCTACTTGAATGAAAGAAGTTTGATTGTTCATTTTGATTTGTTATATCAAGCGCTGGCGGGGTTTGTTTGTGTTTATCGCGTGAGCTCGTGTGTCTGGGAGTCGAGTTCATTCGTCCGCTCTCAATTACATCCGCTCACTGGCAGAAGGATCCAGTAAATGGATGTTTTGGAAATCCTCTAATGCTGTAAAATTGGTTTGAGTTTCAGGGATCAGCCGTCCAGTCAGAAGCATTAGAAGAGCACCGTCTGACTGGAAGACATAAACATATGCACATATAACAGATGCCACATCTCTCACTGTCAGAATGATGTATTCACATGACATTTATAGAGCACTGATGGGTTTCATGGTAATGAACATCAGGCAGAGAATCAGATGGTACGGCTTGTTTTTACACCGTCTTTATGAATCTTCATATATTGATCGCGCATGTCAGGAAGGACAGAGCTGAGATGGAAGGATTTATTTAAGTGGGATTCATTTGACCTCTCGACCAGATTCAAGGAATCGTCTTGAACAGTCTAATGCGTTCTTCTGATGTCAGAGGAGGTCATCCATGAGGAATCGTTGACGCATTTAGCTGACTGATGTTCATGTGAATGTCACTGTAAATCAGAGATCATTTTTCACTTTTCTTCGTTGATTCAATTTGTTTTACCGTCTTAAAGAGATGGGTCACCCAAAAATAAAATTCTGTCATTATTGATTCAATTCATTCGATACCTGTATGTGTCTCTTTCTTCTGTGGAACTCAAGAGAAGATATTTTGAGAAACGTCATGGAATGACAGGTTTGAAAATGTCATGATGAAAAAATACGTATTTGCTGATTTTTTTTGTTGGTTTCTATATAACCCAACTCTTAAAACTCCTATTTTCATTTGCATTAAATGAGCACGCCGTCTTCTTCAACTAAACTCTTAGTCTCTCAGTGCATCTGTTGTTTTAGTAAAGCTTGTATTATTAACGTCTCCAGTCACATTAAGCAGCTCTTTCTCCTCCAGCTCATTATAAACAGATCGTGTCTCTCTACCCTAATGAGAAACTTTCCATCACTCCGTTACAAAGGCCCGATGTCCTCTCAGATCCGTGTCTGTGTCAGGGCGACGGTTCAGCGACGCTCTTCAATGGCGTTAAGCTCCGTCTATTTATCTCAGTCGATCAGAAATCCATTCGCACTCTTTAAGATTAAAGGACGATTAATAAAGCTTGCGATCTGTTTACTCAGCCAGAGCTTTTTAAACTCACTTCAGTTCATGTGGCGATACGCAGTGGAGCTAATGAGGTGTCAGACATCTGACAGACTCGCTTGTAGGAAGGGTCACATATTAACATCACGGCTCATTCATTTGTGTTGGATATGAATCGTGAGAAACGTGACCGATCGAATTTAACTGGTGACACTTGACTCTGCAGACTGAGACTTCTGAAGCGTGATGACGTCACACTTTTCTGAGCTTTAAGACATTGTCATTAGAGGTTCAGAAGAGATCTCAACAGAGACAGACACGTTTTCTCAGGAGAAATATCTGAGATGTAGATGAGACTGTTTTTCTCTCGATGTAATCTTCCTGAGAGATGATAGAGATATTAAAGAGATCTCATCTGTGATTCGCTCTCTCAAAGGACGTAGTCGGGTGCAGATGGTGTCATTTGCAAGTCATTACAAAAAATGACTTTCGAAGCAATTTCAAGTCAGTGATGAAACAGAAATGTTCTCGTTTGGTTGTTTTTGCAATTTTATAGTCTTCAGCAGTGACGCGGCGAGATTTCTCTCTCGTAGTTCATTAGCGACGGCCTTTATTAAACTAAGTGGATGGAGCGTGTTTTAAGTCTGCTAATAATGTGGTAATGTCGTCCGTGCGGCGGAGTTAAAGAGCTGCGATTAAGTTTATCGTCTGTAGTTAATGTGCTTTCTTACAGCAAGCTGAACGTAACATTATTTCTCTGCATCTGGAGGCTGAAGCATCGTGTCGGGAACGACGCTAAAGACGTTATGCCGTGTTTAACAAGCTGCGTTTATGGTTCTCATTTGGTGGTTAAAAGCAAACAGCATCATTTTAACACGATGATGAATTTAAAATGTCATAACATGTTTGACTTGTGTGCAAACAAGATGCTTGGTGTTGTGGATTATTTAAGAGGACAGAAGCTTAAACCATTTCTCTCTCATTTCAGAGTCTTTCTGAGAGCAATCAATCAATACGCCGCCGTTCTCAACAAGAAGTTTCTCGATCAGACCAACTTTGAGCTGCAGGTGAGACCTAACTACACTCGTAAAATATACTTTTTTGTATATATCTATATATTGTATATATCTATATATTTTCATCCTTCACTTAATTAACTCTTTAAAATTTATGTTGTTCAAACTTTTACACCCATGACTTTTTTCTAGTGTAAAGAGCAACAGCATAAGATTTGTAGGAAATCACGCAAATCATATAAACTAATATTAAGATCGTTCAAATGTAATTTATTTTTTGTGTTTCTTTTATTGCAATTGGATTTAATGTACCTGTAAAAATATTTGTTTTCTTGATTTGCACAAGTCCAAACTATAGCTTAGATTGAAATTGAATATACCCATACCAGAATAAACCATCTATTTTATTTTATTTCATGTTATTTATTTATTTTTATTCATTTGTTTATCTATTTGTTTATTATCTATTTTTTATTTTACTTTATTATATTTTATTGTAAAAGTTTTGCAATAATTACCAGTTATCTATAGTTACTAGACTTTTACATATTTTTCATTTTCTAATGGCTAAATACAGTAATAAGCCCATTTTTAAATCTTTCTCTAAGATTTAGGCCCAGTTTCACAGAAACGGTTTAGCATAAACCAGGACCGTGCCTCAGTTGAATTAAAATATTTTTGTCGCTTTTAAGAAAATGCATTAGGTGAATACATTACTGCTGTGCATCTTAAGACAAAACAGTGGCACTGATATATTTTAAGATATTTCTAAGTAAGTTATATTCAGTTAAGACAGGTCACACATTCATTTAGTCTGAGACTAGCCTTAAACCTTGCCTGCCTAACCTGGCCTAAATGAAATAACAGATGATTTTTAGAGGCAGGTATTACTATAAATAACATATTAAACGTATATTGTTGTTTTATGCAAAATGAGTTGTTAATGGAAACTCTCAGCCTGGTTAAAGATTGTTGTGATTAAATTGTGCGAGAGGAACTTTCAGCAGGATGGAGGATCACTTAATTTTCCGCTAGCTGAAGAGCTCGGTGATAAACTAATAGGCAGCGATCTCACAGCTTATAATTTCAATATTTAAACAGCTTTTCTCTAAGCACTTTGCTTGTGTTAGCTTCTTGTGGCTTACGGTGATTCATATCAAGATACTGGAAAGCACCATCTGGGTTTGTCTTTCCGCAGCTCTGGAATAACTACTTCCACCTTGCTGTGGCCTTTCTTACCCAAGAGTCTTTGCAGTTGGAGAACTTTTCGAGTGACAAGCGGGCAAAGATCTTTCAAAAGTGAGTATCAAAAGTGGAGGCCGTAATTCACCGCTCTATAATAACATCAAACTCAACCGCACAACACAAAACACTTTAGCGCAATCTATAATATCGACTTTAGTGACTCTGTAGGCTTTCAACAATATATCTGTATATGTTTATATTTTTGAGGATGTTGTATGTGTGAGAGCTCAAAGCTGTTCTTCTCTATCATCCATGTTCATGTAAAGGTTCTGTGTCACTTTGCCAAGCCTTGAGAGAGAGAGAGGGAGAGAGAGAGAGAGAGAGTTTAGAATGACAGCAGTGTTAGAGAATGAAGAAGCTCTTATCTCCTCTGGAAGCTTCTGTCCGTCTGCTGTCTGTCAGACTGTGGCATGTGTTTAGTGCTGTAGAGATGGATGGCTGTGAGTCATGTTGCTTTCTCATGTAGGGCTCGTCTGTAGAAGATTCTCACCAAAGCGCACAAGCATTTCCAGAACTGTGCTGTGAAATAGCCGAAATGTCTGTTGTAGAAATTGAATTCTTTGAGTTAACCAGAAATAAAAATAACTTGTTAGTAGTAATGTTATTAACGGCATGAGTACAGAATATACAGGGCAAAGCGTATTCTACCGTTAAAAATGATCATCCTTAGGATCCACATTATAGAATAATAGTAACCCATGAACCCTTGAAATAACAAAACTGTTGGAATTATGTTATGACATATATATATGGATGCTATGTTTTAGCATTCATTTTAGAATCATACACTTGGTATCTTTAAAGTCTGACACAGGAAGTTTTTAAAACACTATTGAAGGAATTTCCATTAGGGCTGTCAAACGATTAATCGCGATTAATTGCATCCATAATAAAAGTTAGTATTTACATCATAAATGTCTGTGTACTGTGCGTATTAATTTTGTATTTATAAAAACATACACATGCATATATCTAAGAAAAAATGAATACATTGAATATTTCATAATGTTTTTTTTGTGTTTATAAACTGTACTGTACGTAAACACAAACTTTTATTTTGGATGCGATTAATTGCGATTAACTGTGTGACAGTCCAAATTTCAATCTATGCTGGACTCTTATTTGTTTGTTTTATTCATTATTTGGTCCAAGTGATACTGTACAAACATTAAAAGAAATAATGTTTTTAAAAAAAATCGAATTAAGTAAATGACGTTAATAACTAAAATATTCTATTTTTTATCTTCAAACATTGAAACTTGCACCTTTAGATTTAAAATTGCTTTAATGTTTTTGGTCCAGCCAATGGTCTCCATCCACTTTGAGTACATGAGACAAGAATCACTTGTTTTGTAAAAGTTCTGATTCATTCTGCTCAAAGAATCGTGCAAATTTCACAGTTTCAGTTGCCATTTTTCGTGGCAAGTACATGTTGACCCAATTTTAATTTTGGGCTCAATTTAGTTAAACCTAACAGACTGTCCCTTCAATTGTGTTACAACACAAAACACAAACAGACACACACAGACACACACCTCTCTCCGCTATAATGGAGCTTGATTTGTTTACCTGCCGGCAACATTTCAATTTGAGTATAAGATAGTGTAATATAGTGTTATTTTATCGGGAATGTGCTGATGTTCCTCTGACTTTGTTCTTCTTCCCCCTGTTGTGCATCTCTCATTGAAGTGTTTCTTACTTTGGGAGTTAAACTCTCAGCTCTCCTCCACCCATCATCACTTTATTTCTTTCTGCAGGTGGAGTCATGCTGACCTGAGAGAAACCACTGCTGACTCTACCATCTCTCTCGCTCTCTCCTGATTCTGTCTCTCGCAGTCTGTAAAACTTCACTAGCATGACAGTAATGGAAAGTTTTGCCAGAGTTTCCCCGTGGTGCTGTACAGTAGCACTGATGTGAGAAACGCATCAGAGATGTGGGTGGTTGCCGAGGCGATGCTGTGCGGTTGCTAAAGAGAGGGTTCACCCAAAAATGAACATTCTATCATCATTTACCCATCCTAATGTTGTTCCAAGACTATAGAAATGACGTGTAATTTGGAAAAATGTTATTAACCAAGATTTCTGGGGCACCATTGTCTGTTATTGTAGGAAAAACATCTAGTATGGTATTCAATAGTGCCCCAAAGCAGTTTTCTTTCCCACATTCTTTAAAATATCTTCTTTTGTGTTACACATGAAGATATAAATACAGGTTTGAACAACTCAAGGGTGAGTAAATGATGACAGAATGTTCATTGTTGGGTGAACTATCCCTTCAATCCTTCTCTAGATGCACATTTTGCATCTTTTGCGCCAGCGAGTTTGTTATTTTAAATGTAGACTCTCGGCAGGGGTGCAAATAGGGAGTGATGGGGCTCACAATCTTTTTAAGGCGTTTCGGCGCCGCATCGGGATGGAAGTATTTCAACTTTTCAGACTGCCGTGCGGTTTTGGACGCAAAATCAGAATTGGCCCTAAGACATACGGACTTAGTTAAATAAAAAATAACTGCCAGTAATGAAACTCTCATTCTCTCTCTCTCACTCTCTTTCTCTCTCTCTCACTCTCTCACTCTTTCTCTCTCACTCTCTCTCACTCTTCTCTCTCTCTCTCTCTCTCTCTCACTCTCTCTCACTCTCTCTCACTCTCTCTCTCTCCTCTCTCTCTCTCTCTCTCTCTCTCACTCTCCCTCTCTCTCTCTCTCTCTCTCTCTCTCTCTCTCTCTCTCTCTCTCTCTCCCTCTCTCCTCTCTCCCTCCCTCTCTCTATCTCTCTCTCTCTCTCTCTCTCTCTCTCTCTCTCTCCTCTCTCTCTCTCTCTCCCTCCTCTCTCTCTATCTCTCTCTCCTCTCTCTTCTCTCTCCTCTCCCTCTCCTCTCTCTCTCCTCTCTCTCTCTCTCCCTCCCTCTCTCTCTCTCTCTCCCTCTCCTCTCTCTCTCTCCTCTCCTCTCCTCTCTCTCTCTTCCCTCTCTCTTCTTTCTCTCTCTCCTTCCCTCTCTCTCTCTCCCTCTCTCTCTCTCTCTCTCTCTCTCACTTTATCATTCTCTCTGTCATTGAGTACACCGGAGACACGGTACTTTGTTGGGATTGGAGAGAGGGAGAGAGGGAGAGAGGGGACAGTTAAAAGCGAAATGAGCAGAAATGAGGCTTGATATACAGTACACATGCTCAATGCTCAAAGACGTTTATTCTGTCTTTCTGATAGCAATGTTTATTGAAAGATCTAACGTGATGTACTCCAGTTATTGGACATCCATCTGATTGTAAGTCTGATCACATCATTTCACTGCGACCTCAGGATTATTAATGAGACAGATGTCCGGCTCAGACCGGAGGTTTGTTTTAGTGTGTTGCCGTACGTCTCGTCCGGCACATCTGTGGTGATGTGATTCATTGTCGGTATGAAGGGTGTGCTGTGATAAGAGAGAGACTCAGTGGACTTGAGAAAGGCCCATGCCCCGTGTTAACTCCGCTGCCATGTGTCTTGTCCTTGTCATCCCTATAGTGAGAGTGGATGAGAGTTATTGACAAAGCAATCAATGGAGGCTAAGAATTCAGCGTCTAGCTGCAAGGAACCTGAAATGTGACAGAGTTAATGAATGAATGTCAGACCTGCCGCGGACGTCTGAGGTAAAGCAGAGGACATGTGTCAAGATGATGTTTACTTCACTTTCTTTAAATAAGAGAAGCGTTTAGAGACATGAAAAGATTCAGTTCTGATAGGGTTGAAGTTACACAAGTTGTTGTCACATATGAGTGTGTAAAACAACTTGATTATAAAATAGATGAATGAGTTGCCTGAACACTTTCTTACACACAGACATTTTTTTTTAAAGCATATTTTCTTATTATCTTATTTAACTTATGTTCATATTTTATATTTCTCCTTTATAGGTACCAAGACATGAGGAGACAAATCGGCTTTGAGATTAGGGACATGTGGTATAACCTGGGTAAGTCCCTTTTTAAATGTTGTTTTATTTTCATTATTATATTACATTTTTTTTTTAATTATGACATTAATATATAGGCGGTTTCATTGGACACATGGCCTGGCCCCCAAGTTAACTTCCGATCTGTGTTTGATCACAATATAATTATTTATTTTATTAATACAAAATCAAAAACAAAATGTTTTTATTGCATTAAATTACATTAAAACCGCTCAACAGTTATTGAGGTTAAGTTAGGGTCATGTAGTGTTTTTTTAAGTTGTTGCCGCAAAAGCGTCTATAGTAAAAGTATTATCTAATCAATATTAAATAATTATATTTGATAATTTTGTGAATTTATAGCTGCTGACTATTTGCACAGAGGGACGCACCTTTCACCTTAATTTATGCTTCTGCGGGCGAAAAGTTAATAAAGAAAATAAATTATTTGTCAAAATATTGAATGACGCCTTTAAAAGTTTTTCGCTATATTTCCTTTAATATATGAACTTTGATGTCAGAATCTTTACATATGCAGTGTTTTTATAGCTTACAGTTTTCTCACAGATCTCTTATTTTGGACCGGGGCACCTTCTGGTTATTTAGAGATGTAACAGAGATGCTGTTAAGTTAAGGTGTTAATTAGAAGCATGACAGCTCAGAAACAGGCTCTGAGAAAGAATGTTTCTCTTTGAAAAAATGTTGCCACCTCACTTTAGACGTGTCTCAGCAGTCTTCATTAACTCTGAGTTTAGACACATACACCAGAGAGTCGAGATGTTTGCCTCCGTTCAGAGCTGCCGGAATCTCTGTAGATCACGGGAGCGCCGATGAAAGTCTCACGTTAGAGAGCTTTAGAAATCGAGAAAACCAAAATAGCAATTCTCTTTTACACACCGGAGAAAACCACATAGAAGTTGTTGTTTGACACAAACTGAAAGAGGTTATTCACAGCCCTGCCTACCTGCTCCTGAAATAAATATATATATATCCTGAGTAAATATATCACAAGCAGAAACCAAATCGTTTGTGTTCTGCATGACAGAATAAAAACATCATGAAGTCAAAATTGTAGAATGTACTTCATGTCTGTTGGCTTTGAGATTCTTTATATTCCAGTGTACCCATAAACCAAAGTTTTATTTTGCAGAGATGCACATTTAAAATTTGAAGCCTCCTTGGGAATAAGACCCAAATATTTTGATGGCACACTTGAAGAGAGTTCATGAAAGATTTAAGTGAATTCTCCCTCATGTTTTTGTTTTTTATCTCGTCCCGCAGGTCCACACAAGATTAAGTTTATCCCTGAGATGGTGGGTCCAATTCTGGAGATGACGCTGGTCCCAGAGATCGAGCTGCGGAAAGCCACCATCCCCATCTTCTTTGACATGATGCAGTGCGAGTTTCACTTCAGACGCTGTTTTCTGATGGTCAGTTTCTTCTTTCATACACACCAGCAGCAGTGGGCGTTCACACTTAAGGGACAGTTTTCTCAGTTTATGCTTTATGAAGTCAGTCTGAACTTGTATTCTTTTAAAGTTCAGCGTTTATTCACCCTGATGTGGTTGAAAACACTTTCTTCAGTGGAACACAAAGAGGATATTTTGAGAAATGTCTCAGTGGTTTTGTGTTCATACTATAGAAGCCCTTGGGATGTTGTTCAGTTTCCAACGTTCTTTAAAATGCCTTCTTTTGTGTACTGCAGAAGAAAGTGAACGTTGAAATGACATGAGGGTGAACAAATGTAGGGTATACTATACCTTACACAGTGTTAAATGAACGAAGAGTAGTCTATAGACGATTTCATCTTAACAACATAAACAAACGTTATCGTGCATGCACACTTTTGTGACCCCACCTTAACTTCTTGTACACATTCACAAACAATAGAGGAGCGCCTGTAGATTATTTCTGATAACAATCAAAAGAAACTGGGAAGAAGCGTTACTTGGCTAAACTTACCTCTCCAATATTTTGAACTCAGACTCAAATATCAAGCTCAACCACTAGATGTCAATGTACCATACGTTTTTTTTAAATGCGACCAAACTACAGGACCCATTCAACAAATTGTTTATTTAATAAAATTATTATACGGTAAAATAATAATACAAGTTAATATTAATATAAATAAAATATAAATAGTTATATTACTAGCTACTAGCCAAACACACGCAGTTTCTGCCAATCTCATATTAATCTTGAGTAGCTTCACAGTAATATTGCATACTTCGTATCTTCAAGAGTTTTTAGTTTGATCAAATTTTGATAAAGAGAGATACGGCTGTAAGATTATATCCGGAAAAAGATGAGCTGCTGGTGGCAGGCAGGTTCCATGTTTGAAAAACTTTGTACGAACCCCACCGGAGTGAATCGAGCAGAGAAATACTACGTCATACGTTCAACTCGATTTTTGACAAGTTGACCTTCTTAAGCTTGAGAAACCAGCACGTTTAACAGAGTAAAGAAGTCAGAATGCATGAAAGTTGGCTCTCTTCTCATTGTGACACCGTCCACTTATTTTCCTGTGATGTGACTGCGGGAGCACATTGTTATACTGGAATTAATTAATATTACTTAATTCTTTTAAATAACGGTTGAGGCTAATATGATAAACACTTTCATTATTCTTTTAAACATCAGTATTTATTACATTAAACTGTTGTGTTGCCTGCCTGTCTAGCAACGTTTGTGTATACATAACATACAATAGCATTTGTCTGAACAAAAGTTATATCGCATTTCATGATGTTAAAATAAATTGGATCCTGCAATTTCACTTAAATGTCTTCAATACTTGTCGCGTGATTTCCGGAATGAAGGTTTCTGTGCACTGGAAGGATTTTGTGAAATGAAATGGCCGCCTCCCTGGTCAGTGCCATGACTACTGAGCTGATTGAGACATGGCCACAAACTTTATTGTGGAGATATTTTATATTTTCTGAAGATATGTTCCTGAATCATAGTTCTATGGCCTTACGTGAGCATTTTTTTCTGTTTTGTCAGAAGTAAAAGTGCTGTACCGCTCTGTTGATGTTGAGATTCCAGTATTGAATTCTTTATCTGAACATGCTTTCAAAGAGCAGCGTTCCAAGAAATCGTCTCTCGAGTCTCGTCTTATCTTTTAACCTATATGTGTCAGTATTGAGTTATGGAGAAGTGCCGCAGAGATGAGGTTTCTGGCTGTAGGTCACAGATTCACAACATTCTCTGGTTTGCTCTTATGAAAATCTGCCGTCTGTCGTTTATGGATCGAGGTTGATTTAGTTCAGATGATGGCAGGCTGTGTTCGATCTAAAGTGACGCAAACATTCTGCTTGTTCAGACCTGCATTAATATGAGGATGACGATAATGTCAGCTGTCAAATATCTGGGCTGCATGTGGAATGAACAGACAGACGGCATCTTGAGACGAAGAATGAAATATGGTAGATATTTTTGGAGGAGGTTAAAAGGAACGGTTCACCTAAAAGTTTACCATCAAAAGCGTCATTTCAAACCTGAATGGCTGAGAAATTGTAAAAATCCGTCTGTTCCTCACACAAATACATCATATATGTGACCCTGGACCACAAATCCAGTCTTAAGGAGCACGGGAACATTTTTAGTAATCGCCTTGTAGGGGTAAAAATTACAGATTTTTCTTTTTGCCAAAAATCACTAGTATGTATAAGTAAAGATCATGATCCATGAAGACATTTTATAAATTTCCTAAATATTAAAAAGTTATTTTTGTGAGTGGATGGCCTGCTTCAGTGCCTCAGATTAACAACTTCAAAGGCAATTTTCTCAATATTTGCTTTTGTTTGCACCCTCAGATTCCAGCTTTGTAAACGGTTGTTTCTCCAGATAGTGTCCTGTCCTATCAAACCATATATCAATAGACGGCTCATTTCTTCAGATTTCAGACGATGTAAAAATCTCAATTGAACCTTAAGACTGGTTTTGTCGTCCGTTTCTTTGGAGCCTGGCTGCTCCAGTCCTTATCCGCTTTCATTATAATCACATTTCTCTGAATACATTTGCATTTTGCGTAGAGTTTTGCAAATGACAGGTGTAATCTAGCTTCTCCAGCAGTTAATCTCAAACATCTTGATCTGTGATGTGCTCTTCTTTAAGATCAAGAGGATTTGAAACGGAATCTCAGACAGCTGTCTCTCTCTCTCTCTCACTCTCTCACTGTCTCATGAAGCTTATTGATGCTAATAAGCAGATATCATTGAGCTCACAGTTGGTGTGACTGATAACGGCTGATTACTCTCTGACACCAGAGACGAAGAGAGAGAGAGAGGGAGAGAGAGAGAGAGAGGGAGGAGGTCTGGGAGGAACGACACTAATGAAATGAAAAATTAGCCACACTGGTTATTTACGGCCGCTGTGTTTAATTGCAGTTCGAGAATGAGATCATCACCAAACTGGATCATGAGGTGGAAGGAGGAAGAGGAGACGAGCAGTACAAAATCCTGTTCCAGAAGATGTGAGCGCTCCTCACACACACACACGCGAACGCGTATCTTCTGCTCACACACAATTAAAGTGTTCTGCAAAAGAGATTCATGCATTAAAGTTCAACATGAAATCAAGATTGACTTTATTTACTTTTTTAAAGAGCTCATGTCATGAAAGATCTAGATTTGATATTTTGGGGCAGGACGTGTGCAAACAGTCGTTTTCAGAGCTCAAAAGCACCCCATTTATTTCTTATCACTGACTTGTCGCAGCGTCACACAAATAAAATAATGAATGCATAACCGTCCTCATTTCCAGTGTTACCCAACTTTGAGGCTTGTCATTTGCGGGCCAATTTTGAAGATGTTTCTATTTTAAAAGATTCCTGATTATTTGGTCTCAGTTTATGGGGTTTGCAAGAGTTGCGAATAATATGTTTCTCAAATATGTTTAATTCCACCATCATTCCATAACAGCTTATTGAAGCTTATTGAAATAATATATTTTTTAAAAACTTGACTCGACTCCGAGCCGGAGCAATGCTTGACATATAAATGCGCAAGCAAGAAACTTTCAGAGGGGAAAGAGGGCAGTGATAAAAAACGGATGCTATCAAAAAATGTAATATAAATGTCAAGGATGTTATCGTGCGTATTAGTCTGTATTGTTTTTATTAAAATGTAATGACTTTTTGGCTCAGAAACAAGTTTCTCTGCTAATATAAATGATGCTCCACCGGCAAAGGAAAACCATATTAACTAGTAATATCAGCTCACTTTTGATGTTGTAATGAAATCCTGATCAATCAATTCAATGCCACCTTAAATAGTTTGTAAGTGTAGTTTATGTAAGTGTGATTGGATCCTTAATGATTTATATGAACGTACCACATGTGTGTGTCAGTCTGTTGGAGCACTGCAGGAAACACAAGTATCTGGCAAAGTCTGGTGAGACATTCGTGACGTTGGTGGTCCGTCTCTTGGAGAGACTCCTGGACTACAGGACCATTATGCACGACGAGAACAAAGAGAACCGCATGAGCTGCACTGTTAATGTGCTGGTGAGAAAAACACATTGTCATCACACTTCTTTAAAGATGTTTATACTTTACCAGACGATGTAAAGAAAACTGAATGTTTAGTGATGTGAGTGTGAAATTGTTTGTGGATCTTTCGGTTGTAGAATTTCTACAAGGAGATCGAAAGAGAAGAGATGTACATCCGGTGAGAGGCTTTTATTCTTTCCTTACACCTTCCTTTGTGAGTGTTTGTACATAATTTAACTGTAAAACTGTTTTACTGAACACGGTTTTATTTTAAGAAGGATAAGGTTTAATATAGAAATGTAATCCAGTAGGACACTGGAGTGCTGTAGATGCTGGGAACTGAATGGCCTTTGTGAACATTTTTCTTTTAATGGAGTTTGTGTTCAGATTGTTAAATGTGTGTGTGTTTGTGTGTGTGTGTAGGTACCTGTATAAACTGTGTGACCTGCACAAAGAGTGTGATAATTACACAGAAGCCGGATACACACTACTGCTGCACGCCAAACTCCTGAAGGTGACATCACACACACACGAGAATATCTAATTCTTAACAAAATCTGGATATATTTCCACAAAAATTGTTAGATTTAGATATGTAGATAGATATGTGTGTAGATATCTCATTGTTGAACAGATTACTTGTATAAATTTCCATGTCAATTGAGAGCGAATTGTCTCGAATGACATTTAGAAATCCATTTCAAGTTCTGGTTTGTGACAAATCTCTTTTAGTAGGACTCTCAAACTTTTCTCAAAGTCCAGGATTACAGGGTTGACATTGTTAATCTTAACTACATAATTAATTGTTTTTTATTATCATCAAATAATGACTTATTTGTATATATTTTTGTGATAAAGTGATCAAAAATCTGTTTTATAGTATTTACTATAGTAAATTTTAGTATACTATATTGTCCACTGTAGTAGTGTAGTATACTATAATTTTTACTACAATAAAGTTAAAAAACATCATTGAATTTATGCAGTTTACAACAGATATATAGTGTTTTTATGTGCACTGTAAAATAACGGTTTAACTGAAATTTATAAGTTAACTCTTTCACCGCCATTGGCGAGTTATCTCGTCATTTTAAAAAAACGGTTCCCCGCCAAAGACGAGTGATTACGGCAATCAGTGTTTGTACTGTTTTACAGCAGGTGGCGCTATCACACACCTTTGGGGAAAAGTACAGAATCCCAGAACCTTGAATTTATATGTTTTAGCGGTTTTTATGATTGTTCGGAGTGTAATCTGAGCGGAATCTTTGACAAAAAACGTTGATTATCTCAGCTGTTTAATCAAAGTGATGCATTTTTGAAGAAACCTACCCACATCTACAGAGTGATAAAACACTGTTTGTCCATATATTCTTTATAGAAAATGTACTGTGAGCCATTAAAGTTGGGTAAAAATGTAAAAAAATGCTGGCGTAGGCTGGCAACTTTTTTTTAAATGGCTAGCGGGGAATGAGTTAAAGTAAATTAGCTTTATGAGTAAATTTAATCTAAATTTTATTCCAACTCATCTTTTTTAATTCAGTTTAATGAAATTAAGTTCAATGGACTTTTGATATTGATTCAGTTTCTTTCTTTACATTCAAATGTGACGAATCTTTTCTTAAGTGCATCTGTCTTTACACAGCCTTCTTCTTCAGACAGCACGCACACTTCACATCTAGTGTATCTTTCGAGGTGTTGTCCTGTAGATAGATTTGCTTCATGAAATCATGAATTCGGCGGCAGGATTAATATGTATATGAATATATCCTGGTGTTGTCTCGAGGGTTTTCTCGAGTAGGTTTGAGGTTTGTTCAGTGCGTTACGAAAGGACTCGATTAGGGAATTGGCTGTCACAGTAAGCGAGGGAACACCACGTTCTCACAATCCCACGCAGCCTCTTTTCGTAAATAGCTGCCTGCCACGGCCGTACAAGAGTATCGCTCGAGCACAAACACCTCACTACACAACACACGCTTCAGAGTCCACAGAAACCACGACACGATAGAAGCTCATGCTGGTGTCAGCTCATTATCTCTTCGTGTGGAAGTCACTCCTGAAACACTGATTTAACCTTCCTTCCGGTTCCTGCTCTTTATTGTAGAAATGTTCACAGTGAGTTTATCCATCGTGACAGTTTGTGCGGAGGGAACACCAGAGATTCTCCACAGGGAGAAAGTGGAGGAATGGCTGGTTCACGGTGAGACACCCGCGTGTCGTCAGTTCAGTCGTGTAGACCTGTCTTGCTCTCTAGAGGCACTAACATTTTAATCACAACTTCCTAAGAGAGCTGAAGCTACAGTTCAGTAGAGATCCACACGTTTAACATCCTGAGACGCCCAAAAGATTGAATGAATGCATTTTTAGCAGACGTGACATATAGGTCATTCACACAGTGGTCATTATGTAGCCCGTTTAAGAACTTCTTGCCTACGACAGCATTTAAGTTCAAAAGTACTTCTCTGCATTTAGGACTTATCTACATTACTTAAATCTTGTATTAATAAAACTCGTAATCTTTTAATTTATTCCAAAATATTACACATTTATTCTTGGGATTTTTTTTTAAATACTTGAATCATGTATTGCTACCACTTTATTCTTGTAATTTTTACTTTTATTCTAAAATATTATTACTTTATTCGTGTAATTTTTAATTTTTTCTCAACACATTATGACCTTATTATTTTAATTATAAAATCTTTCTCAAAATATTATGACTTTATTGTTGTATTTTTTATTCTTTCTCAAAATATGATAAATTTATTTTTGTAATTTTTAATTCTTTCTCAACATATTATGACTTTATTCTTGTAATTTTTAATTCTTTATCAAACTATTAGGATTTTATTCTTCTTTTTCTGACTTTTATTCAAAAATATTATGACTTTACTCTTGTAATTTTGTATTCTGTCTCAAAATATTATGACTTCATTTTTGTAATTTTTAATTCTTTCTCAAAATATTAGGATTTTATTCTAGTGATTTTGAACTTTATCCAAAAATGTTCTACTTTATCCTTGTATTTTTTCAGTTATTCTCAAAATATAAGAAAATATTGTTTTAGAAAAATATTGCAACTATAATTTCACAACACTACTTGACTTGATTCCTAATTTAATGTCTACATTCTCATGATCATAATATTTTTAACAACATGGCACTAAAACGCTTTCATGCCTGCATGCGTGCGCATTTAAAAAGCTTTATGGAGCTCGACTGATGTTAACAGACATCATATTTATGGGCACAATAGTTCCATGTGTCTGCTGTAATCCACTTAATGTCAGTCTCTAGAGTCATCTGATTGGGCCATAAGAGACATTAATTTGCTTATGTCAGAAGTTTAACCGTTTTCAACACGACGAAGCATCGGTACTGTTTTTAGGATCTGATTTCGCTGATGATGCTTGACCCCCCGCGGGACGTAAAATGTCAATGACGTTTATACTGTTCTGAATGAGTTGTGACAGGGTCCTCAGCGCAATACAACATCTCAACATGACGGCCAATAAAAGAGCTCGTCAGAACTGTCATATGACCCATTCCAGCCTATCGGGTCGCTTGTAACCCTGCGTTTATGTATGCGTGTTTGTTCCACAGAGGCAGTGAACTGAAAGGTTAGCGAAAAGCAACCAAGAGCTCTTAATCTCTGCGGTTTCTTCATTTATAATCACTCGCTTACAGAATTTCGGCTGAATGTGTAATGAATATTATAGTGTGGTCACATAAATCAGTGTTATCTGATGGCCTCCGGGCACTGGCATCAGTTATACAGCTAAACCCCTGCAATGGTTCTCAGCACAGCACAATTAATAAAGCTTGTGTGCGTGTCTGCATTTTCAAAAAAAAAACATTCTGCTTTTAAGAGTTATAAACATTTTTAAAATCATTTTATTTGTAAAATAATGCATATTCAATGCTTTCTTTGCATGTCACAACATCAGATATTTCTACACTATTATAACAGCCCAAAGTATTAATGATAACAATTATATTGAGATATTTGATTAAGAAAAAAAATGATATCAGTCAAATTCATCTTTCATTCTGGATATTTTGTGTTTTCCTATTGTTGGCCAAAGGCTGAGGGATTGTGACCATTATTCTTCTTAAGGCGAAAGTTTCAACCAGTTACTGAATTATTTTCGCTAATATCACATCTGTACTATCAACACAATACCAATAATTCCTGTTGTTTATATCATATTTTTTGACAATGCCTGAACATAAAATCCAGTATAACTTTTAATTTCCATCCCTCAGTAACAGAAACTTTACTAATTAAGTTTCAATAAATGATCTTCGGCGTTTCACGTTTCAAGTTCTAAAAATACAGTGTATATTACAGAACAATGCACTCATAAGCCTTTAAAATACAATAAAAGCTGTATATTTCAGAATGCATGTGCGTTTCTATTTTTCATGCCCTTATGATTCTTTTAGTTGGGTAATGCTGTATATTTGAAAGTTTTAAAGTAGGTCACTAGCAGGTAAAACTGTGTATGAAGACTGTAATCGTGATGTTTTTTTTCAGTGGTCTGAAGACGCGTGTGCCGCTCACCTGACGCAAAGAGACGGTTACCAGGCAAGCACTCAATGTCAACTCAAAGACCAACTCTACCAGGAGATCATCAACTACTTCGACAAGGGCAAGGTAACTGGAAAGTCGTTCATCCGTCTAAATTCATGTGCGTGTATCAGACGGAACTTATAAAGCTCCACAACTGCCTCTCTGAAACAGCCTCAATTGTGCAGCGGTCGGTGTAACACAAAGGTGACCCATCGAGAGAGAGAGAGAGAGAGCGACATAGAGAGAGAGAGAGAGAGAGTGTGTATGGGTTGGTGTTATGGCTGCATCTCTGTTAGTCTGACAGGCTGAGGGGATTTGGGGGTTATAAGAGTCCCAGCTGAGATCTGTGGTTAACGTTGAGGTCTCGCAGTCGGGGACTCACTGACCAATTCCTCTCGCCCCGAACCGGACCCTAGGATTGAGCTCAGCCGCTCAAAATCTTGACCGAGTATGTCTGCTTGTGTCAAACAGAGAGAGCATGAAGAGCAGTCAGTATTCACTTTCATGTGAAAAATTTCAGCTTTTAAGAGAGATCAAATCATACACCGCCTGGTTACAGACTCTTAAAAATAAAGGGGCTTTAGGATGTCAGAATTTGCAATTCAGGACAGAACCTTTAGTCAATCAAAAGATTCTTCGGCTGTTAAAGGTTCTTTGTAATGGAAATGTTTTATGAAAAGATTCAAAGTAGATTAGACTCGATGGTTATTTGGTGAATCAAAAGTGGTTCCTCTTTGGCATCGCTGCCAAGAACCATTTGTTTTTAAGTTTGGACAGTCGTGTCCTGAGATGTGACAACAAATAAACGTTTTACGAGAATAAGAACAATCATAACAACCCAATAACCAAAATCGTTATTGCTTTTATAAATATAATATTAGAGCTGTCAAATGATTAATCGCATCCAGAATAAAAGTTTGTGTTTACATAATATTTATCTGTGTACTGTGCGTAATCATTTTGTATTTGTTAACATACACATCCATGCACATATTTAAGAAAAATCTTATAAACATCTATATATAATTTCAATTATTGGTAAATATAAAATGTAAATATTTCCTAAATATGTTTACATGTGTATATGTTTGTATTTATAAATACAAAATTAATATGCACAGTACACATACATGTATTATATAAACACAAACTTTTTATACTGGATGCGATTAATCGCGATTAATCGTTTGACAGCCATAATTATAATTTAATACATGCCGGAGACTTAAGTGGATATTTTGAGTTTAAGGAATGATGCCAACAAATCGATCAAAATGTGAATCGTTCATTACAGCTTGGTTGATTTAAAATGAATCAAACTGTAATACTGTAATTTAAATGAAATAGTCGATGTGCTGCAGTGTGGAAACATGAATTATAGTTGAATTATACACTCTTTATGAAACCTAATGAGAAGATAAAAGCACATTAACGTCATTTGATATTCACACTGTTACTTCATTTTGTTGTGCCAGAGAAATCTTTGTGCATTTGTGAATATTCAATAAATCACACAGCTCTATTAGAATGTCCTGCATTTTATTATTTGATTCCTTTCCTGCTTTTTAGTTAGTTTTATTCACAAAGTTCCTCTGGTCGTGAATAAGTAAATTCGCAGGCTTTCCTTTAATCTCGCACTCCTCCAGACTGCAGACACCATTACAGCCAGCCTTCTCAATAATAATACACTGCAGATATTGATATATTATCACAGTCTGTTTCCGTGCCGGCGGTATGAACTCAAAACTTTGAATTAGTTTTTCGATCAGATCCTACGCAACAGAAGTTAAATGCCGACTGGAGGTTTTATTTACTGGCATTTGAAGTTACAAATCTGATATGAGGTGATGTCAAAGCCGTTTTTGGCATGAAACTCAAAGAAAATGAGTTTGTGTCTGGATGTTGGTTCATTGAATAAAGCGCCATATTTGCTTCCGAAGATTCAAGGACGAAGTCAAGGTGTATTACACAGAAACTCATGAATCTGAACAGGAACGCTATAACTGGACGATTTCACAACGACTTTCAATTTTTCATCTTAACTCTTTACAAAAATATATAAAGTTTAGTTGCAAAACCATATATTTTTTTTAGATTAAATAAAATATTATTCTTATTTATTATAAAATAATCATGGGAAATATTGTGTTATATTATAGTTTGTTTTATATAGTATGTTATGTTTTATGTTTATTTTTATTATTACTTCATTAAAACAACAGTTTGATTGATATTACTTAGAATGCACAATAAAAAACTACATAGTTTTTTAACTGATTAGTTTTTACAAATTTATTCTTCATATTGTTTCCAAATTCTGTCAATATCGATAAACAAATAAATAGAAACATAAATCTACGAAATGTAATCAATTTAAATTAGTATTTGTCATTTTCCTTCATTTATTCATTCATTTATTTTTTATGTCCACTTTTATTCATTTCTACATTTTTGTGTTTTGGTCAACATGTATTTATTTATTTCCATATTTACCATATGGGCACATAAATATGGAAACAAATAAATGTGGGAGAAATATAAATACAGATTTTAAACATTTATTTACTTTGTATATTTCTCCCATAAATGAATCCCATAAAAAGAATGGACCAGATTGATAACAAATCGAGTTTAAACCACAATCTTACAGAAAATGATTTACGAATGCACTGAACAATTTTTTATTGATTTTACAAACTCAATGCTGTTTTGGATCCACTTCAAAATGAATTTGAAAAGAACAATCGAATTGTTTACAAGACGTGTTCTATATCACATAACCATGTTTTGACATGTTAATTTCCCACGAGGTTTGATGTGTGTGTGTGTGTTTGTGTGTGTAGATGTGGGAAGAAGCCATTATCCTGGGGAAGGAGTTAGCTGAACAGTATGAGAACGAGATGTTTGACTTTGAACAGCTGAGCGCTCTGCTGGTAACTATAAACTTTCTATTTTAACCTCTCCGATTGATATGAACAATTAAAGCCCTTTAAAGTTTACTTAACTGGCTAAATTGTGATAAAATATATAGAATTTGGGCTTTTAATGAGATCCTGCGCTTTCCTTGTTACTGCAGTGTTGTTTAATTGCCACTAAATGACAAATTGATCCAGACAGACGGAAAGAAAGGCTGTGTTTCCGATAAGCTTCAATTTTAATTTAAATCAAGTGACGTCAGCACATTTTGCTCAGTTTGACCAAAAGCTTGTAAACAACTTTTATAGTGACCCTGCAGAAACTGAGCTCAACTTCTTATTTGCCTTCTGATTCTTTCTTCTATTAAACTCAGAATTACTTTTAATAATGAATAATACTTTGGTAAATGTCCCATATACTGTATATGTTAGGAATTGTAACGGTGTATTTTATTATTAACTATGTTATTATATTGAAAATGAAATAAAATTTTCAGTTCTGTATTTTGAGAATCTGTCGAAAGGAAAGCGGGTTTGATCTTGAAATCAGATTATATTAGAGACGTGCAGGTGACTTTTTTAACCCGGGGGCCGTAACGCTTCGGACATCTTTCACTTTCGAAGTATGATTGTATGACTATTTCTCTTTTTCTTACAGAGAAAGCAGGCTCAGTTTTATGAGAATATTGTGAAAGTGATCCGACCCAAGCCAGATTACTTTGCTGTGGGTTATTATGGGATTGGATTTCCTTCGTTCCTCAGGGTGAGTCTCAGGCCACGTTTACACGCTGAAGAACGGATACGTTTTTCCTTTACGTTTTTGAAAAGGTTCACGAACACATGACAGCGTTATCAAAACTGTCTGCATTTACAATGATCTAGGGAAACGGATAAAAACGTTGTAGTGTGCACGCCAGGCCAGTGGATGGCGATGCTGTTGTGTGAAGAAACAGGACGTGCTTTGGCACATGCACAGTATTAAGCCAAAAGTGCTTTTTAATACTGTTGGTCGACATATAGTGTGTTTTTAGAGTCTTGCAAATGTAAAAACCGTTTCTCCGCTGGTCTTATTGGTGCAGCAAATCCACATTTTTGTGGGGAAACGTTGATATAGTCGAGACTTCACGGTAAGGGAAGCCGCCACATTTTGGCTATACTCGTGCGACTAAGAATATAATACACATGACGTCATCGTTTTCAGAAAGTTCCGTCTCAAAGTCGCACTTTGAAACCCGTTTTCAAACGTTTGCGTTTTCAGTAACCTTAAACGCTATTTCACTGTAAACGGACAGCCAAAGCAAATCATTTTTTTTGCGTTTTCAGTTGAAAAAGGTCTCGTGTAAACGGCCTCTCAGAATCTAGAATCGTCTGTTTTAATGTCAGTGTAAAAAAGTGTGTTTGTGAATGTGCATGATATCCAGGGAATGTAAAATGCTTTGAATCGTTTGAATTTCATTAATCTGTGTTACTGCTCATTTATGAAAATACTGTTTTATAAAATACTATACTGATGTTAATTTGTGTTAAAAATCAATATTAACCAAAATTAATAAATGCTGGTAAATCATTCTTCAATGTTCTTCCGTATTAACAATTGCTAAACTATTGTTTTATTGGCATATATTCTACAAAATACTTTATAAATTCCTACCTGGTAACAAAAATAACGCTGTTAAAGAATATCTGTCTCGCGCACATTAAGGTTTTCCATGAATCTGTTGGTCGTGTATATTCTTGAGCTCAAACAAACAATTGCCGTTCGGTTTGCATCCACTAGGGGCACAGCGATTACACGCTTCATCTTTAAGCATGTGCTCGTGGGACAACATCACTTCATATACGTTTGTTATTCTTCTAAAGCTCTTCCAGCAGCTCACAGTCACACATCTTCCACCCTGTCATCCTGGACAAAGAAAGTCAGACGTCTGAAGGCCGATCACCTCCCGCTGGTGTTGACATGTTGCTCCGCGGAGAGACGCTTTGTGAAATTGGAAACGAATTGCAATCTCGTTTTCCTCCTCAAAGTGGGACTTTTGTATGCGTGAGGAGTCGTCTGAAAGCCGACGGTTGATTCAGGCGTGCTCTGAATCGCTGGCGGTGTGGAAACACCAGTACAGGCCACAATGCAATTTGTCATGTTATCACTCAAAGCAGATCTGAAAACAGCCGCGGGCAACTTCCACCTCCAGTCTGCTCATCTCTAATTGGGCAAGAGTAATAAAATCTTCATGTGCGGAGAAATAGTACAGTAGTACCGCTCAAAACATACCCATGATACTGTGTGTTTATGAGCACACAGTTGTTTGTGTGTAGTTGAGAGTGGAAACATGTTGACGGTGTTGTAGGCGGATGAAGATGATTGACAGTGAAAATGTGCAATAATTGAACGTTGCCATATTGCCAAATCCCTCTGAATTACAACCATATTGTCAATTTTTTTTTTTAAATACAGAATATCATTAGAAAAACAGAATGGGATTTCAAAAATGATGAAATTCATTCTTACCCAGAGTTATTTTACTGTAGTTAATGTGATATTGCGATGATTCACAGGCAGAGGATAAATGTTGTAAATCTGAACTGGACATGTTTAAGATGTAAAAACTCAATAGAATAAAATGCATTATTGTATTTTTTATATTACCATGTGCACATGTCTAGCAATATTGATTTGCCGTAGGACCTTTGTTTATCTGATTCATACATGTTGTTGTATATTTATGGAGGATCAAGAGTGCTTCTTAAAAAATTTAATTACTCGATTTTTTAATTTAATAATTCTATTTATTATTTTAAATGAATCATGATTAAATAAAGCATAAAACAGTTTATTTAATCATGATTTAAAATATAGTTTAATAGACAAATAACATTTTTTTTTAAATTTATAAATATACCAACTTCAAACTCTTAATTATATTAATGTTGTAAAATGTACGTAAATAAAACAAAAAAGAAGCACAATAGTACATCATTTCAAGAGCATATTTAAAAAAAATTATACAAGGTTAATTTATCCAGTCCAATATTTTAATGAAACAGGTGTTTTTCTTTTATTGCATGATGCTTTGATGATGATTTTGCTTTTGACGATTAAGAAGTAATAAAAAGTTCATTTAATAGAGAAGGTCTTTTGATCCAAGTGTGTGTTCATTGAGATGTCATTGTTGTTTTTGTTGTTTCAGAACAAGATGTTCATCTATCGGGGGAAGGAGTATGAACGGTGGGAGGATTTCAAGGCGAGACTGCTCACACAGTTCCCCAACGCTGAGAAGATGAAGACCACCTCCCCACCTGGTGAAGATATCAGACTCTCATCTGGACAGTGTATCCTTACAGAACATCATGACAACATTCACATCTATCAGACATTAAACACTTGTTTATGATGTGACTGTGTCAGTTTATTGTTTCTTAGTTTGTTTAAATCAGACATTCAGTGTTTCACAGTGAAACCCATCCTAGAGCTGCCACCTAAGTTCCAGAACAAACACGTGTCAGAACAGATTGTCAGGTGAGAGTCTGTCTGTTTGTCCTTCTGTCTATCTTTCCATGTCTCTCTGTCTCCCATCCTTCTGTCTGTCTGTCCATTCATTCATCCCTTTCCGTCTGTTCATCTATTTAATCCGTCTGTCTGTCTGTTCATCCCTCTCTCTGTTCATCTGTCTCTCTGTCTGTATGTCTGTCTGTCAATCTGTCTCTTTCAGTCCATTCTTCTTCCTTCCATGTGTCCTTCTGTCTGTCTGTACGCCCTCCTAGATATTTGTCCATCCGTCTTTCCACCTGCACGTCTGTCTGTCTGTCTGTCTGTCTATTAAACAGTTATTTTGTCTGTCTGACATTCAGTCTGTCTATCTGTTTATCCGTCTATCTGTCTCTCCTTTTTATCTGTCTGTTGTCTCCCTGTCATGTGATCTCAGAGTTCTCGGTACGTATTCATTTCTGTAAAGGATTTGTAAATAAGGTTTTTATAACGACCGGCCTGTGTTTGTGTCTTCAGTTCCAGTCGTGTGTGCACGCGTGAGTGTGTGTGTGCGCATGTGTGTGTGTGAGCTGGCAGATCTGCTCTCTTGGGTTCATGTGTTTCAGAACGCAGCTTATTAAAATGTAAATGTGCACACGGTGTTTGACCTCACTACACTCCTCTGTTAATACATCACACACACACACCTGTAACTGAAGCATAATTGTGTTTGAGTCTGAATTCAACGCTGCATGGCAAACAGAGCTGTTATCACAAATCTCCATCAAGCGTTGGAGGCAGCTTACCGCAGCCAATCAGAGCCAGCAGTGAGCATGAAAAGTAATTAAAGCTCACTATTTACCCACAATTCCCCTGTCTCTGTATAAACAAGCCTTAAAGAGAGAGTGGTCACGTGACAGGATGTGATTTCAGTGTGTTGTGGCGGAGAACCTCAGTCTCTCTCTCTCTCTCTCACACCTCAGGCTGGATCTGTCTCGCCCTGCAGCTAATACATTTGTAAATATTGTAATTGGTTAACCGTGTCATTTTAAATCTGGTTTGAAAGCGAGTCCAGCGGTAGGACTTTAGGCGTGTTTTAATTTAGGATGCGTCTCACAACTCCAGTCACAACTGGATTCATCTTCAGCCATTGATAATGAAAATCACGGCTTCAATTTCATGTTTGTGAAAATGTGGCTCTGTCTTGATGTTTCGCTCTTTTTTCTTTTGCTAGCAGATCCGATTTTTGTTTTTCTCATCATTTTGACGTGATGGTTTGCAAGCATCGGAAAGGATGCTGTAATGCTGACAGGGTTCTGTTTCACTTATGTTTCATGGTCTCTAAAAATATATATTTTATTTTGTGAAGTTGATGAGATTCAAACTGATCTATTGTTCATAACATTTATGCATTATACAGACGTTTTAATTCAAAGTGAATTAGTTCAGATTATACCATACATTTATTTCTAAGCATTTGCAATCTTTGGGATCGGACCCATGACTTTGGCGTTGCAAGCGACACGCTCTAACCCATGAGCCGCAGGAAACCTCTGAATGTTTGACTTAAAGTTGTCAAACTAGGACAGGAAAAAGTCACATGACATCATCTTCAAAAATTGTTCAGGACGAGTCATGGATGAAAGCAAGAGCGTTTATTTGTTCACCAGAGGCGTTTGCTTATCGCCTCTGCAGCGCTCTTGATGGAGAACTGTTGTGATTTTATTGAGTTTTGTGACGTACAAATCAGACCGTCTTACAAGCCCATGTATCTCTCTCTTCATCACACGCTTTCAGAGTCAAACCTCTTGACCGAGTAGAGCTCAGAAAGGCCCACAGATTCAGGGATGAATCATTGATATTCTTGATTTTCCTTTCAGCTTTTACACCGTTAATGAGGTCCAGAAATTTCAGTATTCGCGACCGGTCAGAAAAGGAGAGAAAGATCCGGACAATGAGTTCTCTGTAAGTTTGCTTTTCTGCACATTTGTTTCTTTAATAATTATTCAGTCAATGCGTGTTAAAAGAGAAGCTCAATCTCTTGAATAGTTAAAGAGATGCCACACATTTAAGAAAATTCAAGTGTTGAATTAAGATGTAAAGTCTCTTTTATTCACATCTGTGTTTGGCAAACATCCATTTAACTCCACTGAATGAAGAGTGAGGCATAAAATGAAGAAAAAAAGTGTGTATACGTGCAGGAATAAATTTAGGTCACTTTTTCTTTTTCAATGTGTCACTTTCTGAAAGGTTTTTGCTAACTGTTCACGTAATGTGTTGCTTAATGTGTGTTGTATTTTTTTGAAAAGAACATGTGGATTGAAAGGACGACTTATGTAACCGCCTATAAACTGCCTGGCATCCTGCGCTGGTTTGAAGTCCTGTCTGTGTCAGCGGTGAGTACGACAGCTTTCATCATTCACGCTAACCCATGTGACCTTTCACACCGTGAGACACAAGCCATCTCTCCCCATCTGCACTACAGGACAGTAGAGATGACCTGTCTTACTCCTTTTAAACTCTAGACATAATCTGTCTCACCCTCTCTACATACCACTACATAAGAGATGACCCGTCTCACCCATTTTTAATCTAGACATAACCTGTGTCACCCTCTCTACACTCCACTACAGTAGAAATGACCTGTCTTACCCATTTTACTCTAGACATAACCTGTCTCACCCTCTCTACACTCCACTACAGAAGAAAACCTGTCTCACCCATTTTACTCTAGACATATCCTGTCTCACCCTCTCTACACTCAACTACAGTAGAAATTACCCGTCTCACCCATTTTACTCTAGACATAACCTGTCTCACCCTCTCTACACTCCACTTAAGTAAACATGACTCGTCTGTCTTAAACATTAGGCATCACCCCTCGCACTACACTTCATTCTAACAGATCTGAGGTAATGTGTGTCTTTTCTTCCAGAATGCTGTTCTGTTAGTATGTGTCGTAGTGTTTCTCAGTCCCCTGTGTGCTAGAGAGTTGTGATTGTGTGTCTTGGCACAGTAGATATCAATATGCCACTATAGACTGCAGGGCAGAGGAGATTCTCTGACTGTGTGTAATGACCAGACTGGATGTGCTGTTGTTTATCCATTATATTGTACACACACTCTCTCTCTCTCTCTCACGCCGTCTGGCTGTATACTCAGATTTCATCTCATTAGGGAGAAAGACAGATCAACCTGTCTGTCTCTTATAGGTCAAGTTTAGTCTAATCTCTGCCACATATCCATTATTATTTTATGATTCACGTAATATTCATGGTATTTTTATATAAGAATAAGTCTTTTATTATATAAAATTAGTTGTTGGGTACACATCTGCATATTCATTAATCATTGAATGTAAAATGCATATCCTTCATTTATAATTCAGTTTTTGCTTGAATTCACAACTTGCAAAGATCATTGTAAACTGAGATGTAATCTGACGTGAAAACCTGCTGTTGTTGTTCAGCTGTTTGTTAGTGAAGTTCACTTTATGGCTTCAACTTTGGTTGTTGTGTAAGAATGTTGTTCAGTATTAGACAACTGGTGAAAAAAATAAGAGCTGTCATTTGCGATTCAGGCTTGTAAACCATTTCTGCTCCTAAGTGTCAACTTGAGTTAAAGTAGTTCTCTAAACGCCCATGCATTGCTGTTGGATGTCTGAAAGTAATAACGTTTCAAGTTTGCGAGGTGCGCGGGGGTGTCTGATACAGTTTTCTTGTTTTCTTCTGTAGGAAGAGATCAGTCCTGTAGAAAACGCCATGGAGACCATGCTGTTGACCAATGAGAAAATCAACAACATGGTTCAGCGTCACCTCAGTGACCCCACTCTTCCCATCAACCCCCTCTCTATGCTTCTCAACGGCATCGTGGACCCGGCGGTCATGGGAGGATTCACTAATTATGAGAAGGTACAGAGGATTCTGTTTAAAAGTGACAAAGTGGAGAGAACTGTTATCCATAAGTACTCTTAGAAAAGTTTGTGTGTAAATAGTTTTGAAAGCTTTAGTTGTGTCTTCTGCAGGCTTTTTTCATTGACAAATACATCCAGGAACATCCAAATGACCAGGAGAAGATTGAAAAACTGAAGGATCTGATTGCTTGGCAGGTAAAAAAAATCAAAATCAATATGAAGATAGCGATTCTTAGATACAATAAAGTCCAAAAAGAAGTTGTTTGGTTTGGCAGAACAGATGTGTGGCGTTGATGTGACGCTACAGGAACTTGTCTCACAATGAATCTGTTTGTGTCTATAGAGACATTCCTCTCGTCTCTTCTTCAGCTGCATTTTTGAGTGGGTTTATTTAGTCATTCATTTGTGTGATGTAATGTACATTTTAAACATTTTTAAACATCTGATTTGAGACACATTATGTCTAAACACATTAAATACATGTTTTTTACGTTACATACTTGGCAACATGTGTTTTTCTTAAAATGTTAACAGGGTTGACATGAACCGGTTTTAGATTAGACCCCTTCTGACAAAAACATCATAATGTAGATGAAACTGAGGCCAGTTGCCTGTTCTTCACTTCCTGTTAGGCTGGTGATGTCATTATGACATGTTTTTTTATTTTATTTATGCTGAAGTAGGCTATTTTTAGAGACAGTGTTGCTAACAGGGTTGACACAAAGCATTGATGCACAACTTGTCACAAATGTCAACCTAATGTCAGCTTTTCTCCTCATAACAGAAGAGATATATTGGGAATATATCCCGCAGATAACAGCGAGATATATGAGGAATATTGCCCGCAGATAACACAGTAATAGTCGTTATTTACATGTTTTTGAGGTTTACAACATACACCTCATTGCATTATCTCCAGTACGGTATACAGAACATTCATGACATCTGTTGACAATATCAAGTGAATCAATATTATGAATACTTCAGCGACAAATGTTTTCAATCGTCCACTTCTTGAATTTCACGTTTCTAGCTCGTCTTCAAATTTGTGCCTGTTTGAGCATTAAGATGTTTAAGCGTCTCTACTTTAGGCTTCATCAGAGATATGGTGTCAGAGTTCATGATAATGATTCACGGGCCTGAATCAGTTCAATCCAAGCGTGTGAATTGATTCTGAATTCTAATGAAACCATTCGCTTACATCATAACTCAAACACTAGATGTGTCCATTTTCTTATTACGCAGGCTATCATTTGTCATTTTTTAATCCATTTAAATGTTTAAGTAAAATGAGATGTGGGTCAAATCCAAAGCAACCTTTAGAATACACGAGGTCTATGATTTCACAAGCTCACATTTGATCATTTTCTAAACGTAATATTCATAAGCAGCATTCACACTGTGAGTTTTAATTGTTGTTGGTCTTTTATGTGGTGTCATTTTGCCAGCGTGAGATGTAATTGAAAAGAAAATCTCCTGAGGGTTCAGTGTCGTGATGTTAGGTGAATCAGAGCGTGATGAAGTACGTCTCCTCAGATCTTTAGTCTTTTTTCTCTGTCAAAACAGTGATGATTTTAACAAGGAAACGTGACACATTCTTCCTTTTATTGGCGGTTGTGTGTGTGTGTTGTGTAAGAGATCTGCTAGAAATGCTGATAAAGTTCAATTTTAGCTTCTGTCTTTCTGACAGACATTTTATCTCTAAAAGCGTAACACATGCCATTGTACGACCTCTCTTCTGGAACATTTTTGCCATATTTTCTGACAATATATTATGTTCAAATTATTTTTTTAGAAATCCAGATAATTTTATCAAGAAAATGCCTTGAAATATCATGAAGCTTTGTTGGTCAAAAGGTGCGAAGACTTTTGACCAACAATGATGAAATTGTGTCGTTCTCCTGTTTCGACTTTGTCGTGTTCTGATATATCATCATCACCATCGGTCTCGCTGACAGCCGGTTTGTTTTATCCAGACACACACATGTCACATGTGCTTATCGTCAGATCATAAACGGTTTCCCTGTGTAACACGCCTTGAAGGACTTTTCTTCAGGGACGTGAATGAAAATATAAGGGGTTTGTTCGTTTAGCGGAGACTCATCTGCAAATGTTATTTAAGAGATGAGGACAGATGTGTGAAATGAAGGTGTTTGTGCAGGAGCTCTCGATAAAGAAGTTGTTTGGTTTGGCAGAACAGATGTGTGGCGTTGATGTGACGCTACAGGAACTTGTCTCACAATGAATCTGTTTGTGTCTATAGAGACATTCCTCTCGTCTCTTCTTCAGCTGCATTTTGAGTGGGTTTATTAAGTCATTCATTTGTGTGATGTATCATTTTTGAAGGTTTTAAACTTTTTTGAGACGCATTATGTCTAAACACAGTAAATACATGTTTTTTTACGTTACATACTAGGCAACATGGGTTTCCCTAGAAAGGTAACATGGTTGACATGAACCGGTTTTAGATTCGACACCTTCAGACCTAAACATCATAATGTAGATGAAACTGAGGCCAGTTGCCTGTTCTTCACTTCCTGTTAGGCTGGTGATGTCATCATGACATGTTTTTTTATTTATGCTGTATTAGGTTATTTTTAGAGACAGTGTCATGTTGCTAACAGGGTTGACACAAAGCATTGATGCACAACTTGTCACAAATGTCAACCTAATGTCAGCTTTTCTCCTCATAACAGAAGAGATGAGGAATACTTGATATTTTTAAAAAGATATGCCCTCGAACAACACAGTAAAAGTCATTATTTACATGTTTTTGAGGTTTACAACATTCACCCCCGGCTTGTAAATGACCCAGATATGATTATTTGACGGTGTTCTTTTATTCTTTTATCTCTTCTAAGGTCAAAGAATTTCACTAGCTGTCATCTTGTCAGTGTCTTTTGTCTTTCCTCAGATCAGATTTAAAGACGCAGATCTGCTCATATGTGCTCTAATAAAAAGTGAGATATCAGAAGTGGAAACAGTATGAAATGTTACAGAGAAACATTGCTCATCAATTTCACTTCCTATGCATTTGACCGTAGCGATAGTTATACTTTAGCGATATTATGAAGTCCATTTAATATTTACTGTAGTCAACTGTATACTGTAAATAGTACATTTTATTATCCTGTAGTATATTAAAGTAGTTGTAGCATGGCATTGCACATAATTGTGTCGTGTAATATAGTACAGTACCACATCATATTGTTTTGTAAGGTATGGTTCAGTATAGTATAGTATTCTGTGGTTGATTGATAGCTTAGTAAAAACTGTAGTGTTCTTTACTAGTAATTACTATATTAAGTTCAAAAGCACTAAAGTATCTAGGAATTAAACTTCAGTTTACTATAAGAAATACTGCAGTATTTTGTCATGAAAGCTCTTGGATTGAAAAGAAAAGATGAATCACTGAGTGTTTGTGTTTTAAAGGTTTACTTTTTAAATTATATGTCAAAGTAATTAGAAATGTTTGCAGTTCTGACGGTGTGATTTGGCAGATATCTTTTAAAGAAGTTTTGTCGCTGTGCCGCCCACCAGAAATTGTGTCAGTGATGATT
>CM017893.1:2106908-2339408 GCA_008369825.1 Triplophysa tibetana
TGCATCTCTCTTAAAATTCCTATTAGCAGTATAAGACATCTTGACAAACCCAGAAGAAGCCGTCCTGTGACCCTCAAGAACGGATGTGACAGGATGATGCTGGGGTTCTGAAGAGCAAGAAGAGAGATACAAAAATCCGAAAGACACAGAGAGAGAGAAAGAGAGAGATGAATGGTGTATGTAGGTGGCAGGTATTGATCATCACTCCACTAGGTTGCTAGAATTAGCCGTCACGTTGGTTACCGTAGCGATGGCTCTAATAGAGCTTATTAGAGAATGAAAACGTGATGAAGGCTAAATATCGTTTCAAAAACAAGATAGAGCGCACGTGACCGAGAGCAGATAAGCACGAGAATCACGCGGCGGACGTTTGTAAAGATGTGGAAACAAAGACTTTATTAATGCAGCCAGAACTCTCACGCCATGAGTTTGGCCTTTCAGCAGCGGGATTCCAGCTTCTTCTCTCCTTCTGTTGTTTTTCTCTCTGTTTTTTGAGTCAGCTCTAATTTTGTTTCAGATTGACTGTTTTTTTTGGCATTAGAGTCAGTACAAAACTTCACCTTAAGGAGCTTTAAAAAGTCCAACTCCAACATGAATGTATAAACTTTGTTTTTGTGTCTTTCAGCCTTCTATGTCAGACGATCGGCGTGGCAGTCGGCCGAGGTCCATGGTTCGCTCTTTCACCATGCCGTCGTCTCAGAGACCTCTGTCTGTCGCGTCTATGACCTCCATATCATCAGACAACTCCCCCTCCAGACCGGGATCAGACGGGTACACACACACACTTCAGATCTTCCAAATGTACTTCTATGAGTTTGAGATTTAGTTTTAGAAATAACTTCTGCTAACTAGGCTAAACTGTTGGACATGATGTATGTTATTCATAATATTATTGCAGTTGGAGTAACAGTGTCTCAGTGGGCGTAACATTCCACACTTCAATAACTTCATCATTTCCGTGTGGTCTCGCTGTGGGCGGCCTGTTTCTCATCCGAGCATACACGCCCATAACACACTTCAGCATGTTAAAGAATTTACTGCACTCCAGCACCTGCTGTGTCTCCGGACACATCGTTTCATCACACTCAGACTGAAATATATTAGTTAAACTCTTACTAGTAAAGGTCTTAATAAGTCCCATCTGTTCAGAATCAACCCGATGAAATTACGAAGGCATGTATGAAAACCAGTCATAATGGTCAATTTGAGCTTTATCCATCATAAATAGATAATGTACTATTAATCACTGAATAATTAAGCCTTCCATTGATGTATGATTTGAAAATCTGGAATCTGAGGGTGCAAAAAAATGTAAAACTAAGATTGTTAAATCCTTTACTCATCCTCGTGTCATTGCAAACCTAAATGACTTTCTTTCTTCTCCAAAAAGCCATTAGGTATTCCCCATTGACTTCTATTGTGTGAACACAAACCCCCGAGACATTTCTCAAAATACCTTCTGTTGTGTTCCTCTGAAGAAAGAGTCATATACAGATTTTGAGGGTGGACCAAAGTATGACAGAATTTTTGTATTTTGGGGTGAACTGTTCCTTTAAGAACAATATGTCTAACCTTTGTTTACTGTCACACGTGGAACGCTTTTCGCCCCGGAGGCTTAGTGCCAGTCTGGCGTGGCGGGCAGGCAGATGCCAGTCTTAAAGGTTCATAAGTGTATCCGCTGGTGTTTAAATGTGAAGGGCTTCATTCGTTCGATGAGTTAATCCATCTCATTAAAGCTCTTGGAGTCGCCTCTGGGCCGCACAGATTCTGAGTACCAAATTCAGCTTTGTTTCCTCCGGCTCCTCTTTACAAAACTGCCTACGAGGTTCATTATCGGTCAGGTCAGCAGATTCCAGAGGACGCACACACTTAAATGCTGGGGTTTTGTTTTAACTGTGGTGGTCCGTATGATGAAGGATTCTCACCCCGCATCGCTGCATTTTAGGAAAGGGTTTGGTTTGTAGCTTTGAATCTGAAATCCAGTAATGATGACACTTATTTCCCAGTTCAGGCAGTCGTACGCAAACACTTTTTGAAACTCTTGCATGTGATGAAAGTATAATAATGTAGTTTCGGACCTTTCAATACTGGATGAATATTAGATGAAGTATGAACTGCATCATTGATAAGGTGATTCAGTCGCCATGACTACAGAGACTCCATGCCAGAAACTGGATGCTCGGGTTTAAAGTTAAGAGCTAAATGTCAAATGAGTGTAAATATTTGCACAGGACCTTTAGAAGAATCCTGTCTCTCTCAATGTTTCTCCGTTGTTTTATCTCTCTGATAGTTTCACGCTGGAGCCTTTACTACCCAAGAAGCTGCACAGTAAGTCTCAGGACAAGCTGGATCGAGACGAGCCGGAGAAAGAGAGGAAAGACAAGAAGAAGGATAAGAGGAACAGTAAACATCAGGAGTTGTTTGATAAAGAGCTGAAGACGGCCGATGTGACCCTACAGCCCAGTGAAGCCGTTATACTGTCCGAAACAGTGAGTTCTCCCAAACCTAAAATATCACCGGATATTAAAATGAACCGAAGGAATCAATCTTATCATGATGATTCATAGTGTTGCTCTGCTCTCTGATGTAAATAACAGGAAAACAATCATCTAAGATAGAGTAAATCCACGTGTCATTGGCGAGATGTTGCTCTCATAGCAAGTAAAACTCTTTCTCGATATGTTGGTTCACAAAAAACAAAAGATATTTGTGAATTTGTTTTGGAAACGTTTGGTTCAATAAATCAAAAAGAGCCACATGTTTAAATCCGGTCATCTCATGAATCCTCTTCAAGCTCTTTGAACAGGAAACAAATGTGATGAATCAGTTGTACCGAACAGATAATAGATGTACAGAAGACTTAAATAAGAATATAAATGACCGCGCTTGACTTCATTGACTCACGATGCATTGTGAGGAATGAATGTAACCTCGAGAAGAGCGGCTCACATAACGACTGATGGTTTATCATTTACTAAAAGACCCTCACGCTTGCCGCAGACCACCGACCTCCACCATTCACAAAAACGTGAGTGACTGCAGATGTATCGGTCATAACGTCATTCACATTTGACCTTACGCAAACATATTGTTTATGCTACTGTTCTTATCAGCCTCATCATATGTTTTGCTAATATTTGTTCAATGTTAACTCATGTGTTCTGAACTACAGCACATGGATGAAGTGTTGGGAAAGTTTCTCAAAAAGTCAAGTTAACTGCTGTTACTTTCTTGACATGAAGTTGTACGGTAGACACACCGATCATAAGTCTCCTGTATTATAAAAAGCCCGTAAGATTTAAAACATAACTCTGTGTTTGAAGTACGTCCCACAGATTTTATATTAATGACGCTCGTTTACAACAGAAATCATTTATCAGCATTGTAAATGATGTGTTAAATTATGCATTAGGCAAACCTGTATGTGGATGTAAAAAACATTTGAGTTTTGTTATTCATGAACACTACCTCAGAGGTATTTTTGTGTATATTTTCGCTGTGTGTGTCTGACGTTCTGTTGTCACCATTATCATCATCTGATGTTCCTCAATGACCACCACACAACTCGCATCATCCTTTTATAAAAAAACGGTTAAATCTCATTTAAAACTAATTGTTTAAATCATTATTCATATTGTGGTAGGTATTATTTTGCCTGGTTTAGAATTGTATGCTCCCTTTACACACAGTTCTGTTTCTGTAGCTCAGAGTCCTAGTTTTCTAATTCAGTCTCCTTCCGTTTGGTCAGGATGTGTATTTAGTTAGGACTTGATCGTTTTCTGTCCATCTTCTCCTCAGATCAGCCCGTTGAGACCCCAGAGACCGAAGAGTCAGGTGATCAATCTGCTGGGGGAGAAGCGTCTGTCTGTGTCTCCGGGAGCCCACGCTAACTCCAGCGCCTCTGCCGTCCCCCCTCCCATCGCCCCTCGGGCCAAACTACACTTCAGCTTACTGTCTGGATCCAGTACGTGTGACACTGATGTCTCAATTATTCTCCTGAAATAAACTGTACTGGACTTGTTTTGCCAAACGAGCTATTATAAATGTAGAAATGTTTGTTAACCTTTCACCTCTAAAGGGGAAAGTAAATATTCTGAAACATGCGAGATGGTTTTGCATAGAAGGGACTTTTCGCAGTTTAAAGTGATAGTTCATCCTTTTTCCACAGAATACAAGGGAAGATATTTTGAAGAATGTCGTTAGATTTGAGTTAGAGTTGGATTTGTGTTCATACAATAGAAGTGCATTGGGTCCAGTGCTGTTCGTTTACCAATTTTCTTCAAAATATCTTCTGTGTTCTGATAAAGTCATACAGGTTTGAAATCACAAGTGGGTGAAGAAATGATGACAGAATTTTTCTTTTTGGGTGAACCGTCGCTTTAAAAAAAAAAAAAGTGTTTTTTTGTGCAGCAACTAAATAATGATGAATGGTAATGAATTGCTGATAATAATTTAAGTATCTAGATAAACAATTTCATACACACAGTTGTTACTAACTCTTCATTTACATTGTGATATAATCTGCGACACAACTTTACATCCGTCTCACAGATTTGAGCCTCTTTTATTTCGAATTACTGGCAAAAACACATTTTAGATGTAGTTATGAAGAAATCCTTCACATAAAGTCAAATGTAGTTTTTAATGAGATGTTGGTCTCCTCAGCAGAAGTGAATGTGGGTACATGTGGTAAACAGGATTATGTTCTTAAAAACTAAACCACACCCCCAGTATACAATATCTCGCCGGATGTTTCTGCTGCGTTCAAACGGCGTTTATCAAGCTTTATCGTGATGACGCATGAAGGTATCACTGATGTGAAGCAGGGAATTATAGGAGACTGCAGAGGTTCTCGTTGAGTCTCTTCTGAAGATCTCCCTTGGGTCTGGCTCTCTGTCTGAATTCAGCGTTTGCACTACATGTCATCATCTCTGGTCTCGCTCGCTCTATCTTTCTTTCTCTCTCTCTCTCTCTCTCTCTCTCTCTCTCTCTCTCTCTCTCTCTCTCTCTCTCTCTCTCTCTCTCTCTCTCGCTCTCGCTCTCGCTCTCTCTCGCTCCCTCTCTCTCGCTCCCTCTCTTTCGCTCTTTTACGCCCTCTTTCTGTCTCTCTTTCTCTCTCTTTCTCTCTCTCTCTCTCTCTCTCTCTCTTGCTCCCTCTCTTTCGCTCTTTTGTGCTCTCTTTCTCTCTCTTTCTCTCTCTCTCGCTCTCTCTTGCTCCCTCTCTTTCGCTATTTCTTTCTTGCGCTCTCTCTGTCTCTCCCTCCCTCTCTCTCTCTCTTGCTCCCTCTCTTTCGCTCTTTTACGCCTCTTTCTGTCTCTCTTTCTCTCTCTCTCGCTCTCTCTTGCTCCCTCTCTTTCGCTATTTCTTTCTTGCGCTCTCTCTTTCTCTCTGTCTCTCTCTCTCTCTCTTTTTACTCTCTCTCTCCCTCTCTTTCGCTATTTCTTTCTTGCGCTCTCTCTCTTTCTCTCTCTCTTTCGCTATTTCTTTCTTGCGCTCTCTCTTTCTTTTTTTATCTCTCTCTCCGTCTCTCTCTGTCTTTCTCTCTCTCTCTTTCTCTCTCTCTTTAGCTATTTCTTTCTTGCGCTCTCTTTCTCTCTCTTTCTCTATCTCTCTCCATCTCTCTCTTTCTTTTTCTCTCTCTCTTTCTCTCTCTCTTTCGCTATTTCTTTCTTGCGCTCTCTCTTTCTTTTTTTATCTCTCTCTCCGTCTCTCTCTGTCTTTCTCTCTCTCTCTTTCTCTCTCTCTTTAGCTATTTCTTTCTTGCGCTCTCTTTCTCTCTCTTTCTCTATCTCTCTCCATCTCTCTCTTTCTTTTTCTCTCTGTCTTTCTCTCTCTCTTTCGCTATTTCTTTCTTGCGCTCTGTCTCTGTCTCTCTTCTAGTTCTGTTTTTAGATCTGCTCATAAGCATTCGCCACCTCACCACCGGGCCATTTCTTCTGAATAGACTTTTGTTTTGTTAATCTAGATCTTTGTAGTAGAGAATTAATACAAATATAGAAACTTTTGTAAACTTTAACAGGAACCCCATAAGGTATTTGAGTACATTTAACTGCCTTTTAGGTGAGAATGTCTTTGCATTAGATTATCAAATACATATCCTCATCTCTTTCAGTGATGCCAGAGCTAATGCGGCGTTTCTATATCATTAATCATAACTAAAGCAAACTGTGTCAAGAGTTTTATTACGGAACGCTTACTGCTGTACGGACATGGTAAACTATCATTTAACAAACAGAAAGTGTTGAAATCTCTGTGTCGTCATTTTGAAACATTTTCTTATTTGTTTGGCTTTGTCACAAACCTCTTGCCTTTAAAAGCACTTTTCGGGCTGATTGATTTGGTTGTGTATTGCTTGTATGCAGATCTTGAGCTGAACGGGACGGGTTATGGGGAAACTCCGCCTCCACTTCCTGTCAAAAGCGGGATGGGTGACTATGGAAACCTAATGGACAATTCAGACCTGGCAAGTCCGACTACCCCCCCTCCACCACCACCTCACCAACGGGTAAGACTGAGCAACCAACAATGTTTAAGATTTGTTCAGACCTTTTATGAGGATGTTTGTTGTTTGCTCTGTTTTATTAATCATTTTAGTTAAACATTTTTTTTATTGGACCTATGCAAACTGTTGTCTTTATGTTTTTCCAATTACTTCCATTGTTTATCTCACCTGTAAGTCACTTTGGATAGAAGCGTCTTCTAAACGATTAAATTTAAAGATATTATTAAGGATAGAGTATCATTGTTGCATCTCTTAAAGGGGCAGCGCACCCAAAAATAATGTCATAATTTATTCACTCTTATGTGGTTGTAAACCTGTGTATGACTCTTTTTCAGTGGAACACAAAAGAAGATATTTAGAGAAATGTCTCTGTGGTTGTGTGTTCATACAACGGAAGTCAATGTTGTGATTTGGTTATCGACACACTTCAAAATATCTTGTTTTGTGTTCTGCAGAAGAAAGAAAGTCCCACAGGTTTGGAATGACATCACATTTTTGGCTAAACTGTCCCTTTAAGAACAAGTAAAACTCACCGATGGATGTGGGTGACTTCACTATATAGGCTTCATAGATCACAGCAAAAAAATGTGTCTTCTCTTGTTCCAGCTCCTTCCTCCCCCCTTACCCAGCAAGACCCCTCCTCCTCCCCCTCCAAAGACCACACGGAAGCAGAACTCCATCGACTCGGGAATCGTCCAGTAAGCGAGAAGACAATATCACCAAATAGACACATTTGCGTCGCCTCCCCTTCCAATGATTTTACATCAGCATGAAGACAGCATCTCATCCCGACTCGTCTCTGTGTTCAGAGGAGTCAGTCCACTGCTGAATCGCCACTCAAAGCCTCTGTGATGTAAAGTGCAGAATGTTGTTTTATCTCACATTACTTCAGAAGTGAGCAAACATCCCAATCCTTGCAGACACGAGCAACTACAGATGCACTGTGGCTCGAGTCTGGGAGTTCCGGGTCATTTGGTTAGATGTTGAAGTTAATTTCCAGGAATGTGAAATCAGGAGAAATCTCTGTTTCGCATATTGTCATTGAGACACAAGACCAACACAAACCACTTGGTGTATCTGAGCGGTTTGTTACATTATCAGTTTTTTATTTTTACTTGATACTTTTATCCTCAATATATATACACATTTATGTACAGAGGTTTGTATATATGATTTTATTTTATTTTAAATTTTTCAGAAGCAATTTTTAATCCTTTTTCGTATTCGATGTGCATAAACATATTGGCATTTTTATCCAAAAAGGGCGTATTGATTTTAATATGAGAGCGACAGTAAAGTTATTTTAAATGCATCTCTTAATCATTTCATTGTTTTTGTTGTCATATGGAGAAAAAGCAAATGTATAAACCACATGATATCAACACCATGTGTATCAATAACATTGACTGCTCCAAACTCACTACTGACTTCTGAATAAACTCAAAATCTATGTATTTGTATATTATCTGTCTGGTAAATATAAAATGTTTTACAATCTAGTTATTTTGCCCTTGGAAGGTCCTGTGATTTTCAATGTCAGGAGGTAACAAAGCTTGAGGTAATTTTCTCTTAATCTTTCACTTTTTTCTCTATACATTGGACTTTCTCTCAGGCTTAAAGGAACAATCCACTTCTTTTGGAAATATGCTAATTATCCAACTCAATGTAATGTAAATTAAAGAAAATATCACAGGTGCAATTTCCCCTCCAGGAATCTCAGGTGAATGACACTGTTACAAACATATGACGCTAAAATCTGCGTTCACGTGTGTCCACTGAAAAAAACTGCGATTGTCTTGAATGTAATGCAAAACATTTGATCTCAAAACAAGATCTGAAAATCAAAACTACTGTCATTTACTGTAATTCAGAGACAACTGAAAATCGTTTTATTGATTGAACTGAAGTCCTTCAGACCTGAAGAGCTTTCAGTTTTTAGTTCGACACAGTCACTGTAACACTGGTTGACATGTTTGCATTGCAAAAATTTTGAAAAAAACTGATTTAGAATGACTATATAATGATTCATAAATAAATACTTTCCGGCACTAACCTTGAATGAGAATTTGAATAAATGTGCTTTGAGAGCGGCTTTTTAATGGTAGGAGGTCATGTTGTAGAAGTTCGTGGCATTGAATGATGTTAAATGAAATGCTTCATAGTCTTCCTTTTTTCAAGGTAACACACCGGATATACAGATGACAGACATAGACTGATGGAAATGAAACTCTATAATTTGAGAAAAATTTGACATGCATGCATTTTGATTTATGAAATCATAACAGGATCATCAAATCCCTTGCTCATATTTACATTTATGCATTTTGGCAGACGCTTTTATCCGAAGCGACTTACATAACTTTATCCTATACATTTAACATGGGTATTTGTGGGTATAACCCACAACCTTGTGTTCGAACCCACAACCTTGCATTGTTAACGCAACGTTCTTACCACTGAGCTACTGGAAAGCTTTATTTATTTATGTATGTGATTGGAGATCTTTTAAAAGAAGACTTCAAGGTACATAAATGTGTTATGCTTTAGTGGTGTTATGATTTCCATCTCTGAAGTGTTTTAAAATGTTTACCATTGTATGTTATGTGTTATCACATACTGTATAATAGAAACATGGTGATGATAAAGTGAATATAGGAATTACCCGGACTATGGCAAGCCGAATTTGCTTTTGATCGTCCTCATGATATGAATTTTTCATATCAACAATTCAATTTTTACTAGTAAAAATTATTATTCTTGATATCAATAATTAGATTTTCACTTGTAAAAATGTGTAACTTTAACTAGTAATCTTTAATTGCAGTTTTAAAAGTTAAATATCACAATAGAATGCCATTCAAATTTAATTTCAGATATCAATAATTAATTTCTTACATGTTAAAAGATTTATTTCAGATATCAGACATACAATTCTTACTAGTGAAAAACAAAAATTTTGATATCAACAATTAACTTGTCACTAGTAAAAAAGTAAATTCCTGATATCAAGAATTCTATTTTCACTAGTTGAAATGCTCATTATTGATATCTAAATGAATTTTGCCAAGTTGCTTGGAATTTCTGATATAAGGATATAGATTTCAGATACCAGTAAATCAGAGAGTAATTTTTGATATCTAAAATGGGTTTCTTACTAGTAACAATCACATTATTGATATCAATAATTCACTTTGTCACTATTAAAAATGTAATTATTGATATCAGAAATTGGCATTTTTACACGTAGTAATTCAATTCGTGATATCGAGAAAGTCTATTCTTACTAGTAACCACACAATTATTGATATAAAAAAAAATGTTTTTTTTATGATGAATTGCGTTTCTGATATCTGAAATACGATTTTTAGCATGTAGGAAATGAATTATTGATATCAGAAATTTTATTTGAATGGCAGCCTATTGTGATATTTACACAGTAAAACTGCAATTACAGATATAAAGAATTATGTTTTTTACTAGTTGAAATTATTTTTTTTATATCAAGAATACACATTTCTGTGAGTGATGCGTGATTATTGATATCAAGAAATCACATTTTCCTACTTTAAATCTATTTATTGATAATAAAAATATATTTTTTACAAGTAGAAATTATATTCTTGATATCAAGAATATTCATTTTTTCAAGTAAAAATTGTGTTGTTGTTATCAAAAATGTATATCCTAAGAACGTTTAAAGGCTAATTCGGCCTGCCATACACAGACAGGAGTTTTCCCGAAAGGTTTGGTGTTATGGCGTCTCTGAGAACAGAAGTCATTAACAGGAACGTCCCAAAGCACCAGAGCCACATCATGACATTAATACCCTCAATGAGCCGAACGCTTTCCCACGATATACGGTGGTACCACCTACAAACCTGATTTGAACTCATTCAACATTTACTTTAGCCTACAAAGAAATGTAGTATTCTATAATTCTTTATAAATCACTCGAATGACCATTTTAACCATTTCCAAAAATGTTTTTTCCAGCCCATGGCTGCATCTAATATATGTTTATTTAACCCAACGATTGGCTTTGTCCTCTTTTGACCAAACCAGGTTGAAACCAACCCAGCATCTCTTCAATGCTGTTGTTTGTAATCGCTCATAAAAGACTTATAAACACCACAAGAGCCTCTGAAATTGCTCTTCAGTCGTTTGATCCGATTGGCGCTTGAGATGTGTAAAGCATCATACTGCGGCCGTGTCGCCTGAGATTATACGTGTGGTATCACAGATGATAAGACTGACACCTCAAGGGAAAAGATTATTACGTTTCTTAAGCAATTTACAAGCCTGTGAGTAAAATAAATGGACGAAGCCTTTGTCATTTATGTGCTGAAATAACATCTCTGGTCAGGAAGTCAATAACAGGCCGTGAGTCTGTGTGAAAAGATGTCCCGTCACGGCAGATTGATTATATCTGAGTAACATATTGCCTTCAGTTTTGATTGGCAATAGACAATAATGATAATGTGTCACATGACGGTCCGTATGAAGGCTGTTGAAATTCTGTTGTCTGTGAATCACTTTGTGCTGACGTGATTTTTGTATATCTGATAGGCTATATATATTCATACAGAAGAAGCTGAAAAATGAATTTAAACTATTTTTGATCTGACTGCATTTTGTTTCTGTGATCTGGATGAAAAAGAAGAGCAGTGCAGACGTTAAGAAACATTTTTATGATGAGAGAAAATGATGCAGTGACCTATTCATGTAAAGGATGAGTTTGTATGTATTTCTGATATTTGTGCGAGTGATAAAAGGTGAAGATGTGATGTATTTTATTTGGACTTGAAGGCATTGAATAGAGTATAGTGTTTTATTCCAGGTCTCTGTTCTTCTGGTGGTTGTGAGTCGGTATTTTGTGATGGACGTCATGTAATACTCTCAGCAGGTGGTCCGTGGAGATGAAAGGTTTCTTTCTGGATTATCTTTCCAATGCTTGATTTCCAGCGAGAGCGTCCTTAGAAACTGAGGTTCGGACCGGCTGAAGTTCTCAGGGTTCAGAGATAAGAAACAATCCCACACTTTTACAGAAGAGCGATTTGTGAAATTTGCCTTGGGAAATAAGTCTGTTTCATTGTCTCAGCATCTTTTTTCTTAATGAACAGCTCCTTAAGATATACAATCTTTTTTAATTTATTTTTTTATCACAACTACAGTTGAGTGAATATCTAAAAATTGACATTCAAATATATTAATGAACAGCAGGTAACCAGTCCTTTAAAAAAGTTAACACTGTTTATAATTATTCATGGATGTTGTAAATGATGCTTTATCAAGTTCAATTAGATTTTGAAGGCAGGATTGTCAATGTGATGTCATGGTTTGGGTCTCAGACATTTTGGCTCTCTAATATTATAGTCATGATATATTTCCTCAGCTTATTAATGCTGTTTCTGTTTATAAGAAATTTAAAGAGATTGAGTTTGTTTTGCGGGATGTTCCACTGATAAATGACTTCAAGGAATTTAACTTCACCCAGCAGTTCCCTTCTTTAATGAAACTCAACGACAAAATTTATGTAAAATAAACATTTTTCTGTAAAGATTTCTTTGCCAGAACTGTATGCATTTGTTGTTGAAAGCATTTCATCACACTGACAGCCACTGGTGCTGTTCAGATGTTTCCTGAAAGTTTCATGCTGAAAACCTTGGTATGTTTTTAACGTCTACACACTTTTGATTTTGTCGTGGATCTGCTTGAGTGCATTTTATTGCGTGCCTGCCAGTGCAAAGCAATGACACGAGTTAAGCATCAGTGCTGATGTCATCTGCTACAGCTACACAAACCAAGTCCTGTCTTGAAGAGCAGTGTTTGGTGTAACTAGTTACTATGTAATTAATCACTATAATTTAATTACTTTTCCTATAAAAAAGTAAAGTAACGGAATACTCTTATTTTTTCTGTTATTTATTTATAGTTACTTCAGACGTAGTTGTACTGAATACTGTGTAATTTGGTAAGACTTCACATTAAGATTTCCTGTAGCTCAGTGGTAAGAGAATTGCGTTAAGTGGGTTCGATCCCAAGGGATTGCACATACTTATGTATAAATGTAAAGGATAATGCAATGTAAGTAGCTTTGTATAGAAGCGTCTGCCAAATGCATAAATGTAAATGTAATTAAGATTGGCTCATTATTGGCTAAGTATTTATCAGGTCTTTCATTAGAATCCATTTTTATTAACACTGTCAAAACTGCTTTGTAATGCATTTGTAAAGTACTTATTAATCATTAATGAACACGTTTACAAATGTTTGATGAAGGGAACCTTAATGTAAAGTGTTACCTGTAATCTATACAATACTGGAAGTGACATAAAAATTCTGAGTCTAACTTTAAAATGTATGCATTAATAAATCTTTCACACTTTTGTAAATCAGTTAATAAGAATGCTTTATGTAGTTATATATTATTTATTTAAATAAATCAAGTCGTTTCATAAATTAACATTTCATTGAATTAATTAAGAGTCGTTTCAAATGACTTTCTCCAAAAAGTATTTAATTACTTTTACTAATTAATTTCTGTATCCTACATCAACCTTGATTAGTTCACTGATTCAAGGATGATGTAGGATATATAAATTAATTAGTAAAAGTAATTCAATACTTTTTGGAGAAAGTCATTTGTACAGTAATATAATTACACTATTCAATATGTCATTAGTAACTAGTAATTCATTACTTTATCAGAGTAACTTATCCAACACTGTTCAAGGCCTTCTCTTTCAAATGAATATGATAGATTTTCATTCTTATACAAACGATAGTTGTGAATTTAAACAAAACAAACAAATTATGATGCAGAATATGTTTGCGTACGCAGTGTTGAGTTTTTCTATATTTTGGGACATACAGATACTGTGCAGATCATATAGGCACGAATTAGATTTATTCTATTGTGCCTAGGTCAAACCCAGATGTTCATTGCTTTTTGTCAAGTTACTGTATATACATTTTATCCATCAATAGTGTTTAAAAATAGATCATAAAAGCATCCACAATAACTATATAATAATCTTCAATCTTCAAATATTAATTGTGCTCCGCGTGAGAAAAATAGTTCTGATAAATCATTTGAAATGAGGGAAAAGATAGACTTGAATTGATCCAATTCTCATCTTAAACCAGATGTTTGTTTCAGTAGGATTGTTTACATTAGAATCCTGCCAGAGACCAGGTGATGATCCAGATCATATAGGTGATGATCAGGATCAGATAGGTGATGATCAGGATCAGATAGGTGATGATCAGGATCAGATAGGTGATGATCAGGATCAGATAGGTGATGATCAGGATCAGATAGGTGATGATCAAGATCAGATAGGTGATGATCAGGATCAGATAGGTGATGATCCAGATCATATAGGTGATGATCAGGATCAGATAGGTCATGATCAGGATCAGATAGGTGAAGATCAGGATCAGATAGGTGAAGATCAGGATCATATAGGTGAAGATCAGGATCAGATAGGTGAAGATCCAGATCATATAGGTGATGATCAGGATCAGATAGGTCATGATCAGGATCAGATAGGTCATGATCAGGATCAGATAGGTCATGATCAGGATCAGATAGGTGAAGATCAGGATCAGATAGGTGAAGATCAGGATCATATAGGTGAAGATCAGGATCAGATAGGTGAAGATCCAGATCATATAGGTGAAGATCCAGATCATATAGGTGATGATCAGGATCAGATAGGTCAGGATCAGATAGGTGAAGATCAGGATCAGATAGGTGAAGATCAGGATCATATAGGTGAAGATCAGGATCATATAGGTGAAGATCAGGATCAGATAGGTGAAGATCCAGATCATATAGGTGATGATCAGGATCAGATAGGTCAGGATCAGATAGGTGAAGATCAGGATCATATAGGTGAAGATCAGGATCATATAGGTGAAGATCAGGATCAGATAGGTGATGATCCAGATCATATAGGTGATGATCAGGATCAGATAGGTGAAGATCAGGATCAGATAGGTGATGATCAGGATCAGATAGGTGAAGATCAGGATCAGATAGGTGATGATCAGGATCAGATAGGTGATGATCAGGATCAGATAGGTGATGATCAGGATCAGATAGGTGATGATCAGGATCAGATAGGTGAAGATCAGGATCATATAGGTGATGATCAGGATCAGATAGGTCATGATCAGGTTCAGATAGGTGAAGATCAGGATCAGATAGGTGATGATCAGGATCAGATAGGTGAAGATCAGGATCAGATAGGTTAAGATCAGGATCAGATAGGTGAAGATCCAGATCATATAGGTGATGATCCAGATCAAATAGGTGATGATCAGGATCAGATAGGTGATGATCAGGATCAGATAGGTGATGATCAGGATCAAATAGGTGATGATCAGGATCAGATGGGTGATGATCAGGATCATATAGGTGAAGATCAGGATCAGATAGGTGATGATCAGGATCAGATAGGTGATGATCCAGATCAAGGGTGATGATCAGGATCATATAGGTGATGATCCGGATCAGATAGGTGAAGATCAGGATCATATAGGTGATGATCAGGATCATATAGGTGAAGATCAGGATCATATAGGTGAAGATCAGGATCAGATAGGTGATGATCAGGATCAGATAGGTGATGATCAGGATCAGATAGGTGATGATCAGGATCAGATAGGTGATGATCAGGATCAGATAGGTGATGATCAGGATCAGATAGGTGATGATCAGGATCACATAGGTGATGATCAGGATCAGATAGGTGATGATCAGGATCAGATAGGTGATCAGGATAAGGTGATGATCAGGATCAGATAGGTGATGATCAGGATCAGATAGGTGATGATCAGGATCACATAGGTGATGATCAGGATCACATAGGTGAAGATCAGGATCAGATAGGTGATGATCAGGATCAGATAGGTGATGATCAGGATCAGATAGGTGATGATCAGGATCACATAGGTGAAGATCAGGATCAGATAGGTGATGATCAGGATCACATAGGTGAAGATCAGGATCAGATAGGTGATGATCAGGATCAGATAGGTGATGATCAGAATCAGATAGGTGATGATCAGGATCATCAGTCTCTCTTTACTGATGTTTAGTTCTTGAAATCTTAGTCTTCCTTATTTCCTTTCTTACGTTTTCATACGAACTATCAGTTTTAATTCGCCATAGGCTAAGCGTCAGTTTTATGTGTTCGTGTTTTTTATTCTGGCTTGTCTAACTGTGTGAGATGCTCAGGGTTTCCTCTTGTACCGCCTCTCTTCTCTTGCTGGAGAGGCTTACCTCTACAAAATCACTACAGGTCTTACATAATTCAGGAAAAGAGGGTGTTTCACTGGAATTGTGTATTTGTGCACACAGGAACTAGAAACAAGTTTTGGGAAATTGAATCTACACCTAAAATATAAGATGAATGTAATACATTTTTCATGTTTTAAAGTTTTTTTTTGCAGGTATGAAGCATCACATGCCATGATGGGATAATTTGGTTATCTGATTATCTTCTCGGGTAAATACTCTTACAGCTGTAGGTCTAAATATGATGTGCAAAGCTTTTGTTTAGGGTACACGAGTGACCTACTTGTACTTGTAATATTGTGAATTTGAAGAGTATAATGAACACACTTGAATACTGTATCCCACAATGCAGTGCACACTGCACAGTGATGGAAATGAGACACCGGTCAATCACATTATGACGAGGTCAGATAGCATACTAATGTTTAAAGCCTTTACCGTGGCATCATGTGAACTTTTTCAAATTTTTCAGTTTTCCATGAGGTAGTAAGTGAGTTCCTTTCAAACAATCTGTAACATGTTGCAAACATTTTTAGAAACAGAATTCTGAGTAAACTTTCATCTTTTTGTTTGGCAGGTACTTCACTAGCAGGGTTATCTTATTTCAGTTGAAATATATATTTTCATTAGATTTTTCCCACAAAAGATGGTATGGTAACATATTAGAAAAGAGCAAGCCTGAGAAGTCTGAAGTGGTTTTTTAAAGAACAAACAAAACGCTTTCCACTTTGGTGACGGATTGGTAGAGGGTCTAGCCTCTTAATCTATCCTCTTACACTTCATTTCTCTGAGAGGTTACCAAGGAAACCTGCATCGCATACTCGCACTTCAGGTTACTGATAAAAGATGCAAATAAGAGTTTATCTTCCGTTCAATGAATGCGAATGTGGAAAGACACTTAAGATCCGATAGTATAAAAAATGCTATCGATGTTATTGCATCCCTCCTCCATATAGCACACAAATGTCTGAGGTCAAAATACTGAAGTGCTAGCAGTACAGTTAATACTAAACCTGTATTTTTACTATTTTGACAGTATTTAATATAGTAAAGTGTAGCAAACTTTCGTACATTTAGTATGTAGATGTCGTATAATATAGTTTACTATAGTGAATTGATAAACTGTAGTAAATACTCAATTAAAAAAAAACTCTACTAGACTAAATACTCGGCTTTGATATTTCCTAATGTAAGGTGCTGTTTACTATAGTAAATAATGTGGTATACTGAAGTGTTTTTTATCTTAAACCTTCAATTAAGAAACTCACACTTAAGCTGGAAATGGACCAAATTAAAAATGTCAAAACACAAACATAAAAAGGTTAATTATACATATTTTTTCACATTTCATTGACTTTGTTTCTTCACCTTGAACCAGTTCTTATCATAAATACCAAACATTCATTTTTGAATGTCTTGAATATGTCAATAATTGTCAACCACATGATTTTATTGCATTATTAGTTTTTGAGCAGTGTCGGATTTAGTAAAAAATCACACTTAGGTGTGTAACTGAATTAAAATGTCCATGTTCAAAAACCCTCATAAAATGATTCTACATTCAATTTTTTCTACTTTCACTTTCAATTAACATTTTTTAAACGGATCCTTTTCAGATCAAAACTATCAAAAATGCAGAGTTTTAACCTTGTCTGTTTAGATAATGTCACATTTATATGCTTTTATGGTGAAAACTGTACTAAGGGGCTTCTGAACTTCTACCTCAAAATCAAGCTCACCTTTTATCTCAGTTAAAAAACTATTAAAAATTATGCAAACAAGGGATAGAAAAATCTAATTTGAATTAAAAAAAAATTCAAATCTCAGTATGCTACAGTGATTTGAATATAAGGATTTGTTGTAAAATATGATGTCTTCCTTTCAAACTGTGTACATTCACACACGCAAATGTTGAGTACACACAGACAAACCACACTTTGACATCTATACTAACACATCAACACAGTTATATTGAATAATGTTGAATTTTCTTGAAAATTATTCCCTTTTCTGTATTTTGAACCCAAAGGATATAAAATAATCAAAGGATTTATGCTTGCATGGCTTTGTAGTTTCAATGGATTTGAATGAGGACGAGTGCAACAATTTGTTTTAAAAACATTTATGAAAACAAAGTAGAGCAAAGTATTAAAATTTCAATAAAAAAACACACCTTTTGCCTAATTGATGTTTGAATAAACACAACCAAAATCACAAAGCAAACAAAATTGAAATTGTGCAAAAATCTCCAAAACAGCTCGCAAGGGTTCAATTGAAAATGTGAATTCTCATTTACAGGACAGTTGTAGGTGTGTGAAGTCATTTACGGCTGGTTGAGATATAAGTGTCCCTCTTTTAAATGAGGGTTTGAGTGATCGCACACTAGAGCGACTGCCATTTACTGCTCGCTGCGCGTGTGAAAGAGACTGTTCAAGATCCCTCGGCCCTCTGGGATTTGGACTGGAGGTGAATGCTGAGCTTGCGTTCCTGCTGTGTTAACATTGTGTCCTTGGGCTGAAATACTTCTGCTAAAGCCAAAAGCTCAGAATGCAGAACACCATCTGCAACATGAGAGATTTGAACGTGAAAATTGTGCATTTAGAGGCGTTTTAAACTGATAAATAGATGTGGGGCATTGATATCATTCTTCTGAAATGGCGGCACAAGTATTCACATGTTGATGAGATAAAGCGCTCTTCCTTTCACATATGCATAGTAAAACAAGGAACTTTTTATTCAAAAGGTGAATAGTGTTGACTTGGATCACACACACACTTTAAAGTCTTCTCCTGTAATCTGCATTTGCAATCCAGCCCGTTCTCTCAGAAGCGTGTGAGCGAGCAGACAGATGGAGGTTTACTTACAGAGATGTTCATTCCTCTACACTTTGATTAAAGGAATTCCACATTTGCATCAGGACCAGCATCATTATGAACCGCAGGTGCTTCCTGAGCAATTAAAACAGTAAGAAGAGTTGCTAGGTGACAGGCCATAGTCACCAAATAAAGAGAATCTCACATGCTGCTGTGCAATAGATGGCTAAAGGAATGGGTTTTAAAGATGTATGGACACAACAGATCTATTTCTGTTCATCATAGAAGTTTAGTACAATTGATCAACATTCATTTAGCATTAAAAAGTCTTTCTGAGAGTTATGTTTTAATTATTTTTTTACTTGTGGGTTGCATTATGACAATATAAACTAAAAGAAGTGCTTGAAAGACCAAAACTCTCTTCTAAAGGTCAAGTATCAATAGCTCACAGTCCTGGTTGATCTGAAAGCATTTCCTAATAGTTCTTCTGTGTTTAAAGCAGGGAAGAGACTGAAGCACAGAGTTAAGAGTCCTGGATAAATGTTACGAGAACTCATGAATCATCTTTTTATGTGTTTCTTCACTTCAGACTGGGAAAGCAGAGCCGACTGCAGGAGAAATGAAGAAACTTGTTGAGTTTAGAGTAACACTGCCCCCATCTGAACTCTCACTGGATCAGGTATATTGTAATTTTGTGGTATGAATCAGAGGGTTACTAACAAAAAACTTCTTAATCTTTACTCGAATGCAAAAGCAATTGCCAGTAGCCTTAGTGAGAGATCCAAGATTTGACATTGTAAATAAACTGAAAATCACACAGATGCTTAATTAATGCAACAGATGTTCAAGTGAAAGCAACTCAGAAGAAAGTTGAGTTCTGTCAGCGCCTCACTGACACTGTGGCGGTGATTACAATGCAGGCAGCGCCCCACAGCGGCTCAATGAAGCAACTTCAGTTACAAATGACAATCCACTGAGAGCATCGATTATTAGCTTTTCCCCACCGAAACATGCTTCTATCAAGGAAAAAACATACAATTATTCACTCCACAGTTCACGAGTAAGGTAGTAACAAGGCTTGCACCAGCGGGCAGATCATCAGGTACATAAGTCTGTATTAGCGAGTGAAGATGAGGGGGTGCCAAACAAGTGGTGGTCTTGTAGGCCCGGTGCAGGGTCTTAAATTTGATGTGAGGGACTATAGGAGCCAATGTAACTCAATGAAGAGAGGAATGAATTTTGTCTCATCGGTTCTTTGAAGACCCCTCTTGTCGATGCATTCTGGATCATCTGTAGATGTTCGGTGGTGCAAACAGGAAGTCCAGCCAGTAGCGCACTGCAGTAGCCCAGTCTGGACAGAGTTAACTAGTATTTGTTAGTTGAATTAACTATGTAAGTTGAACCAACAAAGTGTACTAAAAGTTTTAAACAGTACTTTAAAGGGCTTTACGTACTGCATAACCAGTTTAGATTATAATTCAGATAGCAACAGACAATTTATTCTTATTCAACTAAAATAATGATTTTATTAAACTGGGTGGAAGCTCTTTAATCAAACATGTGATCATAACAATGCATAGAATGCTTGCCTGGCTTACTTCCATTGAAAACAGAGTGGCATTACCGTAAGTGCATTGTTTTCATTAAAGAAACTATTGCAACTATTTTCTATTTCATGCCACAAATACAGTCACCCAAGTTTAACCTGGCAACATTATTTGAAACCCTATTCTGTGATCAAATCTATTAGAAAAGCAAAGAGGAACTTTCATATTATATATATGTGTACCAGCAGGTATTTGTCCTGCCTTTGTTGAAGCTAGTAGTTTTGTATAAGCACCTGTCGTGTTATTGCTACTGTATGACATATCGCTTAGTGCTTCCTGAACTCTCTGTAATTCGCTTCGGATAAAAGTGTCTCCTCAATGACCAAAAGTAAATGTAAACGTTTAATGTAAAATTTCCGAACCCTTATTTACCATGATGGCTAGACAGACCTTTACAATCCTTCATGTGGAACGAGCTGATCTTGGTAAAGATAAGATAAGAGGTGTTGTTAGATCACTTATAATCGTTTCTGTTAATACTTCACATTGGTTGAATCTTCTTTAGCAAAAGATGGTTTCATTCGGTTAAGTTTATTGTTCAAGTTCTTTGAATAGAGCCTTAGAGCAGGGCCGGATTGGGACACAAATTCAGGTCGGGATACCCCGGACTCATCAAGGCCACAAACCACAAATCAATTTTTTTATGAATATAGAATGCTTGTAATCATCACACAATGCGCCATCAATGCTTAATTAAACGGACAGTGCATTGTTTATGAGGAAAATAAATACAGTTTGGCTCCAGAAAGTTTCAAGAATTCATGTGGCCAAACCGCAAAAGCATGTTAAATTGATTTAGACTGCAAGTTTACCTTAAACTGAAGATTCATTCAATCTTTAGGTTTCATAATAAAACATCAAATACACAATATATGCCTACGTGTAAAGAGAAACAATTGAATCCTGCTGTTATCTGCACTGCTTTATGACTGTTTTTCCTTTAACTGCTAATGATGTTAGAAACGTGAATGTTACTTTGTTGATGGTCCCTAAATTGAACGCGCGTCCTCAGATGCTCTCCGCCCGCACGCGGAAGATGGTTTCCTCGAAACTGGATTTCTTGTGATCTTTCTCAAAATTTTAATTTCAAAATCATAAGCAGCACTCGTCCAGTTTTTAGCCAGAGCAAAAGAACACATCGTGCGAGCGACGTATGTTTGCGCTGCAATAACATACTATCGACATTTGTTTGTAAAAAAAACGACCTGGACGAGACTCATTCATTTCGTTTATTTTTTATCCTTTTAAGTGGTCTGTGGTAAAATACAATTTGTGCACAAGTTCTGCGAAAGTTTGAGTCGAGTCTTGCTGAAATCCTCCAGGATTCACATAAAAGCCATGATCCAAGATATATTTTTTAATACTTTCAAAATGTTTCAATAATGCATGTTAGATATTTTTTACTGTTAGGCCTCTCCAAAATAACAAGATTGGTTTGAATAAGTTACAATATGACTGTAATATAGACATGCATAGTATGAAAGTTCCTCTTTGCTTTTGTAATGGATTTGATCACAGAATAGGGTTTCAAATAATGTTGCCAGGTTAAACTTGGGTGACTGCATTTGTGGCATGAAATAGAAAATAGTTCCAATAGTTTCTTTAATGAAAACAATGCACTTAAGGTAATGCCACTCTGTTTTCAATGGAAGTAAGCCAGGCAAGCATTCTATGCATTGTTATGATCACATGTTTGATTGAAGAACCTCCACCCAGTTTCATAAAATCGCTCATTATTTTAGTTAATTTAGTCTAAATTGTATTTTTCTAGCTGAAGAGTTTTCTGCTCATGCAATAAAAGTAGATGTAGTCTCATGCATGGTTCACCATTCACACATATTGTTGTTTACCAGCTTTACTGACAATGCCAATGAAAAAGTATGGATATAACTTTTCACAGACTTGTACACAAGTAGTAAAAGTTAGGCAACACATACAGGCAAATGTTAAAAGCTGTAACAGCCATGTCTTTCTTTTTTGTAACTGAGCAACATAACAAAACAATAGCAATGTCCTCCTAAGAAGCAAAACAGTTCAGTCTCTTCAGATGGTATTTATTCTTTCAACATACGAAATTGTAGATTAGATATAGCATTAGATATAAGAGATGTTTACTGAGAGCGGTATTCTGCGTCACAGTCTTTCAGGTGAAATTCAAGGTCAAAACTGCAACAAATGCAAGAGATTTAGACATTTAATGAAGTGTTTTGAGTCATTTTTAATAACTTTTTTCAATCAAGTGACAAAATGATTTGACAAACAGGTTAAAAAGTTGTTTTTAATAAATATTAAATAGTGACACTTTGACATATTGTTAATTTTGTTGTCTTTTTCTAAGAATACACCCATTTACATCCAGTTTTGGCGAGTTCATTGTGTACGGAAAAGTTGATGCGGTCACATCAAAAATAAAATATTTTCAATATTTTCTTGTTTCACAGCTCTGACGTTGGGCATATTTGTAAGCAGTTCCTGGCAGTGTATATGACATCTCAGCGCTGACTGATTGGGGAGGTGTTTATGGGTCGTGCCAAGTTTAAAAACTCTGAAAACTTCCTGTACCACAGTTTGATCCACAGCAGGTGAGAGAGCCTGTTGCATGAAACTATTTGAGGTAAGTCTGTATATTGTTCTTATTTCAGTATATGTTTCATTTAACATTTAGTATCTTTTAGAAAACAATGATATAATAGAAGCTAGCAGCATTATGATATCAAGCAATGTTCAATAAATAGTTGCATTTATTGATAAATAAAAATAAACAATTCCACCAAGTAATATAATCCTTTAGATCATTCTTGTTTACAGCTGCTAATGTAAACCATATATTTTAATATCATGTGTTTTATAATTTTCCAGATTTGCAGTAATGTATTTTCTCTAAAACATTTACTGTAAAAAACAACAATAGAAATACTTTTGAATGAAATGTAATACTTCAATTAATTCTAGTCGGTTTAAAGTTGTCAGGCAATATTATACTCTTAAAAATAAGTGTGCTACAAAAGGTTCTGCACTGCCATGCCAAAGAAATTTTATTTGGTGGCTATTTTGGTCGCAAATGTTGCCGACCCCTGCTCGATACCTTTCATAATCTAAAAAACGTTTTCCGCTAGAAATAGCTTTTTTGCGAAAGATTCTTTGGTAGTTAATGGTGCTTTATGGGACCATTCAAAAACATTTCTTATATGGAATTGTTTTGTCGATGGACCTTTATTTTTAAGAGCGTGTCTCTCATTTCTCACAAGATTCATTCTTCTTTTTTTGTTTACAGAACAGGTTTTACCTTTGGCTTTGTACTCATTGGAATCATGGGAATTTCACAAATCTATCTTCTGGCGTTCATATCAGTTCTGTCTCTGGGTAGGTTCTTGTCATTTCACTAACAGTTTTAATTTGACTATTATAAAGACATTTAAAATGAACATTTTTACTATTTATTTTTTCATTTTTCTTCATCAGCCAGGGCACAAACAGCTACAACAGGTAAATACAGACTTTATTATAAATAAGATCTAAACCAGCGGTTCTCAACAGGGGGCAGTGCCCACAAGGGGCCCCAGCTGACTTCCAGGGGGGCTCAGGATGACTAATTAGACAAAAAGAGCATTGAAATAGATTTTAAGGGCCACGGTCCCAGTGACAGCGTTTTAAAGCTTTAGTTAGTGTGTAACGTTGCTGTAAGTGCATAAATAATACCTGCAAAATGATAAAGCTTAAAGTTCAGTGCCAAGCGAGATATTGTCTTAGCAGAATTCGATTTCAAGAACTACAGAGAACGGCTGGATCGGACTACAGTCCTATACTTGCTGGGTACATGATGTCACCATTCTGAGTGCTTTTAATAAACTCCGCCCAAAGGAATTCGGCAAAAAAGTGGCAAAGTCTTCTTTAGAGAAGAAGAAGAGGCGCTGGATTAGTGTTCGGTTATCAGAGATGGTAAACATTTGACGGAGCTAAGCACTAAACTACTTTCACTTTCATCACAGTCGTACAGCTGGTAATACGAGTTCAGCTACACACATTCTAAGATATCCAACTGTCAAATAACAGCTTCCATGACTTTAACATCGGCTGTGAAAGCTGTTGTGTGTAATACACTGATATTGTGTGTGTGTGCGCTTACCTCTAAAACACTTCTATGAAATGTCTATTGAAGTCCAGTTTGCTGATCAATCTGCTTGTTTTATTATCCAACTCGGGTCCAATATAAAAAGGCAAAGCTAACTCTTCTGTAATTAGTGATAATATAACCTGTCTGACGCCATTCGGTCCGGTTTCATTTCCCTCGCCATAGTAGGACATTACGATCTTTAACAAAGACTGACGTTTTCACATGCACTAGCAGAACTACGTTAGACTTCGATCAATCTGCATGTTTTTTACTGATAAAGTGAAGTTGACGCCATTGTTACTGTTTATTGCTCGAAGCCAAAGATTATGAATTCATGTGCACTGAGAGGGGGACCGACCAATCACAACAGCCTGAGAAGCTTTGGACCGGAAGAAATCCAGTCGTTTTATTAAAAGAGGGACAGCGGTGAACAATAGATTTGAAATATAAAGCATTTTTTGAAATTAGAAACATGAACATCCATTTTTAAACACCCAAAAAACATCATCAAAGCCTCGAAGACACCAAAGACGGGCTCCTTTAAAACAGTTTTTGTGAGCGGGAGGGCCTTTGAATATTGCTGGAAATGGGCCTTGGAGTCAAAAAGACTGAGAGCCCCTGATCTAAAAGCTGATCAAATAATCATGTTACATTCTACTGAACAACCAAAAATATGAATGTCTTTCATGTTGCACTTTTTCAAAAACTCTTTTATGGTGTTTTGATGTGTTTATTTTTTCAGTAACTCCACAACAAACAACTGAATCAGTGACATCAACGACCACCAGCACTTCTCCTTTAAGTATGTTACACTCAGTGTTGTTTATGATGGTGTGTTTTATGCCAGTTTTTGACTGTAATGTCCCTGCGGTTGCATTTGTGTCTACAGCAAATTTTTGCACTAAAATAAATAATTTAAAAGAATCGAATCAAATGATGGAGAAATTGCAACTGTTCAAAACAAAGCAAACACTGACAGTTCTAGTCATCACCTGTTACACCTGTATGATATTTTTATATAAGTATTCCTCACACTAGTGTAGAATTGAATACTTTTATTTCTTTAAACAGGCCAGAGTAGGCAAAATATCTCGATCTCTAACAAAGACTGACGTTTGCACATGCACTAGCAGAACTCCGTTACACTTTGATCAATCTGCATGTTTTTAACTGATAAAGTGAAGTTGACGCCATTGTTACTGTTTATTGCTCAAAGCCAAAGATTATGAATTCACGTGCTCTGAAGGGGGACCGACCAATCACAACAGCCTGAGAAGCTTTGGACCGGAAGAAATCCAGTCGTTTTGTTAAAAGAGGGACAGCGGTGAACAAAATATTTGAAATATAAAGCATTTTTTGAAATTAGAAACATGAACATCCATTTTTAAACACCAAAAAAACATCATCGAAGCCTCGAAGACAGCAAAGACGGGCTCCTTTAACACAGTTTTTGTGAGCGGGAGGGCCTTTGAATATTGCTGGATATGGGCCTTGGAGTCAAAAAGACTGAGAGCACCTGATCTAAAAGCTGATCAAATAATCATGTTACATTCTTCTGAACAACCAAAAATATGAATGTCTTGCATGTTGCACTTTTTCTCTCTTTTATGGTGTTTTGATGTGTTTATTTTTTCAGTGACTCCACAACAAACAACTGAATCAGTGACATCAACGACCACCAGCACTTCTCCTTTAAGTATGTTACACTCAGTGTTGTTTATGATGGTGTGTTTTATGCCAGTTTTTGACTGTAATGTCCCTGCGGTTGCATTTGTGTCTACAGCTAATTTTTGTACTAAAATAAATAATTTAAAAGAATCGAATCAAATGATGGAGAAATTGCAACTGTTCAAAACAAAGCAAACACTGAGAGTTCTAGTCCTCACCTGTTACACCTGTATGATATTTTTATATTAGTATTCCTCACACTAGTGCAGAATTGAATACTTTTAATTCTTTAAACAGGCCAGAGTAGGAAAAATATTACGATCTTTAACAAAGACTGACGTTTTCACATGCACTAGCAGAACTCCGTTAAACTTCGATCAATCTGTATGTTTTTAACTGATAAAGTGAAGTTGACGCCTTTGTTACTGTTTATTGCTCGAAGCCAAAGATTATAAATTCACGTGCTCTGAGAGGGGGACCGACCAATCACAACAGCCTGAGAAGCTTTAGACCGGAAGAAATCCAGTCGTTTTGTTAAAAGAGGGACAGCGGTGAACAAAAGATTTGAAATATAAAGCATTTGTTGAAATTAGAAACATGAACATCCATTTTTAAACACCAAAAAAACATCATCGAAGTTGAAGACAGCAAAGACGGGCTCCTTTAAAACAGTTTTTGTGAGCGGGAGGGCCTTTGAATTTTGGTGGATATGGGCCTTGGAGTCAAAAAGACTGAGAGCACCTGATCTAAAAGCTGATCAAATATTCATGTTTACATTCTTCTGAACAACCAAAAATATGAATGTCTTGCATGTTGCCCTTTTTCTCTCTTTTATGGTGTTTTGATGTGTTTATACTTCCAGTGACTCCACAACAAACAACTGAATCAGTGACATCAACGACCACCAGCACTACTCCTTTAAGTATGTTACACTCAGTGTTGTTTATGATGGTGTGTTTTATGCCAGTTTTAGGCTGTAATGTCCCTGCGGCTGCATTTGTGTCTGAAGCAAATTTTGGTACTAAAAATAAATAATTTCAAAATTATAAAATCAATTGATGGAGAAATTGCAACAGTACAAAACAAAGCAAATACAGACAGTTCTAGTCCTCACCTGTTACACCTGTATGATATTTTTTATGTTAGTATTCCTCACACTAGTGCAGAATTGAATGCTCTTTTTTTTCTTTAAACAGGTCCTCTATGGCAAAGTAAGAACAGAACCTTGAATTAAACTATTGTGTCTGAATACAACAATCATCATAAATGAGACTCAAATGTAAATCAATGTTTGTTTTGTCTCTCTGCAGCACCAGAGACCTTCTATCCATTTGGCTCAGCAGCAGGAGACACACAAACTCTTGTTAATGGGACTGAAAACTTCACCCCAGTTAACCTGTCCAGTCCATTTCAGTATTTCGGGCGGCAGTACCACCTGATATATGTAAGAATTTAATCAACACAGCTCTGATAAACCATTGAAGCATTCAAGTTAGTTCATCCTTCGCTGTTTGTCTGGTAGATTTTGACTGATTACTCTTAATACAGGTGAACAATAATGGACTTCTTTCATTCACCCGAGAGATACCAGAGATGAACCCTTTTCCTTTTCCGTATGGAGGTGAAGATTTAATCGCTCCTCTCTGGACTGAACTCGATGATTATGGTCTCGGTGCGTATTATTATCAGGAGTACACATCTGGACATGTGCTCACACGCGCCACTCAAGATATAAACAGTTATTATCCTGGTCTGAGCTTCACCGCTACTTGGGTCTTTGTGGCAACTTGGGACTTTGTTAACACTTGGGATACAAATGTATTCTCAAATCATTCAGCTCCGGTAGGTTTGTTTTTCAAACCTTTAAAGTGTAAAAGTTTTGACTCAAACTGCTTTGCCTGTAAATGTGACGATGAATGTTTCAAATCTTTTCAGTCAATCTCAGTTCAGGTGGTTTTAATCTCAGATGGTAGTCGTTCTTTTATCCTGATGAACTACGGTGACGTTAATGTGATAGGTTTTCCAGTGGAGGTAAAAGAAAGTGATCACATTAACAACATTTTATACTCTGTGCTGGTTCAGTATGTTTACTTTGTATGTGATTTTTGTTTTTAATAGGCGGGTTATGACACAATAAGCTCCACACATTACTTCGTCATTCCCGGTTCAACCGATGGTAACTTCATCCCAAACCTCAAATACTCAACCAATGTAAACGTTCAAGGACGTTGGGCTTTCTCTGCAAATCAAGGTAGATTTTATTTACATATGCAGTATGTTAGATGTCATTTGTTTGCACTGTTATATTGTGACTTTAGCAGGTTTGGAAAGTAATGAGAAACCGAACGGTGGTCAAATTTCCAAGACATGATGAATTGTAGAATCATAATCAATTCTTGTGGAATACGACAGTCATCACATATTCTGTGTGCAATATTTTGTATGTTCTTCAGGAATTTAATACTTTTTTTTTAAACAGGCATTATACAATTTACAGGTAAGAACAGACTCTTGAATTAAAAATACTTTTTCTTACTACCTAAACGAACAATGTTTGGTAAACTTCTTAAATTCGGGTGAAATGTAAAAACCTCCCCCAAATTGTGTTTGTGTTTCTTCTCTTTGCGTCACCAGAGAACTTCTATCCAGTTGGTTTGACGGCAGGAGACTATCAAATGTTTGTTTTCGCTGCTGAAAGCGTTGTTGAATTTAGGCTGTACAGGCCATTTCTGTATTTTGGCCGTTCGTACAATCAGATATATGTGAGAATTCAATTCCATTATTTAAAATACAAATGTGAATAAACACAGCCATGAAAATCCTCTGTGACATTCTGTTTGATTGATTTCTCTTAACACAGGTGAACAATAATGGACTCCTTTCGTTCAGCCGACCCATTGCAGAGATGGAACCTTTGCATTTTTCTTACGGAAATGAAGATTTAATCGCTCCTCTCTGGACAGATCTCGATGATTTTGGATTTGGTATAGTGTACTATCAAGAGTACACATCTGGACATGTGCTCACACGCGCCACTGAAGATATAAACAGTTATTATCCTGGTTTGAGCTTCCAAGCTAGTTGGGTCTTTGTGGCAACTTGGGACTTTGTTCAAACTTATGATGAAAATGTGTTTTACCAGCATGCAGCCCCGGTAAGTTTGTTGTTTGTTTTCTACTGTAAATCATTTCTTGTGGTTAGAACCGCTGTGACAGTTGTTTTTTATGTTTCTCAGATAATCTCGTTTCAAGTTGTTTTAATCTCAGATGGAAGTCATTCTTTTATCCTGATGAACTATGGTGACATTGCTGTGTTTGGTGCTCAAGCAGAGGTAAAACATACTATATCACAGTAAGACATTATATGAATATTCTTAAGTTTGGTTTATATACACAGATTTTTTTGTTTTGTTTTAAATAGGCTGGTTATGGCACAATAGGCTCCACACATTATTTTGTCATTCCTGGTTCAAACGATTTGAACCTCGTCCCAAACCTCAAGAACACAACTAATGTACATATTCCGGGTCGCTGGGCCTTTATGGCGTATACAGGTAAGCATTACATTTATGATCATCAAAGATGCATATTTCATATTATGAGTTGGTTTTTCACACGTTGTTACTCTTTCATCTCTTCAGAAAATGTAGTAGGACTTCAAATGAAAGTCACCTCATATTTGGACCTAATAGATACCGGAAACCTTGCTGTTGTTTTGGAGCAAGTAGGTCACACATAGTTTGACAATATCTTCAAAATATGTGAAAGTAATATGCATAAATTTTAAACTGTCACTTCAACTTTGTTTCAGATAAAAAATGAGCTGGTTAATCGCGGCCTGTCAAGTGACGTGCAGATTTCCGCTCGAAGAGTCAAGAAAACCCCGTGAAGGTTTATCCAAACCAGTTTAGGTCTCTGATGATGGAGAATCTTGCCATTGTCAGAGGAACGAAGCCCAAATGAATGTTACTCAGGAATGTTTGTGTGGCATTCAATCTTCAACTCACTTTCTGTTTCTCATACACACATGCACAAAATATGAAGATATCTCAATGCAGAATTACTCCTTTCTTGTGTTTTGCACAAATACAATTATTTTTATTAATACTTTATTATAGTTTTTTGCTTCTGTGTTATTGAATGTGTTCATTAGCTGTATGTATTTTAAACACTCTAAATACTTGCTGTACACTTGCCTTTGTAGATTGCTAAAGGATAACTGTAAAATGCTTTTGAACATCTTTGCAAAAAAAATTCAGCAGTAATGATGCATTAACACCGCCATGCTGTGCTGGCTTAACTGAATAAATGTCAATAAACCTTGCCAGGATTTGCTCTTTAATTGCTTTTATGTTTTTCGACATTTTCATTTAGAGTGGCTCAAAGGGTGAATAAAGAAGATACAATAAAAATAAATGTTCTCTACCAGTTTTCCTTAAATACATAACTTGTTAAGAAGCTTTATGATTACAGTTAATCTTATATATCGCGATGATTTATGGACGAGGTCTGCTTGCCTAATAATCACATTGAAATCCACATCCTGAAAACACTTTAATGTGTTATGAAAAAGTTTACATTTGCACTATTACAAAATTTCAGACATTTAAGCAAGCAAACACCTTCACGTGAAAACCTTTTGAGACGAATAAAATTATTTTAGAGTATCCAATAGAAGTCTATAAGAAACGTTTTATTTTTTGATCTTGTATTTGGATCTTTAAACAAATGCATAGGTGATCATTATAACCTTATAACATTGTGTTTATTTGAAAATTACTTTGAAATGGATCACTTCGACCAACTAAAGAAAAAAGGCAGCAACGAAGAACTCGGATACTTGGGAACTTCTTTAATATTGTTTAAAATGCAGCTTGGGATCGAAACGCCAAGCTGCTTTCCTGCAAAATGCAGGCATGCGGTTACTTATAGATGCTAAATTATAACAAGTTTCAATTTTTTTGTGAAAGTATAATCATCATAGCTACCTTTGTGTTATTTTACAGTTTTGATGGCCTAACTATTTTTCTAAAATGTGGAAGAAATAAATGCGTAAGTGTTCACTTACTTTCGAATACTTTATCAGGCAGATTCCAGCAGGCTTTGTTCTCATGAAGGGCATTTGTCATACCCTACATGTCTGTGTCCCTCCCTTCATTATTATAAAGCGGGTCAAACTGGAGTAACAGTTTGTGTCTGTGTTGGGAATTTCACCAATAGCGAATACAACAGTCTGCTCCATAAAGCTATGTGAGGTATGTTACATTTTTTCTCTGATTTCAAAGCTTTGATTGTGTTTTTTTGGCTTTTAACAATGGAAGATCATGTTTCTAGTCTTACAGATGCAATGTGGCTCGAGTCTGGGAATTCCGGGTCATTTGTCATTGAGACACAAGACCAACACTAACACAAACCACTTGGTGTATCTGAGAGGTTTGTTTCGTTTTTTTATTTTTACTGGATACTTTTATCCTCAATATATATACACATTTATCTACAGAAGTATTGATTTTAATATGAGAGCGACAGTAAAGTTATTTTAATGCATCTTTTATTTATTTCATTGTTTTTGTTGTCATATGGACTAAAAGCAAATGTCATGATGTATAAACCACATAATATCAACACCATGTGTATCAATAACATTGACTGCTCCAAACTCACTACTGACTTCTGAATGAACTCAGAATCTATGTATTTGTATAGATTGTTATTTGTTTTGGAGCAAGTAAGTCACGCTTAGTTTGACTATTTATTCAAAATAAGTTTACAATAAACAATTTGCAAGAGCTGTTAAACTGTCGCTTCACCTTTGTTTCAGATAAAACATGAGCTGGTTATTCGCGGCCTCTCAAGTGACGTGCAGCTTTACGCTCAAAGAGTCGAGAAGAAAGACTGGTGAAGGTTTATCCAAACCAGTTTAAGTCTCTGAGGGTGGAGAATCATGCCATTGTCAGAAGAATGAAGCAAAAAGGAATGTTTGTGTGCCTTTCAATCTTCAACTCACTTTCTGTTTCTCATACACACATGCACAAATAATGAAGATAACTCAATGCAGAATTACTCCTTTCTTGTGTTTTGAACAAATAAAAAAGGTGACATGGTGTTTTCGATTTTTTTATTAATACTCAGCAAAAATTACTACATATCTTAAATCAAAACTTTAGTTTTTTGGTCTTTGCTTTCTTCTGTGTTATTGAATCGCTTCATTATCTGTATGCATTTTAAAAGCCCTAAATCTATGTATTTGTATATTATCTGTCTGGTAAATATAAAATCTTAGTAATTTTGACATTGGAAGGTCCTCTGATGTCAGGAGGTAACAAAGCTTGTTGTAAGTTTCTCTTAACCTTTTACTTTATACTCATTGCATTGAACTCTTTGGCTTAAAACTGTTTCCGAAGCGATTTTTTTTTTTTACAATTAAGCATTTGTGCATAATAAATTGCTTTTACTTATTTGTAAGTCAATTTAAAGCATCTTCTAAATGGAGTGTAATGTGAATTTAATTTAAAAAACACATCACAGGTGCAATTTTTGGAATCTCAAGTGAACGACACCGTTACAAACACATGACGCTAAAATCTGAGTTCACATGTGTCCACTGAAAAAAACTACGATTGTCTTCCATGTGACGCAAAACATTTGATCTCAAAACAAGATCTGATTCACACTCCAGAGTGTCAGCTTGAGAAATGGTCTTGTGTTGAGATCAAAAATACGGTAATTTACTGTAATTCAGAGACATCTGAAAATCGTTTTATTGATTGAACTGAAGTCCTTCAGACCTGAAGAGCTTTCAGTTTTTAGTTCGACACAGTCACTGTAACACTGGTTGACGTGTTTGTATTGCAAAAATGTGCAAAAAAACTGATTTAGAATGACTATATAATGATTCATGAATAAATAGTTTGAGGCACTTAAATATTTCAAGTAAATAGTACACATTTGAAAATGGTGAATTTTCTTGAAATGTATAAATATTGTAAAAATAATGACCATTTGCACAATTTATGTTTGCATAAACACAGCCAAAATGACAAAGAAAACCAAATTGAAATGTACAAAAATGTCCAAAATAGCGCAATAAAAATATGAATTCTCATTCACATGACAGTTGTAGGTGTGTGGAGTCATTTACGGCGGGTTGAGATATTAATTTTCCCTCTTTTGAATTTGATATTGATTTTTTCTTCTGAAAATGTCTGGATTGTAAAAGTTGGCAGGATTTGTGCTTTTGTGAGATCATCTGAATTGTGTGAGAGTCGTCACAAGTATTCACATGTTGATGAGATAAAGCGCTCTTCCTTTCACATATGCATAGTAAAACAAGAACTTTTATTCAAAAGGTGAATAGTGTTGACTTGCATCACACACAGACTTTAAAGTCTTCTCCTGTAACCTGCATTTGCAATCCAGCCCGTTCTCTCAGAAGCGTGTGAGCGAGCAGACAGATGGAGGTTTACTTACAGAGATGTTCATTCCTCTACACTTTGATTAAAGGAATTCCACATTTGCATCAGGACCAGCATCATTATGAACCGCAGGTGCTTCCTGAGCAATTAAAACAGTAAGAAGCGTTGCTAGGAGACAGGCCATAGTCACCAAATAAAGAGAATCTCACATGCTGCTGTGCAATAGATGGCTAAAGGAATGGGTTTTAAAGATGGATGGACACAACAGATCTATTTCTGTTCATCATAGAGGTTAAGTACAATTGATCAACATTCATTTAGCATTAAAAAGTCTTTCTGAGAGTTATGTCTTAATTCCTTTCATTCTTGTGGGTTGCATTGTCACAATATAAACTTGAAGCGCTTGAAGACCAAAACTCTCTTCTTAAGGTCAAGTATCAATAGCTCACAGTCCTGGTTGATCTGAAAGCATTTCCTAATAGTTTTTCTCTGTTTAAAGCAGGGAAGAGACTGAAGCACAGAGTTAAGAGTCCTGGATAAATGTTACGAGAACTCATGAATCATCTTTTTATGTGTTTCTTCACTTCAGACTGGGAAAGCAGAGCCGACTGCAGGAGAAATGAAGAAACTTGTTGAGTTTAGAGTAACACTGCCCCCATCTGAACTCTCGCTGGATCAGGTATATTGTAATTTTGTGGTATGAATCAGAGGGTTACTTACAAAAAACTTCTTAATCTTTACTCGAATGCAAAAGCAATTGCCAGTAGCCTTAGTGAGAGATCCAAGATTTGACATTGTAAATAAACTGAAAATCACACAGATGCTTAATTAATGCAACAGATGTTCAAGTGAAAAGCAACTCAGAAGAAAGTTGAGTTCTGTCAGCGCCTCACTGACACTGTGGCTGTGATTACAATGCAGGCAGCGCCCCACAGCGGCTCAATGAAGCAACTGCAGTTACAAATGACAATCCACTGTGAGCATCGATTATTAGCGTTTCCCCTCCGAAACATGCTTCAACATTTTCTGTGAAGGAAACAAACATGCATTTATTTACTCCACAGTTCACGAGTAAGGCAGAGAACATAAACCCATCTCTTCTCTTGAATAGCATACTTGACAGACAAATGAGAAAAAAAACTTTATTGTTCAAGTTCTTTGAATCGAGCCTTTGTTTGTCAAGAGTTAGAAGGTCATTCAGAACGCCCAACCAAAACAAGACTCATTCCTTTTACTTTGTTTATTTTTGTTTTAAGTGCTCTGTTGTATAACAGGCCTGCAATACAATTTATGCACAAGTTCTGCAAAAGTTGGAGTCTAGTGTTTCAGAAATTCACATAAAAGCCACCTGATCCAAGAAAAAAAATCAAAATACTCTAAAAATGTTTCAGTTGATGCCTATTGGATTTTTTCTAGGCCTGTCTGAAATAACAAGATTGGGTGAATAAATGATGACTGTAATATAGACGTATATAGAATATGAAAGTTCATCTTTGCTTTTGTAATGGATTGACCACAGAATTGTGTTTAAAATAATGTTTCAAATTTGAACTTGGATGACACAAATGTGATTTTACTCGCAATTTAATGATTTATTCCCCGGATGTGATGGCAAGGCACAATATTTAGATATCTTTAAAGGCATGTTTGTTTATTGCTTGATCGCTCTATCTGGTTATGTCATGTGCGAACCAGTGGGCGGGGCTAGAGAAGTAGTCGTTGATTGGTGCATTCCAGAACCTGCCGAACGATGTACCTGGTTTCGATAACAGATGTTATCTCAGTAACAACTCAGGGCGTTTTCAGTTCTGACACTTACATGATGTTCGCGTGAATACATCCCTCTTATATAACAAAAGGTCGGGTTAAAATTGTGATTTTAATTAACTAGAAAAATTAAGGCAACCAGGTAACTTATTAAGTTCAATAATCAACAACTTATTACAGTGTAGTTTAGATGTAGTCTCGTGGTCCAGCATTAGCAAAAGTTGTTTAATTTTTTGAATAGAATGTTTACCAGCTTTACTGACAATAACAAAGTGTGGATAAAACTTTTCACAGACAAGTACACAAGTAGCAATAGTAAGGCAACACAAGTGTAAAAGCAAAAGTTTGTGAACATTCATCCACCATTTAGCATTTTGAGCAATTTAAAAGCTTCAGATATAAGAGATCTTTATCAGCATTACTGACAGAAGAATCATGCATCACAGTCTTTCAGGTGAAATTCAAGGGCAAAACTGCAACAAATACAAGAGAATTAGACATTTAAAGATGTATTTTGAGTAATTTCAACAACTGCTTTTAATCAAGTGACGAACTGACCTGACAAACAGGTTACAAAGTTGTTTCAATAAATATTAAATAGTGATTGACATGTTGTTAAATGCGTTGTCTTGTATCGGGAAGACATCTATTTACATCCTCATTCTGCGTTTTTTGCGAGTTCATTGTGTACAGATGTAAATATTTCAGTTGCGCAATGATTTCCCCCTCGGGCTAGCATGAGTCATTTGTACAGAAACTTACTTAAACCTTGTGTGAATAGACATTTGGCCTGGAAATTCTTCAGTTTTTCTCTCAGTAAACGGCATCACATATAAAATAAAAGGCATTATTTTAGTTCGAATTGTGTATACAGTCAGACGATGGTTTTTGTTGTAAGTGTAAAGAACATCCCAGCAGTGAAAAACAAACAAAGAAAATGATCTCAGCTCTGTTTGACAGGGGAGGTGTTTACGGGACATGTCACGGTGTGACCTTCTGTTCGACAGTTTGACCCACAGCAGGTGCGAAAGCGTGTCGCATTACAACTATTTTGAGGTAAGTCTGGTTTTTATTTAAGTTTATGTTTCATTTTAGATTTAGTATATTTCACAAAATGAGTGATTTGATATAATAGAAGCTAGCAGCATTATGCTATCAAGCAATGTTCAATACACACTTGCATTTAGTGATTAATAAAAATAATCAACATGGAGAATTCCTCGAAGTGATATAATCCTGCAATCATTGTTTACATTTGCTAATCATTTGATAACAATTTCGGTGTGTTTTATGATTTTCAAGATTTTTCCTGTTGCAACACTGTATTTTCTCTTTAACATTTGAATAATGCAATACTGTAAAAAAGAACAATATAAATGCTTTTGAATGAAATTTAATACTTCAATTAATTCTATTCGAATGTCAGGCAATATTATACGTATTAAAAATAAATGTGATTCGAGTGGTTCTCCTGCGACGCAAATAATGAACCATATAAGCCTCTACCTCTCATAAGCTAAAAAGCGTTTTCCACGTTTTCCAATCTTTGTTTGTGAAAGATTCTCTGGATGTTATAGTAAGGGATCGAACAAAAACGTTTCTTATGTGGCATTTATTAATCGATGGAGCTTTAATTTTGTGTCTCTCATTTCTCACAAGATTCATTCTTCTTTTTTTGTTTACAGAACAGGTTTTACCTTTGGCTTTGTACTCATTGGAATCATGGGAATTTCACAAATCTATCTTCTGGCGTTCATATCAGTTCTGTCTCTGGGTAGGCTCTTGTCATTTCTCTAACAGTTTTAATTTGACTATTATAAAGAGGTTTAAAATGAACATTTTTACTATTTATTTTTGCATTTTTCTTCATCAGCCAGGGTACAAACAACCACAATAAGTAAATACAGACTTTAATTTAAATAAGATCTGAACCAGCGGTTCTCAACAGGGGGCAGTGCCCACAAGGGGCCCCAGCTGACTTACAAGGGGGGCTCAGGATGACTAATAAGACAAAAAGAGCCAAAATGTCCTGTTAATTACAAGCTACGAAATATTTTATTGGGTAAAATTTTGAGTTTTTGTGAGCGGGAGGGCCTTTGAATATTGCTGGATATTGGCCTTGGAGTCAAATAGGTTGAGAACCCCTGATCTAAAAGCTGAAAAAATATTCATGTTACAATCTTCTGAACTACTGAAAATATGAATGTCTTGCATGTTGTCGTATTTTAGTATTGATGTGTTTATTCTTCCAGTCACTCCACAACAAACAAGTGCATTAGTGACATCAACGACCACCAGCACTCCTCCTTCAAGTATGTTACACTCAGTGTTGTTTATGATGGTGTGTTACACTCAGTCGTTTTGTTAAAAGAGGGACAGCGGTGAACAAAAGATTTGAAATATAAAGCGTTTTTTGAAAATAGAAACATGAACATCCATTTTTAAACACCCAAAAAACATCATCAAAGCCTCGAAAACAGCAAAGACGGGCTCCTTCAAAAAAGTTTTTTTGAGCGGGAGGGCCTTTGAATACTGCTGGATTTTGGCCTTGGAGTCCAAAAATTGAAAACCCCTGATCTAAAAGCTGATCAAATAATCATGTTACATTCTTCTGAACAACCAAAAATATGAATGTCTTGCATGTTGTCGTATTTTAGTATTGATGTGTTTATTCTTCCAGTGACTCCACAACAAACAAGTGTAGTGACATCAACGACCACCAGCACAAGTATGTTACACTCAGTGTTGTTTATGAGTCAGTTTTGTGAAAAGAGGGACAGTGAACAAAAGATTTGAAATATAAAGCATTTTTTGAAAATAGAAACATGAACATCCATTTTTAAACACCCAAAAATATCATCAAAGCCTCGAAAACAGCAAATACGGGCTCCTTTAAAAAGTTTTTTTGAGCGGGAGGGCCTTTGAATACTGCTGGATTTTGGCCTTGGAGTCAAAAATTGAAAACCCCTGATCTAAAAGCTGATCAAATAATCATGTTACATTCTTCTGAACAACCAAAAATATGAATGTCTTGCATGTTGTCGTATTTTAGTATTGATGTGTTTATTCTTCCAGTGACTCCACAACAAACAAGTGAATCAGTGACATCAACGACCACCAGCAATACTCCTTTAAGTATGTTACACTCAGTGTTGTTTATGATGGTGTGTTTTATGCCAGTTTTTGACTGTAATGTCCCTGCGGTTGCATTTGTGACTACAGCAAATTTTGGTACTAAAAATAAATTATTTCAAAATCCTGAAATCAAATGATGGAGAAATTGCAACTGTACAAAAGAAAGCAAATACTGACAGCTCTAGTCATCACCTGTTACACCTGTATGATATTTTTATATTAGTATTCTTCACACTAGTGCTGAATTGAATACTTTTATTTCTTTAAACAGGCCATAGTAGGAAAAATATTGCGATCTCTAACAAAGACTGACGTTTGCACATGCACTAGCAGAACTCCGTTACACTTTAATCAATCTGCATGTTATTAAGTGATAAAGTGAAGTTGACGCAATTGTTACTGTTTATTGCTCAAAGCCAAAGATTATGAATTCTCCTGCTCTGAGAGGGGGACCGACCAATCACAACAGCCTGAGAAGCTTTAGACCGAAAGAAATCCATTCATTTTGTGAAAAGAGGGACAGTGGTGAACAAAAGATTTGAAATATAAAGCATTTTTTTAAATTAGAAACATGAACATCCATTTTTAGACACCCCAAAAATATCATCAAAGCCTCAAAAAAAAGCAAATACGGGCTCCTTTAACACAGTTTTTGTGAGCCGGAGGGGCTTTGAATATTGCTGGATATTGGCCTTGGAGTCAAAAAGTTGAGAACCCCTGATCTAAAAGCTGATCAAATAATCATCTTACATTCTTCTAAACAACCAAAAATATGAATGTCTTGCATGTTGCCCTTTATGAAAAACTCTTTTATGGTGTTTTGATGTGTTTATTCTTCCAGTGACTCCACAACAAACAACTGAATCAGTGACATCAACGACCACCAGCAATACTCCTTTAAGTATGTTACACTCAGTGTTGTTTATGATGGTGTGTTTTATGCCAGTTTTTGACTGTAATGTCCCTGCGGTTGCATTTGTGCCTGAAGCAAATTTTGGTACTAAAAATAAATTATTTCAAAACAATAAAATAAAATGATGGAGAAATTGCAACTGTTCAAAACAAAGCAAATACTGACAGTTCTAGTCATCACCTGTTACACCTGTATGATATTTTTATATTAGTATTCCTCACACTAGTGTAGAATTGAATACTTTTATTTCTTTAAACAGGCCAGAGTAGGAAAAATATTGCGATCTCTAACAAAGACTGACGTTTGCACATGCACTAGCAGAACTCCGTTACACTTTGATCAATCTGCATGTTTTTAACTGATAAAGTGAAGTTGACGCCATTGTTACTGTTTATTGCTCAAAGCCAAAGATTATGAATTCACGTGCTCTGAAGGGGGACCGACCAATCACAACAGCCTGAGAAGCTTTAGACCAGAAGAAATCCAGTCGTTTTGTTAAAAGAGGGACAGCGGTGAACAAAAGATTTGAAATATAAAGCATTTGTTGAAATTTGAAACATGAACATCCATTTTTAAACACACAAAAAACATCATCAAAGCCTCAAAAAAAAAGCAAAGACGGGCTCCTTTAAAACAGTTTTTGTGAGCGGGAGGGCCTTTGAATATTGCTGGATATTGGCCTTGGAGTCAAAAAGATTGAGAACCCCTGATCTAAAAGCTGAACAAATATTCATGTTACATTCTTCTGAACAACCAAAAAATTGTTTTGATGTGTTTATCTTTTCAGTAACCCCAGAACAAACAAGTGAATCAGTGAGATCAACGACCAGCACTCTTTCAAGTATGTTATGATGGTGGAATATTCACATACATGATCTTCAAACGTCTGCATATTTCATATTATGAGTTGGTTTTTCACACGTTGTTACTCTTTCATCTCTTCAGAAAATGTAGTAGGTCTTCAAATGAAAGTCACCTCTTATTTGGACCTAACAGATAATGGAAACCTTGCTGTTGTTTTGGAGCAAGTAAGTCACGCTTAGTTTGACTTTTTATTCAAAAGACGCTTATAATAAACAGTAATATGCATAAATGTTAAACTGTCGCTTCGGCTTTGTTTCAGATAAAAAATGAGCTGGTTAATCGCGGCCTGTCAAGTTACGTGCAGATTTCCGCTCGAAGAGTTAAGAAAATCCCGTGAAGGTTTTTTTTTCAAACCAGTTTAAGTCTCTGACGGTGGAGAATCATGCCATTGTCAGAGGAATGAAGCAAAAAGGAATGTTTCTCAGGAATGTTTGTGTGCCTTTCAATCTTCAACTCACTTTCTGTACCTCATACACACATGCACAAATAATGAAGAAGTGTTTTGAACAAATAAAAAGCTGTTAGATTTCATTATTTAATAATGTTAATAAAAATCAATGATTATTCTATATAATAACTACATTTTGTTTGTTTTTGCTTTCTTCTGGGTTATTTCTTTTAAACGCTCTAAACATTTGCTTTGAACTTGCTTTCATAGATTGCTTAATCGTTTTAAACATGTTCAAAAATATTTTTTGGCAGTAATGAAGGAATGAATGAATGAATAATGATGCATTGTCACCACATACTGTGATAGCTCAACTGAATGTAAAGACAGGATTTTTTCTTTAAATTGCTTTTTAATTATTTGACATTTTGTGGCTTAAATGAAGGGTAAATGAAGGAGATAAAGAACAAATGTTCTTTACCAATGTTCATTTAAAAATAACATGCATAGTTAAGAAGCTTTGTGGTCATAGTTCATCTTTTATTTTGTGATGAATTATTGATGAAAATAACAAAAACTAAAACATAACGTTTTATTTTTTATTTCGATTTTTTGTCGTATATCATAATCCCTGTTGTTCCCTTTGTGATATTCTACAAGTTTGATGATCTTGCTATATATCTATATGGAAAAATTATGAATAAGTGCGTAAGTGTTTAATAACTATCGACCAGTAGTGTATATTTTGAAATTTACTCCTTTTAACCTACAACAGTTGCAACTTAACATAAGAATACTCTAGCAGGTAAACTCCCGCAGGCTTTGTTCTCATAAAGGACATTTGTCATGCACCCCTTACATGTCTGTGTCCCTTCCTTCACTACTACAAAGCGAATCAAATAAGAGTGACAGTTTGTGTTCGTGTCGGGAATTTCACCTACAGCCAAAACAACAGTCTGCTCCATAGTCCTGTGTGAGGTATGACGAATTAATCATCTCTTTTAATGTAATTAATTGTTGCCATAATTTGATATATTTTATAGATATTGCTTAAAATCATTGCATAGTATTTTATATAAGGCAATGTTTATGTGTGTATATATTTATATAAATCAATTATATAATTCAATATAAATACTGTATATATATAAATTCGTTTTTCAGGAATTACAAAAAACAGTACACTTTTTAAAAATATTAAATACTGTGTTGTCAACGTTAACAAGAACTTCTAAATCCTTTTTGTTTGATAGCTATTTGCAAAACCCAGTGACAAACTTGGGAGGTGACCATGATAATATAATTTTTTTATATTAACACCATCTCTCATTACAGCACCAGGACCCCCAAACAAGTATCATGAGATTTCTTCAGCAACATCTCCTGCTGTTGATGTCAGTCCTGTCACTCAGTGAGTTTGATTTTCTATTTGAATGTCACTCTTATCATGGTAACGTTCAAATACAAATGCCATTGTATTCAAATATACATCAAAATCTTGCTTGTTTTCCTCAACAGATCAGGTGACAACAGCACAAAAGTGTAAATACAGGTCCTAGATCTTTGAACTAAAACCAGTTCACCCTGTTGAACATGCAACTCAAAAAAAGAATGAATGTGCATGAACCATTCAGATTATCATCACTTGAGACTTAAATTCTTTTTCTTTTTTTAAGCCCCAGGAAATTTCTATCCGTTTGACTCAGTCGCTGGAAGTATTGCTGTTGAAGATGAAAACTCAACTTTTGTTGCCTTCACGTATCCATTTGTTTCTTTGGCCGCATATACCACCAGCTCTATGTGAGAATCTGTTTTCATTTTTATTATTTAAAATGCTTTGCAAACATAAACAATGCAAATTAAATGAGACTTGCAGGTCAGTCCATGAAGATTTTTTTTGTCTCTCTGTTGAAGGTGTTCACCCTTGTGGATTTTGATGGAATATCACAGAGGGTGTCGAGTGATATTAGGCTCTCAGATACACAATGCACTGACACTTTCTCATCTTTGCAGGAATCCTCGTTTCAAGTGGTTTTAATTTGAGGGTTTATTTCCTTTTGTTCTCATGAGTAAACAAAAATTTTGCTATGACACTAAATTAAGCGCTGGTAAATGAACACAAAACAAGAATCATGAAATATTACAAAAATATTAATGATAATGACAGGATTTGTTTTGTCATTGATTCCTCAGGCTGGTTATAACACTGTAAACTCTGCACATTATTTTGTCATCCCTGACTCAAGCGATGGAAACCTAAACAACCCCAGTAATAATAATGATAACTTTATTTTATATAACGCCTTTAAAAGTAGCATCTCAAAGCGCTTTACACAGGTAAAAATAGAGGGACAAAAATTCATCATATACTAGAAATCAATACAAAAAGATAAAAACAATTAGATATAGACAAAAAGAGAAACAAGCAATTTCACTAAACATATCATACAATACAAATATAAAGAAAAACAAAGCACTCTCATATCTTACAGTTTTAAGAGAGGATTTAAGAATATTATGAGATTCTGCATTTCTTATCTCAAAGGGAAGTGATTCCATAGCTTTGGGGCCAAAGAGGTAAAAGCCCTACCACCCATAGATTTTAAGCAAGTTGTCGGGACCATTAAAAGACCAGCTTCAGTAGTACAGGGGGTTACGTGCTGGGGTGTAGGATACCAAAAGACCAGACAAATATTGTGGAGCCAAATCATTTAAGGCCTTGTATGTCAGCAGAAGGATTTTAAAATCAATTTGTAATTAGACAGGAAGCCAATGTAAAGTTTCCAAAATAGGTTGAATGTGAACACTTGCGCTGGTCCTAGTCAGGATGCGAGCAGCAGAGTTTTCTACCAACTTTTATAGAAGGGTAGCGTTTGATGCCCCAGCCAACAATGCATTGCAATAATCAATCCGAGAGAAATCAAATGTTTTAATAAACTTTTCATCTACAGAAAATGACAGCATTGGACGTAATCTGGCAATATTTCTGAGAGGAACATTTTTTTTTACTTTAACTGTATTCTGAACATGTAGACTAAATATAAAGTTAACATCAAATGTCACCCCCACTTTTTTTTATTTAGTTTGAAACTGTAAAACAGAGCCATCAACTTTTATGGCTAAAGGCTCAGTTTTACGTAACTGGTGAGGTGGACCAATGAGCATCACTTCAGTCTTGTCACTGTTCAAACAGAGAAAACGATCAGACAGCCATTTTTTTTTATCTCAGAGATACATTAAGAAAGAAAAGAAACCGTTGCGTTAACACTGGATTTTGAATGTATATCTGGGTGTCATCTGCATGAAAATTATTAAGTTCCAAAAGTTAAGTCCAAATAATCTCAGAAGTTACCCCAAAGGAAAAATGTACATGCTAAAAAGTATAGGGCCCAAAATTGAACCCTGGGGCACTCCACATTTTACCACCCCGACCTAAGATCTACAACCCCCCAATACATGTGTTCTTTAAGGTAAGACTTAAACCAGTCTATAGCAGAATCTGAAACACCAAAAAATGTCTGCGGGAGGGTAAAATACAATGATCGATAGTGTCGAAAGTGGCAACAAGATCGAGAAGAATCAATATCGATAGATCCCCAGTTTTTACAACCACATTACAAAGAGGCTGAGAATCTAGAGTGGAGAAATCTGTGAGATACACACCAGAAAATTCAGGGTTATTTAATGTTGAAGCAACTAACATATGAGTAGTGCCAATGTGATTGTGTGTGTTCAATGTTAATGTTCCAGGTCTGTGGGCCTTCAGGGTGGAGAGTGAACAGGGTAAATGTTTAAAAAAAACTGTTTGGTTTGCATAGTAGATTTTACTATTTAGGCTATAAGAAAGTTTCTCTTCAAAAGCAATGATGTGACACTTCCCCACAGTGATGTTAATATATCTTTCCTGTACAATGTTCATGTATACTCAAGTATACTGTAAGAATAATTCAACACAATATGCCATGTGGTGTGTATCTCCTAGAAACTGTTGTTGGACTTAAGAGTCGCCTCATATTTGGATCTGACAGAGTGAAAACATTGAATTAATTGTGGAGAAAGTATGTTGCATTTACAATAATATTTGAACGCAAAATACACTTCTCGTACATGTCAGTTTTGCCTAAGAGCATTTGAACATTTTTGTCAGATTTTCCAGCTGAAACAGGAGCTGGTTGATCGGGGTCTTCCAAGCAGCTTGGTGGAGCTAAAGAGAAGAAGGATTGAAAAGACAACACCGTAATTTTTTGTGTCAATTTAAAATGTTTTACTTATGATTTCAGTTTTATGTCAGTGCTGTTTCAATTAATATTTGCTTTCAAGAAAAGCAATTGATCACAAATATAATTTATTTGAAGATAAGCATCTGCTGATAAGGAATGTTGCTCTGCTGGTAGGGAGCCTTTTTTCTCTCTCTGTTTTTACCCTTCGGTGTCTCACGTAATCCAGACAAACGCATTCATGCGGTAGTGTAACTTGTCCTCTGTGTCCTACAGTAAATTAGAGACGTGACAATGAGCACCTCTCATACCACACAACTCACATTATGACATTTGATCTAATCTCATGTGAAGTTATTTGAAAAATTTGTTTTCCGATTTCTGAAAAAACTAATCAAATACTATGTGTTTATACACAAACACCTGCATATTCACAATGCCCTTAAAACAAAGTCTCCATGGAGGGAATCTGAATATTTCCATTTAGATTTTAAAACTTAAAAAAAGTATATGTAATGAGAAGTAAAACCACAAAATAAATAACATTGCTCGAGTACATTACGTTGCGACCCCCAGATGTATAAGGGGGAAACATTTTAGACAAAATAGAAGACGAGGATACTCTGGAAACAACATAGACAAGGAAACAACATAGAACTTCGCTGTCTTCCTCGCTAAACTATAGACATCAGAAAACAAAAAGGCCTGCAATTATCAGCACACAAAATAAGTAAAATGGCACCGAACTGACAATGAAGGAGTGAATGGTAAGTTAACAATAAAATGTAGCCAGTTTACACGCGCTGGTAGCACCATATAGCACAACTGATCTATCACTTAAGATCACTGTAGCCAACAACAGTGAATAAATTATTCCACGTTTGCCCACAAAAAAGTATATTTCATCAAACACCTCGAATCCACTCTTAGCATGGGATAACATGAGGAGCACCTGTTGTCAATCAGAGACCAGAGAGGACAGTCAGAGCGACAAAAGAACAAAATTTCCCAGCATGCAGCACTCAAAATATTACACCAGCATTTCTTTCAAAATAACGTAACAAATATGTTAAAGATGATTGGGGAAACTATGCAATTGGTAAAGCGACAGATATATTAAATATATTAGCAACAACGCCTGATTTTTTATTTTTTTATTTTATTTATACATTACTCTGGCAACAAACATGTCATTGGACATCTCTAATAACCTGAGCCTTGTGTGTTGATTATTCAGTAAATGCTGAAATCAGTGTACAAACTAATCCAAATAAATAGAAACATGGTAAAAGCTGTATTTTTTACTCTCTGGCGACATTTTTTTTGGCACATGGGGAAAAAGCTTTTAAATAAAACTGGATTATATATTTGAAAATGAGAAAATGCAGAAAGGTTTGTGTGAGGGTTGGGTTAAGGATGATATACACTGGCCGTGTACAGTATAAAATAACGATGTCTATGGAAAGTCCCCATAACACTGTGCCTTTGTCTTATTTATTTACGTTTAAGATGTACATAGTTTAATTTATTTATTTTAGTTAGTGTCTAAACCTAAACATACATTAGACAATATTTATATTTCTCGATAACATAAGGGTTGTAGAATAGTACATAGGCCTACATTTATATAGAGTTTAAGTGATGTTTTTCAGCATTACTTTGAGTTTTTTTAATAACTGCTTTATTAAATAGACATTTAACCTAGAGATTCTTCAGTTTTTTTGGTCACATCTAAAATAAAAGGCAATATTAGTTTGAATTGTTACACAACTGTGATGTTGAGCTTTGTTCAAAGAGTTGCTGGCAGTGTATATGACATCTCAGCGCTGACTGATTGGGGAGGTGTTTATGGGTCGTGTCAAGTTTAAAATCTCAGAAAACTCTGTGTTTCGACAGTTTCACTCACAGCAGGTGTGAGAGCCTGTTGCACGAAACTATTTGAGGTAAGTCAATAAATTATTTTTATTTAAGTTTTTATTTCATTTAACATTTAGTATCATTTAGAAAACAATGATATAATAGAAGCTAGCAGCATTATGATATCAAGCTATGTTCAATAAATAGTTGCATTTATTGATAAATAAAAATAATCAACATAAACAATTCCACCAAGTAATACAATCCTTTATATCATTCTTGTTTACAGCTGCTAATGTATACCATATTTTTTAATATCATGTGTTTTTTAATTTTCCAGATTTTTCCTGTTGCGTTACTGATTGTCTCTAAAACATTTACTGTAAACAAGAACAATAGAAATACTTTTGAATGAAATTTAATACTTTCTACTAATACTAATTCTAGTCGGTTTACAGTTGTCAGGCAATATTATACTCTTAAAAATAAATGTGCTACAAAAGGTTCTGCACTGCCATGCCAAAGATGAACCATTTATATTTTGAGGCTCCAGAAAATGTTATTTGGTGGCTATTTTGGTCACAAATATACTTTTCATAATCCAAAAACCTTTTCCACTAGAAAGAGTTTTTTTTAGTAAAAGATTGTTTGGGAGTTAAAGGTGCTTCATGGGACCCTACAAAAACATTTCTTATATGGAATTTATTCGTCGACGGACCTTTATTTTTAAGAGCGTGTCTCTCTTATCTAAGATTCATTCTTCTTTTTTTGTGTTTACAGAACAGGTTTTACCTTTGGCTTTGTACTTTGTATAGGAATCATGGGAATTCCACACTTGTATCTTCTGGCGTTCATATCAGTTCTGTCTCTGGGTAGGTTCTTGTCATGTCACTTACAGTTTTACTTTGACTATTATAAAGACATTTAAAATGAACATTTTTACTATTTATTTTTTCATTTTTCTTCATCAGCCAGGGCACAAACTACAACAGGTAAATGCAGACTTTTTTCAATATGATCTAAACCAGCGGTTCTCAACAGGGGCAGTGCCCACAAGGGGCCCCAGCTGACTTTCAAAGGGGGGCTCAGGATGACTAATTAGACAAAAAGAGCATTGAAATACATTTTAAAACAACTAAAAACCAAAATGTCCTGTTAATATCAAGCTCCGAAATATTATATTGGGAAGAATTTTGCGATTTATCTGTTTTTGAAATATTTGCCTTTGAATATTGCTGGATATTGGCCTTGGAGTCAAAAAGGTTGAGAACCCCTGATCTAAAAGCTGATCAAATAATCATGTTACATTCTTCTGAACGAGGAACATTATGCATGTGTTGTCTTGCATGTTGCCCTTTTTCAAAAACGTTTTTATGGTGTTTTGTTTATTTTTTCAGTAACCCCAGTACAAACAAGTGCATCATTGACATCAACGACCACCAGCACTACTCCTTTAAGTATGTTACACTCAGTGTTGTTTATGATGGTGTGTTTTATGCCAGTTTTTGACTGTAATGTCCCTGCGGTTGCATTTGTGTCTACAGCTAATTTTGAGACTAATTATAAATAATTTCAAAATAATTGAATCAAATGATTGTAATTGTAAGATAGCAAAATACTGACAGTTCTAGTCATCACCTTGTACACCTTTATGATATTTTTGTATTAGTATTCTTCCCACAAGTGTGTTGGAATTGAATGCTCTTTTTTTTCTTTAAACAGGTCCTCTATGGCAAAGTAAGAACAGAGCCTTGAATTAAACTATTGTGTCTGAATACAACAATCATCATAAATGAGACTCAAATATAAAACACATTTTTTTGTCTCTCTGCAGCACCAGAGATGTTCTATCCATTTGGCTCAGCAGCAGGAGACACACAAACTCTTGTTAATGGGACTGAAAACTTCTCCCCAGTTAACCTGTCCAGTCCATTTCAGTATTTCGGGCGGCAGTACCACCTGATATATGTAAGAATTCAATCAACACAACTCTGATAAACCACCGTAGCATTCAAGTTTGTTCATCCTTCACTATTTGTCTGGTAGATTTTGACTGAATTCTCTTAATACAGGTGAACAATAATGGACTTCTTTCATTCACCCGAGAGATACCAGAGACGAACCCTCTGCTTTTTCCGTATGGAATTGAAGATTTAATCGCTCCTTTCTGGACTGAACTCTATAGTGTCGGTGCATATTATCAGGAGTACACATCTGGAGATGTGCTCACACGCGCCTCTCAAGATATAAACCGTTATTATCCTGGTCTGAGATTCAGCGCTTCTTGGGTCTTTGTGGCAACTTGGGACACTCAAGAAGATAATACATATTCAGATCTTTCAGTTCCGGTAGGGTTGTTTTTCAAACCTTTAAAGTGTAAATGCTTTGACTCAAACTGCTGTGCCTGTAAATGTGACAATGAATGTTTCAAATCTTTTCAGTTAATCTCAGTTCAGGTGGTTTTAATTTCGGATGGAAGCCGTTCTTTTATCCTGATGAACTACGGTGACATTGAAATAGGCATTCAAGCAAAGGTAAAAGAAAGTGATCACATTAACAACATTTTATAACATTTTCTTGTTCAGTATGTTTACTTCGTAATTGATTTCTTATGTTTTTAATAGGCGGGTTATAGCACAATAGGCTCCACACATTATTTCGTCATTCCCGATTCAACCGATGGAAACTTCATCCCAATCCTCAAATACTCAACCAATGTAAACGTTCAAGGTCGTTGGGCTTTCTCTGCAAATGAAGGTAGATTTTATTTACGTATGCTGTATGTTAGATGTCATTTGTTGGCTCCTTTATATTGTGACTTTAGCAGGTTTGGAAAGTAACGATCGCAAATTTCTCATTCATGATGTATTGTAGAATCATAATCAAATTCATATGAAATACTACATAGTCGTCACCTGTTCTGTGTGCAATATTTTTTATGTCATTTAGGAATTTAATACTTTTTATTTTTCTCTAAACAGGCATTGTACAATTTAAGGGTAAGGACAGACTCTTGAATTGAAAAAAGGGTTTCTCACAACCTCAACGCACAATGTTTGGTAAACTTCTTAAATGAAGGTAAAATGTAAAAACCTCCATCAAATTGTATGTTTGTTTCTTCACATTGTGTTACCAGAGACCTTCTATCCAGTTGGTTTGGCGGCAGGAGACACACAAACTCTTGTTGCTGAGACTGAACACTTCAAATGGGTTAACCTGTCCAGTCCATTTCAGTATTTCGGGCGGCAGTACCACCTGATATGTGTAAGAATTCAATCAACACAGCTCTGATAAATCACTGTAGCATTCAAGTTAGCTCATCCTTCACTGTTTGTCTGGTAGATTTGAACTGAATTCTCCTAATACAGGTGAACAATAACGGACTTCTTTCATTCAGCCGAGAGATACCAGAGATTGACCCTTTACTTTTTCCGTATGGAGGTGAAGATTTAATCGCTTCTTTCTGGACTGAACTTTATGACTATGGTCTCGGTTGGTACTATTATCAGGAGTACACATCTGGACATGTGCTCACACGCGCCACTCAAGATGTAAAGCGTTATTATCCTGGTCTGAGCTTCAGCGCTACTTGGGTCTTTGTGGCAACTTGGGACTTCGTTCAAACTTGGGATCCATTCTCAAATACTTTATTTCCGGTAGGTTTGTTTTTCATACCTATAAAGTGTAAAAGTTTTGACTCAAACTGCTGTGCCTATAAATGTGACGATGAATGTTTCAAATCTTTTCAGTTAATCTCAGTTCAGGTGGTTTTAATCTCAGATGGTAGTCGTTCTTTTATCCTGATGAACTACGGTGACATTGATGTGATAAGTTTTCAAGTGGAGGTAAAAGAAAGTGATCACATTAACAACTTTTATACTCTGTAATGGTTCAGTATGTTTACTTTTGATCTGACTTTATGTTTTTAATAGGGGGGTTATGACACAATAGGCTCCACACATTATTTCGTCATTCCCGGTTCAACCGATGGAAAGCTCATCCCAATCCTCAAAAACTCAACCAATGTAAACGTTCAAGGACGTTGGGCTTTTTCTGCAAATCAAGGTAGATTTCATTTACATATGCAGTATGTTAGAATTTTTTTTTATTTTGTACTGTTTCGGCACTTTTGGAAAGTAACGATATTAAATTTCTCATTCATGATGCATTGTAGAATCATAATCAAATTCATGTGAAATACTACATAGTCGTCACCTGTTCTGTGTGCAATTTTTTGTATGTTCTTCAGGAATTTAATTCTTTTTAATTTTCTTTAAACAGGCCTTGTACAATTTACAGGTAAGGACAGACTCTTGAATTGATAAAAGTGCTTCTCATAACCTGAACACACAATGTTTGGTAAACATCTTAAATAAAGGTGAAATGTAAACACCTCCATCAAATTGTGTTTTTGTTTCTTCTCTTTGCGTCTCTAGAGACCTTCTATCCAGTTGGTTTGACGGCAGGAGACACACAAATGTTGGTTTTCGCTGCTGAAAGCGTTGTTGAAGTTAGGCTGTCCAGGCCATTTCTGTATTTTGGCCGCTCATACAATCTCATATATGTGAGAATTAAATTTCATTATTTAAAATCTAAATGTGTATAAACACAGCCATGAAGAACCTCTGTGACTTTCGGTTTGATTGATTTCTCTTAACACAGGTGAACAATAATGGACTCCTTTCGTTCAGCCAACCCATTGCAGAGATGGAACCTTTGCCTTTTTCATCTTATGGAAATGAAGATTTAATCGCTCCTCTCTGGACAGATCTCGATGATTTTGGATTTGGTATAGTGTACTTTCACGAGTACACATCTGGAGATGTGCTCACACGTGCCACTCAAAATATTAAAAGTTATTATCCTGGTTTGAGCTTCAACGCTAGTTGGGTCTTTGTGGCAACTTGGGACTTTGTTCAAACTTGGGATGAAAATGTGTTTTACCAGCATGCAGCCCCAGTAAGATTGTTGTTTGTTTTCTACTGTCAATCATTTCTTGTGGTAAGAATCGCTGTGACAGTTGTTTTTTATGTTTCTCAGATAATCTCGTTTCAAGTTGTTTTAATCTCAGATGGAAGTCATTCTTTTATCCTGATGAACTATGGTGACATTGCTGTGTTTGGTCGTCAAGCTGAGGTAAAACAAAACTATATCAAAGTAAGACATTATATGAATATTCTTAGGTTTGGTTGTATACAGAGTGCTTGATTTTTATGTTTTAAATAGGCCGGTTATGGTACAATAGGCTCTACACATTATTTTGTCATTCCGGGTTTAAACGATTTGAACCTCGCTCCAAACCTCAAGAACACAACTAATGTACACGTTCAAGGCCGTTGGGCTTTCTCTGCAAATCAAGGTAAGTGTTTTACATTTCAGATTATTGATCAAAATACGAATTGGGTAAATGTACATACAGCCACGCAAAGTTTTAAGAGACCATTCCAAATTATTTTATTTAATGAACATTTCTAGACCTATTGTGTTTTTTTCTGTACAGTGTTAGTTGAATTTCAATAAAATTGAACCGCAGGATTGACATGAAGTATTCCAACAGCAAAGTAAAAGACTGACAGCATGACAAGACTTTGACAAAGGTTATGACAAAATGTTTTTTGTTTTTCCTAAATAAATTTACACTCTTAAAATAGGGTGCTTCAAAAGGGTTCCGCGATGCCAGAAGAACCTTTTGTTGTCATAAAGAATCTCTAACATCGGAAGAACATTTCTGTTTCACAAAAGGTTCTTTGTGGTGAAAAAAAGGTTCTTCTATGGCATCGCTGTGAAGAACTTATCAAGCATATTTTTTTATAGAGTGTATAAATATGAAATATGAAATATGACTGCTTATCAGGCATATAAACTTGTTTTCTTAAAGTACAGAAAACCTTTTCGGTTATTTTCACCTATCCAGTTTTCATTTTCTTCAAATAAATGCAAATAGAAACTATAAGTTTATTTGAAAATTGCAAGAAATATTGTTAGTAGTTCACAGAATGAAACAAACGAATGGTAATTTAAAAAGGAACCATCAGAAAGTCATAAAAACAGAGTTTGAAGTGGTCTCTTAATTTCTTCCGCAGCTGTAGGTGTGATGGTTTGCAAAAACATTGATTTGTTTTGATGAAGCGCCTCAGTAAAACACGGCCGTTTGTTTACAGAAGTTGTAAAGATGCTTTCTTTTCCAAGAAAGAAACTGAAACACATTAACTTGTTTAAATATGACATTACTAGTTAACAAGTTATTGCATATTTCTACAGTATCGTGTAGCCCTTACTTGTAATCGTATTAAGAATCTCAATCAAATGATTGTCGAATACCTCTAGTCATCATCCCCTGTGCATTATGTTGTTTGTTGTTCACGCACTTGTTTGAGATTTGAATGCTCTTTGTTTTCTTTAAATAGGCCTTGTACAATTTGCAGGTAAGTACAGACCCTTCAACTTGATCACACAGTTTAAAGTAAGAATAAAACGTAAAAATCTACAGGCGTGTTTGTGTCAATTTGTGTTTCTTCTCTCCACAACACTATGCAGAGACCTTCTATCCAGTCGGTTTGGCGGCAGGAGACACACAAACTATAATTTCAGATGACATATATCTTTCAGTTGGCCTGTCCAGGCCATTTGTGTATTTTGGGCGTGCACACCACCTGATATATGTGAGATTCAAATCCTTCCTCTAATGTCTAAATGTGAATGAACACAAACCTACATTCAAACTTGTTCGTACTTCGCTGTTTGTCTGTTGGATTTTGACTAATTTCTCTTGATACAGGTGAACAATAATGGACTCCTTTCATTCAGTCAACCCATACCAGAGATGGACCCTTCTTATGGAGGAGAAGATTTAATCGCACCCCTCTGGTCTGATCTAGATGATTTTGGACTCATTGCATTGAACTATCAGGAGTACACATCTGGAGATGTGCTCACACGCGCCACTCAAGATATAAACCAGTATTATCCTGGTCTGAGCTTTAATGCCACTTGGGTCTTTGTGGCAACTTGGGACTTTGTTGAAACTTGGGATGCAAATGTACTTTTACATCGTTCAGCTCCGGTAAGTTTGTTGTAAAGCAAAAGGTTTTCAAAGTAGCCTTTACTAAATTTGACAATCTATTGTTTAAATATTTTCAGTCAGTCTCGGTTCAAGTGGTTTTAATTTCGAATGGAAGTCATTCTTTTATCCTGATGAACTACGGTGACATTGCTCCACAATTTACTTCAGTGAAGGTTAGCTCAATGTTTTGTAAATCACAATGATAATATATAAAAAACAGAATCTCCGGTTTGGCCTGTTTTTACAGTGTTTGTATGTTTTAAACAGGCCGGTTATGACACAGTAGGCTCCTTAAGATATTTTGTCATTCCTGGCTCAAACGATTGGAACCTCGCCCAAAACCTCAAGAACACAAGTAATGTACACGTTCCGGGTCGCTGGGCCTTTAGGGCATACACAGGTAAGCAACACATACTGTACATGATCTTCAAACGTCTGCATATTTTATATTATGAGTTGTTTTTCACACGTTGTTACTCTTCCATCTCTTCAGAAAATGTAGTAGGACTTCAAATGAAAGTCACCTCAAATTTGGACCTAATAGATGCTGGAATCCTTGCGTTTGTTTTGGAGCAGGTAGGTCACGCTTACTTTGACTATTTCTTGAAAATATGTGAAAGTAATACGCATAAATGTTAAACTGTCACTTCACCTTTGTTTCAGATAAAAAATGAGCTGGTTATTCACGGCCTGTCAAGTGACGTGCAGATTTCCGCTCGAAGAGTCAAAAAAAACCCGTGAAGGTTTATCCAAACCAGTTTAAGTCTCTGACGGGGGAGAATCATGCCATTGTCAGGGGAATGAAGCAAAAAGGAATGTTACTCAGGAATGTTTGTGTACCTTTCAATCTTCAACTCACTTTCTGTTTCTCATATACACATGCACAAATAATGAAGATAATGAAGTATTTCTCCTTGTTGTGTTTTGAACAAATAATAAAACATGACACTGTTTATCTTAAATATAAAACTTTCTTTAGTGTTTCGCTTTCTTTTATGTTATTGAATGTCTTTATTAAATGTATCTCTTTTAAACGCCTTAAATACTTGCTTTGCACTTGCCTTCGTAGATTGCAAATAGGATAACTTTAAAACACTTTTAAACATCTTGGTAAATGTTTTTTGGCAGTAATGATGCATTGACACCACATGTGCTGGATAAACTGAATAAAAGTCTATAAAAACCCTGCCGGGATTTTTTCTTTAAATTGCTTTTTAATTATTTAACATTTTGTGGCTTAAAGGGTAAATAAAGAAGATAAAGAACAATTGTTCTCTACCAATGTTAATTTAAAAATAACAAAGTTGAGAATCTTTGTGGTTATTCATGAAAATAATAAAAATAAAACATAATGTTGTCTTCCTTTCTCATAGACTTCTATAAATATAAACGTTTTCATTATAAGCGTATAAAATTTTATTGAATAGAAAATGACTTTGAAATGGATCACTTTTACTCAAAAATGAAAAAAGGCTTGGGGTGAAACGTCCAAAAAAACATTTTAGTCAAAAAGTGACTTTTTAATTGAAGACAGTAAATTATAAAAACTTTTCTTTTTTGTTTAGATTTTTTAGTCGTATAGCATAATCCTTTTTGTTCCCTTTGTGTTATTCTACAAGTTTGATGACCTTACCATTTATCTATATGGAAAAATTATGAATAAGTGTTCAATTACTGCCGACCAGCAGTGTATATTTTGATATTTACTCCTTTAAACCTACAACAGTTGCAACTTAACACAAGAATACTCTATCAGGAAAACTCCAGCAGGCTTTGTTCTCATGAAGGACGTCCCTTCCATGTCTGTGTCCCTCCCATCACAATAAAGCGAGTCAAATAAGAGTCACAGTTTGTGTATGTGCTGGGAAGGAATTTCACCTACAGCAAGACCAGCAGTCTGCTCCTTAAACCTGTGTGAGGTATGACGAACTAATCATCTCTTTTAATGTATTTATTTGTAATTTGATAGATATTGTTTAAAGGCGTTGCATATTAATTCATATAATGCAATGTTTATGTGTGTATATATATAAACATTTTTTTCCCGAAACCGCAGATGTCCAAATTCGCTGCTTTTGTTAATGCCTGTATATTGTTTTTTAAGCGCAAATACGTAAAAAAAATCAAAAAATGTTCGAGATATAAATATCAAACAGTCTCATTACAGCACCAGGACCCCCAAACAAGTTATCATGAGATTTCTTCAGCAACATCTCCTGCTGTTGGTGTCAGTCCTGTCACTCAGTGAGTTTGATTTTCTATTCTATTAACACAAATGCCGATGTATTCAAATATACGTTCAAATCTTGCTTGTTTCCCTCAACAGATCAGGGAACAACAGCACAAAAGGGTAAATACAGGTCCTAGATCTTTGAAATAAACCAGTTCACCCTGTTGAACATGCAACGCAAAAAAAGAATGAATGTGCATGAACCATTCAGATTATCATCACTTGAGACTTAAATTCTTTTTCTTTTTTTAAGCCCCAGGAAATTTCTATCCGTTTGACTCAGTCGCTGGAAGTATTGCTGTTGAAGATGAAAACTCAACTTATGTTGGCCTGTCGCGTCCCTTTGTGTTCTTTGGCCGCCTGTACCACCAGCTCTATGTAAGAATCTGTTTCATTTTCTTCACTAAAAACGCGTTGGAAACATAAGCTGTATACATTGCAGTTCATAATGTCGAATATTTCTCTGTTGACTGATACATCTTCTTTATTACTGCAGGTGAATAATAACGGGCATCTTTCATTCATCCAGCCATCAACAGATTTTATTCCTCACCCTCCTCCCAGCTACAGAGGTGAAGATATCATCGCTCCTCTCTGGACCGACATTGACATCAGTCCGAATGGTGTCATCTCATATAAAGAGTACACGGAAGGAGTTGTGCTCGCAAACGCCACTCGGGACATAAACCTTTATTTTCCTGATCTCAGTTTTACGGCAACTTGGGTGTTTGTGGCAACTTGGCACCGAGTCGCGTACTTTCTTCAACCCGGCACGGTGAGTTCGGCTGCTTCATTTACCCTGGTGGATTGTGATGGAAGATCACAGACGGTGTCGATTGATGTGTGGCTCTAAGACACGCAATGCATTGACACGTTTCTTATCTTTGCAGGAATCCTCGTTTCAAGTGGTTTTAATTTCAGACGGTTATTTGTCTTTTGTTCTCATGAATTACGAAGACGTTGCCCCGACAGCAGATTTAGTGCTGGTAAACGACCACAAAGCAAGAACCATGAAATATTGCAAAATTTTCTTCGAATGATAATGAAATGATTTTTTTTAAGGCTGGTTATGACACCGTAAACTCTGCGCGTTATTTTGTCATTCCTGACTCAAGCGATGGAAACAGCATTCCGAACCTAAAGAACTCCAGTAATGTAAATGTTCCGGGTCGGTGGGTCTTCAGGGTGGACAGTGAACAAGGTAACATGCAAAACTATTTTAAGTTTGCTTAAGAGATGTCGGTATTTATTAAAGGGGTGATATGAGGCAGCTAAAACGAATGTTTCTTTCGTGTGTTTGATATGCAATGTGTACACACGATTTAGGTTAAAAAACGCTGTATGTTCCACATATTGTACATGTTTGTATCTCCCCTTTTCCTGCCTCTCTGCCCGAAGATGTTTTATAAAGCTCATCGCTCTGAAGAGCGAGGTGCGCTATGATTGGCCAGTTAACCAGTGCGTTGTGATTGGTCGAATACTGCAAGCGTGTGACGCCTCTTACCATATTTGGAACATCGTGGTTCCAAAGCAATTGTACTCCATCTTACTTGCAAATGCATTTGGGCGGTCTTTGTCAAATTTTACCAGGAACTGAGGTAGATTTGTGGGGGTGTGGTTACACCAGGCGTTTCAGGCAGGTCTGGGTGAGCATTCGCTTTTAGATAGAATGCATCTTTTGTTCCGACACTTAATTTTTGCAATTTTACATGTCTGATACATGCATGGTCAACATATAAAACACCAAAGACACAGAAGACACGCATTTGGCCTTTAAAGCATACACAGAGAACGGTTCTCTTCAAATATATATCTAAATCTTTCCTGTACAATGTTCATGTATACTCAAGTGTGAATAATTCAACACAATATGTCATGTGATGTGTGTCTCTTAGAAACTGTCGTTGGACTTCGAATAAGAGTCACCTCATATTCAGATCTGACAGAGAGTGGAAACATTCTGTTCATTAGGGAGAAAGTATGTTGCATTTACAATAATATTTGAAAGCAAAATACAGTTCTCATACATGTCAGTTTTGCCTAAGAGCATTTGAACATTTTTGTCTGAATTTTCAGGTGAAACAGGAACTGGTTGATCGAGGTCTTCCAAGTATGGAGCTGAAAGTAAGAAGGGTGGAAAAGACAACACCGTAATGTTAGAAGGGCCAATTTGTTTACATGTATCAGTTTTATGTCAGTGCTGTTTCAATCATTATTTAATGTCAAGAAATACATCAGATGTTGCTTTAACATGTAATTTATCACGTTCATCGTTTAAAACACAAGGATCTGCTAAAAAGGAATGTTGCTCTGCTGGAAGGGAAACATTCAAGTTTTTTTCTGTCTGTTGTTACCCTTCGATGTTTCACGTAATCCAGACAAACACAATCATGTGTTAGGGTGTTACCTGTCCTCTGTGTCCTATACAGTAAGTTAGAGACGTGACAGCACCTCTCATACCACACAACTAACATTATGACATTTGATCTAACCTCATGTGAAGTTATTGCAAAAATCGTTTTTCTAATTTCTGAAAAACTAAACAAATCTGTTGCTCCTGTTAAATCCCTGTTAAAAAAAACGATAATGTATTTAATACAAAAATACCTGCATGTTCACTATGCCCTTAAAACAAAGTCTCCAGGGAGAGAATCTGAATATTTCCAATAAATTTTAAAATTTAAAATGTTTTGTAACTGTTTATTTTACTTATAGACAATGTAATGTGTATAAGACCACATTACCTAAATAACATTGCTATTATGTTAAAGAATTATTGTGATAGTGGGGAAACTGTATAACGGTAAAGCGAGAGATATATTAAATATATTAGCAACAAAGCCTGATTTTATTTGTTATTCTGTCGGGTAACATTTCCATGGCAAAAAAACATGTCATTGAACATCTCAAATAATCTGAGCTTGTGTGTTGATTATGCAGTAAATGCTGAAATCAATGTACAAAACAATCCAAATAAATAGAAACATGGTAAAAGCAGTATTTTTTACTCTGTGGCGACATCATTTTGGCAACTGGGGAAAAAGCTTTTAAAGAAAACTAGACGATATTTGTAAAAATGCAGAAAGGTTAGTGTGCGGGTTGGGTTAGGGACATAGCCTCCAGTAGCCATGTACAGTATAAAATGTCAACGGAAAGTCCCCATAACACAAGAAAAACCAAAAAGACTGTGTACAGGGGGTTTATTCTTATTTATTTATATTTAGGATACATATAGTTTCATTAAAATATTCAAGATATAGTTGAAATTTAGGTTAAGTTCTTTAATTATTTTAGTAAGTTAGTGTCTGAAACCAAATTTATTGTAGTTTAATGCTTAGGCAATATTTTCATTTTTTGAAAACATAAGGTTGTAGAATAGTTCATACTTTTATATAGCTTCGTACGGCACTAGTAGGCCAACCTGATTTTTACATTCATCAGTATTTAAACCAAGAAATATCCATTGCTTTTCTCACCACAAGAGGGAAACATTCACTAAGATAGTGAACACTGGGTTGATTTATACTCATGGTCGGAATAATTATTGACAGAACAAACTGTGGTTTATACATCAACTCCATAGTGCTTTTTGTTTTATTATTATATATTATCAATATAATTTAGTATTATACATTTATTGTTATTATATGGCTCACGTCATAACACCCTGTATTTGGGTCAAATCTCTGAAATCCTAACATGATCCACGGTTGATGTGAGTTATGACCGATAGATGGAGATATCTCATCTGACCTGGCCGGCAATAACATTTCAAATAAATTGGTAAATTGAATCACGTGACTTTGTGTCTTTTGCGTTTTCACGTCTTTCAGATCTTAATAGTTGTGGGTTTCACCAAATTATTTTAAATTATGTTATTACAGTCCAAGACCTTCCTTTGTAAAATGTATAAATTATTCTATTATGGTAAAAATTCAGTTTTTGTTAGTGTTTGATGTGAAACCATAGTCATATATGGTTACTACCCATTGGTTACGTTTTGTAACAGCTCTCTGTCCCACTTGTTAAACTGACAAAATCAGGAGTGGACATTATATTTCTACTGTAGCTTGTGTACGAACAGGGACATTTGCAGGTCATTTTCTTCGTATCCCCAAACACACAGAAACTGCTCGTGAAATGTTCACGAATGGATGAGGGTGATCATATGTGAAAACAGAGAAGCATCTATTTTATTTGCTACGAATTTATATTCAAATCGAAATAAGAATCACATGACCGTGTTTTAAAATACAGGCATGGGTATTTACAGAATTATTTTTTTGAAACACTATCGTCATCCTTATTTTGTGGTCACTTTCCTCAATCCGACCCCTTTTACAACATTTAGGGATAATGGTTTAAAATGGAATTACTGAATGACATTAACAATAAAACGCTGAAATAATAAAATATTACGATCTTATAATTTGAATTTTTCATGAGCCAATTTTAAAGTGTGCTAATATAGCGGAAACGTATATAAAATTAAAATGATTAATAATTCAAACATTTAACTTCTTATCATGCATTGTCTTTATTTCATTGCATTATTAATTATTTATCCGTTGACTTTAATTAGTTTATATAATGTATAGTTAGTATTTCAAACCTGCAGTTCTATTTTATCATATGGATTTTATTTGTCGATCCATTTGTTAATTCAAGCGATACTGTTTGTGTTCACTCTAATTGTTATGATATGTAAATAATGGAGGGGGGGGGGGTGGTTATGTTCAGTCATGATACAGTACATTTACATTATTACAAATGATACACAGGGGACATCATTATCATCTGCATTGTCTCATCCATCTTATTTCATAGTTAAACTCCTGTTTCCCTCAAGAATATTTGACTTTTGCTATTCGAAGCTACCTGTTTAATATTTAAACAATTCTGGCTTTATGTGAGAATTTAAATTATGTATAACCCTAATTCATATATCAGCTGTTTTTTAACAAAAGATCATATATTTTTAAATGTCTCTTAACTCTTAATAGCTCTCCATAAGTAACCACTAAAACAATTGAAGTAGATTCTTATATATTATTATATTAGTAGATTAGAGTAATAATTGTTTAATTTGCATAACTAAAAATGGGGCGGTTCTTCAAACACCTTAATGGCACATGTTTATCAGCTTTAAGATCTTGACGCCAAATTGATGCATATTGGAAGAAGTTAATTGAAGAGACTCGTGACAATGGGCGGGGTTGTCAGCTCTCAGTTCATTCACTGCATGCGCTCAGGGAGAGGTTAAATAACCCTCCCAGTAGCGCAGTCGGGCACTCTCGAGGAAACTCATGAGACAAGCATACTCAGCAGGTCTGATCACTGAAACTCAGCTCACTTCATGCTTCTAGAAGGAGAGCGGATTATGAACGCGTTTGGGCAGCCGCCGACGAGCCAGCAGACCCTCCAGCACCATAACGCACAGGACATCCTGGACATGACCGTGTACTGCGACACCAACTTCAGCATGTACCAACAGAATCTTCACCATCACCACGCGCAAAGGCCCCCGACGCACCCTTCCAGCTATGGACTTGGCGAGTACGCGTCATCTGGCACCAACCCTTACCTGTGGATGAACGGGCCAGGTATTAGCTCCTCTCCGTATCTGTCGGGCGCAAATGGAGGGTACATTCAGTCAGGATTTGGATCGAACCAGCGGCAGTTTCTTCCTCCTCCCACGGGATTTGGAAGCGCGGATCTCGGGTGGCTCTCCATTTCAAGTCAGCAAGAACTTTTTAAGATGGTTAGGCCGCCGTATTCCTACTCAGCGCTCATTGCCATGGCTATCCAGAACGCGCAGGATAAGAAACTGACGCTCAGTCAGATTTATCAGTATGTGGCTGATAATTTTCCATTTTACAAGAAAAGCAAAGCTGGCTGGCAAAACTCCATTAGGCACAATTTGTCATTGAATGATTGCTTCAAGAAAGTGGCGAGGGACGAGGACGACCCTGGTAAGTCTGACTGTTCATACAAGAATTTGTTAGTGTTTCGTGTGCCAACTTTTATCATTATCACTAAATTGTGCAGTTATGCTTAATTTTATATAGATTAAACGTTTGATATATTGAATTTAAAATCACCCAATTATTTGTTTTGATTAGGTAAAGGAAATTACTGGACTCTGGATCCCAACTGCGAAAAAATGTTCGACAATGGAAACTTCAGAAGGAAGAGAAAGAGAAGATCCGATGGAAACAGCGGAAGCGCCGGTGTCGTTTCAGTGAAATCCGAGGACGCGCTCAAATTGACGGATACCGCAAGTCTGATGAGCGCGTCCCCGGCGAGTCTGCAAAACTCTCCAACCTCAAGCGAACCCAAATCCTCTCCCTCGCCGTCCGCAGAGCACAGTCCCTGCTTTAACAACTTTATTGGTAACATGAATTCAATAATGGCAGGAACGGGGAACGGGATCCGAAGCAGAGACGTCAGCTCTGGACATTTAGGGGATTTTACGCATGGCATGTCTGGACATGAGGTGGCCCCTCCATCAGAGCATAGTCATCTCAACACCAACAGACTCAACTACTACACCGCATCCCATAATAACAGCGGCTTGATCAACTCACTCTCCAACCATTTCAGTGTTAACAATCTCATATACAACCGCGAGGGAACAGAGGTGTAGAGATGCAGAGATGGTAGACTGTTTAACCTCTAATGTGCTCTGTGAGCACATATGGACTTGCTGTATCTATTACCTTTCGTTTTTACTCCCTTTTTGTTCCACAGACACAGCTCCAACGTTTGGGATTTATTTCAAGTCAATGAACATGATATTGTTTTTCGTATGCATGTTCTTGGTTTGGGTTTGCATCAATTACAATACATTTATTCTGCCAATAAATGTTACTGTTGCATTATTAGATCCAAACGGTGATTTATCAGTATGTTCGTGCTCTACGCAATGACAACTGTTTTCAAAGATGCTGTTTTAAAAGAAATGTACATATATTTTATTTAAATCGAATGTTACTGATTTGTAAATAAACCTTTGATACATCTGATATGTGTCTGCACCATCTATTTCTTTTCATTTTCTTTTTCGTTCTGAAGTCTGATCTGACACAAGCTCATGTTGTGTGTTGCTCTGCTCGCATCAAACACGAACTCACAGGGTTTCCCACGCGATCGGCGGGTGGCCGCAGACATGCACCAAACTGAAATAGCAGTTGAGAAGTGATTGCATGTAGGCCTACATGCAACTAGTTTTCAAATGGTTGCAATTCTTGTATGTAATTGCAACACACTTTTAGCCTTTGCACTGAACTGTGGTTGTTTGTGAACAGAAGCACGAACTGAAATTGCCCCCTGAGATAGATCTAAATGTTGTTGCATGCACTGAAAAAAAAAAGTATTTCATTAAAAAAAATTTCAATACCACATCACTTTGCATAGCAGATCAACTCCCGCAAACACATTGGCTAGACAATTATTTATCAAAAGAATTTCGAGTTTAATCGTGCGTTTGAATTAATCCGCGCCCCCGCTGCGCGCTCTCCTAATTGCTTTCTGCAAACAGCGCCACGTATTTAACTGTTCAATGTCCTCATTATGCCAGTGCAGTTTTCAGCACCACAGCTTGTTTATTTACTACAAACACATACACACTGAAACGAGTGATAGTATAAATACTTTGATATGCCGAATTACTCAGTGGATCCGCATCTCGTTCCAGTCCAGTCTAAACATAAAACCGGCGAGTGAGACTGAGATTGAGTTTTCCCCTTGTCACTTTAAGAACAGCCGATTTTAACAAGCCTGCATGCTCAGCTTCATATCTGAAGAGTTCAAAAGTTCAGCTGTTTGATTATAGCTTTAATTGTATTTACAGTAGTTTAACCAACATTTGCTACTTTATATCTTTAATCTCTTGCGAAAAGAAACCATGTTTTTACCAAATGAAACCATAAAACCGCATTTCCAGAAATTCAGGAACAATTGTCTAACCACAGTATTTTCAGTAAAAACATGATTATAGTAATTCAGTTCATAAAACCATTGCAATTCAGAAGGCTTTACCCAAACCTTAGTGTTTCAATAGCTAAATGACTATTCTTTGTTTGCTTTTTTGTAAAACACATTGCGCTCTGGCCATCGAATGGTGTATCTAAAGAAACCGATTGAAAAGAAACACCTCGTAATGGCAACACATTGTCTGTTGTGTGGGATAAAGCAGAAGTGACAGGAGATTCGTGTCCACGGTACCGGAACACAAGCGGATCTGGCATCACCAGAGACCCCTGCTGCTCTCCAGAGAAAACACAGAGCGCAGATTTGGGAACAAACTATTTCCCCTCCATATGCCTTCATTCATACAAAGCGCATTCTTGTTCCACGAGATCGACACATTTTCATTGAGCATGAATAATATTCCCACTGATGGGTATCAGTAATACGTTTTTTATTGTGTAATTTTTTAATTTAGATGTTAAAAAGTTTACGTGAAGCGATGTCACAAAAGAACGCTATTTTTAATATGCCTAAAATCATCCTTTTTACGTTTAATAATCTGTATAATCGTTTTACACAACAGAAAGTCTATTTAAAACAAAACTTGGGAGAAATGCTAGAAATGTTTGACGTATTCCACAAACTGAGACGTGCAAAACTGTTACAAAAACAAAAGAAAATCTTTGTCCCTTCTGCTACACATTTTGGGAATGGTTTCAGTACATTTGCATAAATAATTGTACAATGCAGTTAAATGCGCACCTGTGAACATGTGTTGATATGTACAGACTGACGGGCCTCAAACATGGAAACTGCACGACCATATTCTAACATGTGTTATTTGTTCTTGATGAAAGGAATATGCAAAAAGAACAGAAACAAATCACGAAAAATAGGCTATTTTATGTGAGTAATTTGCCTCCTGCATTAAACTACTAATGCGAGAAGAATTTTAAACAGGAGCTTAAAATTTAGTTTTCTGCTTTGTAAGATTTCTACAATCCAACAGTACTAATGCATAGTTTATAGTAAGGTGTAATTTTATGCATAACTGAAGGGAGAACGTTTAAGGTGGTAATAGTCTATTTTCTGTTATGCATCTAAAATGTATTCAGACACTTTACACATTTTTTTTTTAGTCTAATCTTGGTTGTATCCCCACAGATGGATGGCACTTGGAGAAAGAAGACGTTGCATTATTGTAACATTGTTAAAAGTTTGGACTAGACTAACAGGGGCCCCTGAGGCCCTCACCCTTCACCTTTACCATCTCTCAGGTGCCAGGTCTCTGTCCGCGAGGTGAGGATGCCCTGGGGCAGGGATTGGTCAGCATGCCTCACCGTGGGGGTCTCAAAGGGTGGTGATGTTCTTCCAGTCCCCCTCCTGAGCTAAAACTCTTATCACACGTTTAAACTCTTTAGTCACCTCTCAAACTAAACTACAGTGCTTCTTCACAACATCAGCTGCTCAGACTTCAGAGCAAGTCTTCAGGTTTTTAGATTATTCAGGTCTAATCCAATCTGATCTAATCTTATCTAATCCTGAGCAGGAAGAGGAAATATCACTTTCCACTGACATTTGACACTTTGACATCCTTGGTTTCAAACAGTGGAAAAACACGGGAATCCAAAATCATGAAATGAAATTGTATGACACGGATGCATGGGAGAATGTTTTATTTTGCCTGGGAGCGTTCCCATACGTCACTCACATTGAGGCAATACACAGTTTTAGAGTTAAAATAGTTCAGAGATCAGGTGCTGAGCGCTAAATCAGTAAGTTTGTAAAGACAAACGGTTTGCCGGACCTCAAGGAATCATGTTTCTGTCCGCGCAGATAAGACTCAGCCTGGGGAAGTGCAGTCACTCAACAAGCGAGAGAGAGATCCACGGTGAGCTGATGAGTTACTGGAGGATACTGTTGCATGCTGGGAGGTGTGAAACATCGTCTCCTTTAGCCGGACAGAATTTAGCTCTGGATGGACAGTATCACAGCAGTTAAACTGCATAAATAGACTATGAAGTTAATAAACTACAAGGTCACTATTAACACGACATTTTTTCACATTTAAAGGGATCGATCACTCAGAAAAGAAGACTCCTTCATCATTTACCCACCTCACGACATTGCAAACTATTACAAAGCTTTCCAAAAAAAGATTTTTTGAAGAATGTTGGCAAACAAACAAAATTTAACCCCATTGACTTCCATTGTATGAAAACTGTTCGATATAAAACGCGGCCTGCTTGCTCTGTTTGACCCGGTGAACATGATATTTCAGACTATTACCCTGTCTCCATCGCACCTGACGTTAAACATCTGCTTGTACCAGTCAGCGGGAATTAAAGGTCTTATATCTAATATCACTGGCAGATCTCTTGAGGTAGTTAAATATTGAAGGGCACAATATGCTGACAGCTCACAGGTTCGTTCTCCAACCTCCAGCGTCTGGGAACGGACGGCTTCGTGCAGCTCTGTAAAGAGATGAAGCATACATTTGATATCTGGGGATAATTCTCATGCATTGGCATGACGGTTTCATCAGACTCCTTGCAGGGCCCATAAAAGAGGTAATGTATGGGTTGATAATGGCATGAGATGAGCCTGGCAGCCTCCATATGGATGTGTTTATAGAGTCAGGACCATAGAAGCACTCTGAACTGTCACCACTCCAAATGTAAAATGATTTAAACCGTTTCAGCCACCGAATAGGAGAATAAGAGAGGCTGAAATACGGCTACTGAGAAATAGTGTTTGCATCATCAACAACAAGAAAATTGTCTTAAAGAAAAATATGACATAAATAAAGGCCACAAGTCTTTTCTGTGCGGTGGAGTTTCAATGTTTAAAAATATATTTCGTTTTTAAGAACTGTGATGGATTTTAATGAGTTAATAATTTTTGTTGTCAGACACAATGTGCTTTTTTTCTGAACCTTAGAAGAAAAGATTTTACGAGAGGAATGTGAGTGAAGCAGTGCTTTTCACAATGCATATCATTTCAAAGCAGCTTTAAAGACAAGTACAAGTAAGGAAATAAGAAATAAACATGTTCAAGTGAACATGATTTGTGATCATAATAATTACAATAAATTTAAAATTTATCAGCTGTGTATGTTGTTTTAAGGCTGATGTCATTTTAATTATTTCAGGGATTTGTGTCATTTCTTTACTAGAAATTCTGAATTATTACTTGGTATTGTTGCTTATAATTAAGGTTAACCTTAAAAACTTTTTACCTGATGTATTTTGTTTTATTTATTTTCGACATAACACCAACTAACTAAGATGTTACTTTGTTTTCTGTGCATAAATATTTTATAATGAATATCCTACTTTTGGATAAAAATTGATTTTATACAGACCACAAATTGTGTTTTTATAGTATTTATAGAAGAATTTGTAGTTTAATAAGAACTGTTTGGGTCATTTTAAATATTACTTAACATTTTATATTATATTTTATACATTTTATTCATTTCTTTTTATTTTTTTCTATTTTTATTTTTTTAATTTAATTTAATTTCAATCTATTTAATTGTTTTTATTTTATTATGTCAGTTTTGGAAATGTTTTAACTCTATTTCCAAGCACTTAACATATCGGCAATCCTGTACCCACAAACAAGCATCATGTTTTCGCTGTCCTGACTGCATTAACGTCCTGTAATCCGTACAGGTAGCATTAGACCCCCCAAACATGCCAAATCTTTCCTTTAATTCCATGAAAGAATCTCTGGGTGTTGTGTCCCCAGTCTGGCCTGTGTACGATTTAGCTGATCCATTGCTGAGGGGTCTAGTGATACCCTTTCTAAAGAGACCAGATTTTCCCCTACACCACACCCTACCTTAATCTAGCACGCACTTCAAGGCTGGGCCGTACTTCAGAGGAATCTGCTATCAATCTGAAGAAGAGAAGAAAGAGTGAGTCTCTCTCTTTCAATTCAATTACTGTGATTAGATGGTCTTTCTCATAACAGTCATTATATTTTCTGAAGAAGACCCTTCTATTAAATGATTGGATTCAACATCAAAGGTTTACGTCATAATAAAAATGTAATGATAAATACATTTTTAGTGTGAAGACAAATTAAGTCCACAATAAAAATATAGCACACCCCTTTTGAGTGATATGCCATTTTTCTGCATTTTATTTGTGATTTGGTTAACTTTCCATTCAAACAATTTTTGCGATCTAGACTATTTATAATACAGAATATTATTCTAATGGTATTTATTATACTATCATTATTGATCTTTTCTTTGATTTGCCATTGAAACAGAGTTCTGTTAGGCCCTCAAGTGCTTTTTTTCATATTAAACTGAAAGGAAACTATTTTACGCTCCCGATATTGTAAAGGTCTGGTTAGACTTAAGAGAAAAAAGTGTACGTATTCTGCTCTGTAAACAATGGAAGCTTATGAGACGTCCTTATTATGAACAAATGTAAAAAATTAGACCACCTCTGGTGTTCGTAGGACCACCGTTTTACCGAACATTACACGCAAACAACATCACTTCCTGTGTCCGGAATCTGTTGTTGTCATTAGATTACATTTCATCCTGATGACATCATACTAGTTGAGTAAGTGAGTGAGTGAACGAGTGAGGGATGAGTGACAGACGGATGATGTTTGCCAGCTCGACCCACGCATCATCCACCTTTCTTGTCCTCACTTGAAATGAGCCGCCGTCAGCTTTGATGGGGAGACAGGAAAACGCTGTTGTTCACTGATGTCATGTTTAGCACAGACTTGATGCCGGAGACTTAGAACAGGAGCTGTGAGGGTTTAATCATGACGGCAGAGAGGATGTGAGAGAGAAGAACAGGAGAAGTTTACACGCAGCATTCTCAGCTGTTGCCTTTGAGAAGATAACCGGTGTTAGATTTCCCCGTAAAACCTTCAACAGATGACTCAATAAAAACAAAACACACATGTGAAGTTGAAGTTTAAGGAACAATAGTTTACAAGCGCTTTTTAAAGACGCACTTGCTTCTAATAAACGTCAATGAGGTAAAAATCCGGATAGACTTTCTTTTAAAGCTTGTTATACTTTTTGATGATTAAACATATATTTTATAACTAAATTAGAAGTATTTATTTTATTAGATTGCTGTCAAATTATAAAACAAAACAATGGCTCTGTTTTAAAAAAAAACAATTACCTAACTATATAAGATTAATTAATTAGCTGTATCCTTAATAGAACTCTTTTTTTAGGATGGTATTCTCTGTGTATACACTTATTTCCTCTTCTGTGTTTTCCTTTTTTGCATGTAAAGCTGCTATAAAACAATGCAAGATTGTAAAAAGCACTAGGCCTTATATAAACCTTAAATAAACTTGACTAGACTAAATAAATCGATTTCAATATAATTTGCCATTGGCACGTGAGGATTATCCACTAATATAAGCTTTAATTTTGCATAGCAAACAGAAATATAGTGAAAAATTGATTTATGCTAATTTTATCCATTCACTTATTTTTATTTCTATTATTATTGGTGTTGAATCAATTATTAGCGTATATGCAAAAATCTCTTTCATGTTTACTGTGATACATCATATTTAGTTTTTTCCCTGTGAATTCATCATAATGTATTATGGGACTGCGTTATCCAAAAGATGTCTTAAAATGATTTTGGAGCAATGTTTGTCTCTGTAACACACCTGTGATGACTTGAAAGGGGTGATTTTGTGGGAATCTGAGCAGGTTTTGGGACAGAGTCCATCATCATTGAGAAATAAGGCTTTTCTGTGCACTTATGTGGCATTCGGGTCCCTTTGAAGCTGACATGGCTGAGATCTTTTAAAGGTCTTGTAGTTGTTTTAACCCCTGCTGCCTCTCAGCAGGTTAAGCCTGGCCAAACATTTATCCTGCGGTTCAGCGACAACGTGCTTTAGTCTTTTCTGTCAGCTCGTCCCCGCTGTGAGCTACCTGACACAAATGACGGCGAAAGAGACTGAAGTCCACGTCTACAGATCGCTAAAAACTAAAAAGTTTAAAAAGCTGAAAAGTTTTACATTATTTAATCACTTTTATCTAATTCAGTTCAAAGTCTATCATTTAAAAAATGTTTTTCCACCCAAACATGTATGTGACTCTTTGTTCTGTGGAACACAAAAGAAGATACTTTGAGAAATGTCTCAGTGGTTCTGTGTCCATAGAGTGGAAGTCAATGGGGTTCCAATGTTGTGTGGATATCAATGTTTTTTTTAAAAACATTGTGTTCTTCAAAAAGAAAGAAAGTCATGCAGGTTTGGAGTAACATGACTTTTTGGCTAAACTATCCTCTTAACACTGAGTCTTTCTTTTTATCACCAATATATCGCCTTCCGCTGGATCTACATCTAACTGTTTTCTAAAGCAGTCTTTCTGCCCCTCCTTCACTAAATGGAGTAATTATTAGGCCGTCATTATCCAGCCCTCTATGCCCCTGATGCAACTCAAAGAAAAGGTATCACTATCTGATCACTATGCTAATACGGTTAGCTGCCTGCAGTTACACATCAATGATCTGCGTGGGGGAGGTCAGAGTCTGTCTGTCTGTGTGTTCCCAGCAGGTCCACTGTCCCGTTCGTCTCCAAGGGAGGTGGGCCAGGGCACGTCTACCACTTCGGAGACTCTACAGGTTAAAGGCAGAGGCTTCAGGCCTGGGCTTGTTCAGACGTCACAGATCGCTGGGGGTCATGTGCCACTTATTTGAAAGTAAAATGATGCAGGTATAGATCGATTGAGGGAATGGACATGTCGTGAGATGCTGAGAGCTAGTTCATAGTTGGTTTAGTTAGATTAACACATTCATTTATTTTTATTTTATTAAGGACGTTTTTTTAAATGTTATGACATGTGACTCATCTATTTTGTGCTTTTTAAAGTTGGGTTATTCTATATAACACAATTCTAATGTATAAGGAATTTTTAATATGTGTATGTTTTTGTCACTCTGGTGGACCCACAGTATTATTATATAAATACAGCCATAATAAATGTGTAAAATTATAATGATGTTTACCTGATTTAGACATATCAGCATATATTAGCCATTAAAATGGTGTACTGAAAAGGCTTCTTTGTAAAAGACATAACAAAATAATGTTATGTTTCTAAAATATACATCAAATAATTGTATTATGTTAAAATTGTATTTAATTTTTTTAAATACTTAATAACTTAACTTAACTTAACTTAACTTAACATTACCTTACTTTACTTTACTTAGCACAGACCCACACGTCACAAGGGTTAAATTAATCAAACCTGGAGAATATTAAATATTAAAATACAATGTATTTAAAATATTGAATAAAAATGTTTTTATACGCAGATATTATATTATAACTTTTGCACGGGCCCTGCATTTTTTTATAATTATTTTGCTGAACTTTATCTCTGAATTTAAGATGCAAACTTTGAAAGCTGTTCTTATTAAGAATGGTGGGGTTTGATCAATGCAGGAAAGAGATGAAATTTCATAAATGTGATTCATTTGACCAGAGACCAAGCGTCTGTGCTGTGTGTCGGGCTGAAGAAGGCCGGTTGTGTACATGTCAACAATGCAGAAGTGTGACTGTCATTAACACAGTCTTTCTGGAGTGTGCAATTCACAGCTGTTTAGCCACATTAGCTTTATCTAACACCATCAAAAAGCACATTAGCTTTATGTTGTGAATGTGACTGAGTAAAGTACATAAAGATTAGAATGCTTCATTGACTCATTAAAGTGGGTGTGCTTCAGTTCCCTCAAATGGACCGGACCGAATAATGCATCTGTGATATTCTTCAGTGCTCATGATAGCAGAATATTACGTCTCTATCTTTGTAAAACACATGAATTTGTTCAAAAGTAAAAAAAAGTATTTGTTTCCTATTTATGTCATAAAAATATGATCAGCTTTAAGGGAGCAAGCATCCAATCCTATAAGAAAGAAAAAACACAGATGAGGTCTTTTTTATATTGCAGTTATTACTGTTAGAAATCAATAAGATTAAATGGAGAGCGAACTGAAACCTTTAAGTCTCATCCGTGTCATCTTTTGAGAAAGGAGATGTCATTAGAGTTTCAGAAAAGATCTCAACAAGGTTTCAAACTGAGCCCAGATTTGTCAAGTCTCCAAACAAAAGTCTACATTATCGAAGATCTCAATATGATCTCAAACATTTCTCATCAAATTGACTCTAAACCAGATTCTTTACAATCATTTTACACCTCCATACACAGCAAACTCGCCCGTGTTAATGTCCTCTTCTTGGATTTCCACATTTGTCTCATTTATTTGTGTTTCTATTATTGCAATTTTAGGAGAAACATCCGAGACTAAACTGATGCCTAAATGAAACACATCTGAGAACTCCATCAAATCTCCAAAGAGCAACATCTGAGCAATTCAAGTTTTACTCGGAACTAACAATCGCTCACAAGTTTAACCCTGAAATGTTTTGCACATCTTAAATCTGTGGATGATATCATAAACAGCTGGCGCGGGGACAAGCGTGCACGGTATGAAGCGTTTCATCCAGCACCATCAAAGTTTCTAGATGCAATAAATATAATGGGGTCTGATTCAGGGGTTGAGCACTTTTAATGAGTCGTAATAGTAGGAGGTCTGACATCGTAATGGCTCAATTTCTTTACCTCTTTTATTAGATCAGCGGTAGAGAACCGCATAGGCCCTGTAGTCATGTTCTCGAACACAACACAGTGATCATCTCCGTCACATATTACTGACCCCAGCGGTGAGCGAGAGTCACCTTTAATAAACACAGCAATTACACCTGATGAGAAGAAGCTCTTATCTATGACGCTATTATACAGATTTCTGCTCACTTACATCGGACAATTTAAAAGGCCGGAAAGGTGAAATATTTGTGAGTGACTCTACCCGGTTAAAGTTAAGGTTAAAGTTTATTAAGAAAAGATAAATATGTCCACGGCATTTTTATATCTCGAAAGAAAATTTAAACAAATATTTTAAAGCGGACAGTGATTTTTTTCCTGGATGACAAAAGATGACATATTAAACAACGCTGTTGACCAAAATTATTAGTCCCTATTGACTGTCGTTGTGAGGACACAAAACCACGGAGACATTTCATAAAATATTCTGTCATCATTTACTCACCCTCATGTCATTTCAAACCTTTATGACTTTCTCCGCAAAAAACTAAATAAGTTATTTTGTTGAATGTGGTTACCTGGTATCGGTTTTACTTCTATGATAGAAATGAATTGGTGCCGGACATAATACAAAACTTCTTCAAAATATCTTCTTTTATGTTTTGCGGAAGAAAGTCATACTGGTTTGAAATGACACGAAGGTGAGTAAATAATGCCAGAATTTTCATTTTTTGAGTGAACTGTCCCTTTAATATCTGTTAACATTAAGATTACTGGGATTGTATATAACGTGAGAAATATGAAAAGCAAAATACTTAACCAAAATTTTAAAGGATTTGAAAATCAACAAGGATATTAAAGAAGTTTTGTTTGTGATGTTTCTTCCCTATACAGGAAATTATCAGCATTTTCCTGAAGAAACAGAGACTGTGGGATTCAGATTATCCCAGGAAGTAAGTAGCCTAACATCAGGTCATGCATGCGCGCAGAAACCATCTTTCACTATAAATGTGTAAAAGTTTAAAGTGGGAGGACACCTCTAAAATAAAGCAATGACTGTGCTGAGGTTACGTCTTGTACAGATCCTCTCTTCTGTTGTTTCTGACGTTATGCCAAGTTCACGCCTGCCTGTGGCACAAAAGTAAGGTAACCTGCTCAACCAGACAATACCTCATTTACTTCGACGCCTCTGCGCAAGATCAGATCAAATAACTGGAAATTTATAGGACAAAGCCATCGATAAGCTGAATCACAGAGAATGGTCATTTAGCTGTTTGAGTGAGACCAGAGAAATCTGAAGCTTGAGATGATGGAACAAACACTGAGAAATCTGTGAATCCTGACTGACAGTAGTAATCGCAAGCACAGAAGGTGCTTTATTACTAGACTCTGGAAGAATTCTTATTGAGAGCCACAGGATCATTTATCTCTGAAGAAGGATTTATGTCAAACTGTGCATTCTTAGTTCTTGTTTTACATGAATCCCAAGAGTATTGTTTCTGGAGCTCAATTGGAAGAGCATTGCACTGCAAAACAAAGGTCATGGGATTGATCTCCAGAGAACACACACACTGATAAAAACAATGCACATATGTCACTGTGTATGAAAACATACCCTAATCCAAACCCTAACCCTTTTTTTTTAATTGGTGTACCAAAGACGCAATCCTTAAAATGAAATAGCATTTTAAAGATTGCATCTTTAGTTCACCAATTTAAAATTCTGGTTTAAGTAAAATGTTTCCTTGAGAAATCTAATGAAAGAAGGTGAATGTCTCAGTGTTTGGTGTGTTTATCTTTTGCATTAATGGCAGTATACATTTTAACTTGCATGGACAAAATCTGCTGATCAAACCTTTTTTATTCAACTTAATTAAAAAATTCCAACTTTTTGAAATACGTCTCTTTTTATGTAAATTGAAGCGATTTGTACAAAACATACACATTTTGAGGGATTATGCTGCCTTCACGTGCGTTCGGAAATTCAATAATTTCCAGTCCAACCCGTAAATGACGTCTAGATTAAGTTACAAAAGTATTTAGTAACATTAAAACTTTCTTATGATTCAGTAGCATTGCAACGCTACAAGTCTCTGCTAACATTAAAAGAGCACCGTTCCATAAATGATTTCCGGGTTGAAGTGGGAATTATCGAATTTCCGAGACCACGTGATGCATTTCTGTCAGATGTTAAAAAGGTTTTTACCTGGAGCCAGAGTAAAAGCTTTAGATTTAAAAGCTCAAGTGATGAATTCGACCTGGCTTGGCTCCTCACGACCGGCCCTCAAGAGCCATTCCGACATGAAGTACTGCTGTCAATCCAAACAGATTAACAAGTATAAGAATTCATGTTTCCCTCTCAGATCATCTGCTCCTGGAGCTGAGAGTCCACTAAGACTCAGATAAACAAATCATTTCACAATGACATCTTCCCCCAATAGTCAAAGGAATGATCAATGTATAGCCTATGGGGCCTTTCAATTTCTATTTCAAATTCCTACAAATCCCTCGAATCTTGAGTATAACCTGCTGGGTTAAGACCTCCGATCTGGGATCTTTTCCACATCAAACCCTGAAATGACATTGTGATTTAGTTACATTTAAAGTAGGCCTCCAGTGTTCTGTAACGATTTAAGGACATTAAAACAACAGAAGTATTTATTTACATTAAAACGGTGCAGTTGCATTTACGCTTTCCTGCACTAAATACGAAGTCACATCCCTGTTTAATCCAGGCCTGAGATACTCGGATAATGGCGGTATGGATAAAATCCAAAATGGCAAACTTTGCAAAAGAGTGAAAAATCGTTTGACCTCACGCTGTGTTGGTCTGTTGATATAAATCACCTGTAGACTGGGAGAGATGATAGTTCCCATAGCTCTCTAGTTTTATAGTGTTTTGATATTTTGCTGATATAATGTAACTGTCATGCCATATCACGTGAAGACTCATGGAGCTCAACAGCGACCTCTGCCGCCACTGCAGCGCCACTGCTCACTGTTTCACCCGCTGACAGAAGATGAGATGACTAAAAACGTATCAAGGTAAATTTCTACTTTACCTGAAATTACTGAAGCAGTTAAAATAGTCGTTTATTTGCTGTATAATGACGTTACATATTTTTTTTAAAAGAAAATATTTTTATCGAAGTAAATAATGAGTGGTGTTACGTAAAAAGGGTTCTTGCTATTCGGTTCAGTGAAGAATCTTTCAATCAAAAAAAAAAACGGGTTGTTTTTGGAGCAGTTCTTCACAAATTAGTTTATTCTGTCGTTGATAAAGTTTCTTCATGGAATCATAACATTTCAGGAGTTTTTATTTTTTTTTAGTTTGCCAGAGCATTGCTTCATGGTTGCTAAGATGTTTTTAGCATACTTGGGTTGCTAGTTCATCTATTAACTTGAGTTGCTTGGTTGTTGACCCAAGTCAATAGAGTCCATCATTTTATTGTTCAAAACAAAATGTTTTTTATAAGGATCAAGAGCTGTAGCTTAATACATTTTTGCATTCATAGTCACTGATTCAAGGACAGATAAACACAAGGTCTTTACATCCCCAGGAATTCCATTCTTTAATGCCTTGAACAGGTTAAGAAATGCAAAATTATACCAGGTCATTTTGCACATGACAGATCTTTGATTTTAAGGTGAAGGTGATGGTGATTTAGTGTCTCACACGATTAATCTCAGTCGGGGTGATTGGCAATTTTGCAGTGCTCACCAGTGGCCCCTGTAGATGTCTGTGGGCCTGTGAGCTGCTGGAATGTCTCTGTGTTCCTCCATCAGTCCTTTAGCTCCGATTACAGCGTTCATAGATCAAGCTGACAGTGCAGAATGGCTGCAGAGGACCTGACGGAGCTGCCCGCTGCATGCTGGTCCCAGTTTAGACCCACATCGATAAATATCTCTGTGATAGATGTGTTAAAAATGTGCAAACCACTTTTAAATATATGCAAACATATTGTTCTGTTTTAGCATTTTTACAGCTTGCTTTAGAAAATATCTAGGAACCCAAACAGATGTTCTTTGAAAGATGAAAATAAGCATCTATTGGATATTTTAAACTAGATTTAAGGTTATTTCAGTGGTTGAATGGTGGGAGCACACATCTGAATTGTCATAATTGCAAAACTTTAATACTTTAGGTTAAAGCAACAACGTAAATGTTTGGGATATATCAACACATTGCTGAGAAAAAAAGGGAGATCGGGGCAAGTTGTGACATTTAGACGATGTCAGAGATGTGGGTGATACATTGTGATACAGAAAACATGATATGGATTGTTTTCTGTTTTTTTACGATCTGTTTAATCCTGGTGGTTGAGCTGCCAAAACATGTCAAATGTATTTTTTAAATTTTTTACTTTTATTGCTTTAAGAAGTTAATCCCTTTCTTAAAAACGAAAATTCTGTAATCAATAACTTGTCCATTCTCTTGTCATTTCAAACCTTGACTCTCTTTCTTACACGGAAAACAAAAGAAGATTTTTTGAAGAAAGTCGGCAACCGAACAGTACTGGACCCCATTCACTTCTATTGTTTGGACACAAAACCAAAGGAAAAAATATATATTTAGAAAAACATTTTTCTAAATATATATTTTTTGTGTTCTGCAGAAGAAAGAAAGTCATACAATTTTGAAATTACAAAACAGTGATTATATGATGAAATCATTTTTTTTGGGAGGGTAAACTATCCCTTTAAGTTGAATTTTGATTAGACATTTTATTTTTTCTGTTTAATTTGTATTAATTTATATACAAAATATTCAATTAAACCTTGAATGTTGTCCATTAGAGTCAGTTGTATGTACACAAATATTATTAAAATGGCAAAGCTTTACCAAATGTGTTATTTAAATTAAAATGTTTTACGTTTTCTTCAACATATTCTGATATTTTCATATGGTGAGCCAAGAATATTGTATCAACTCATAAGATAAACCCATCATTACACACCTTGTTGCTTTCAAACACCCAAACCTTTATCTTAATCAAAAAAAGTGTGACTAACCAACCCAAGTCTGCATTATATAAAAAATGACACCTGACTTTTAGAGGCTGTTTCCTTCAGATTATCCGATGGCCTTTGAGATGGAGGTCAGATGTGAAGACACTGATACTCAGGAGAGTCCGATCGGACCCCCTCTTTCCTCTCGGCTCTTGCTTATTTGAGTCTTTTACCGGGCGCAGTCATGTGAGGAGGAATGTTCAGGAAGTGACTCTGCTCCGGGCGAATATTTGAGTGTGGGGCTGAGAGACAGACAGATAGAAGGATAGAAAGATGACAAAAGACAAGGGCTGAGAGTGGCCCCAGGGCCGAGTCGACACGCCCACCTGTTGACTGGGGTCCGGGCGCTAAGTGCACCGTGAATGGACACTCACAATGGTGGTGGCAAGATGATCTGCTCTCTGTCCGTTTTTAGCTGCTCCTCTGATCACCTCTTCCTCTCAGTGTTGACATCGATCAGCAGGTGATAGATCGACACAAACCATGAGAAAGAATCTGGGGTGATCTTGTGTGTCTTTTTTGAACATCTGCCTCAAATTCTTCTTAAACCCGCCTTTTCTTCATTTTTCTATGTTGCTCAAGCTTTTTGCGAAATTGCTGTTGGCTATGTGTCGCCAGGGTCTCGAGGTTAATTGTTTCACACTTAAACAAACTATCCAGTCATCAGTCAGACACTTGACAGACTTCCTCGAAACGTGAAAACAATGAGACTCAGTCTACTTTAAAAGAAAATATGTTATTGCTTTCATAGATCACGAGACCTTTGGAGATCTCTGCAGTCACGTTTCATGGTCTTAACGGTTTCTGGGATAATTCTAAAAAAGTCCACAGATATATATTATATATTATTTTTTTATTTGAAATGCAATAAGATGGTAGAGATATAAAATTATTGTTGGTATGTCATTTGGTAATGAAAGGATTAGATGAGAAATGGTCACGTTGAGTAAAATTCTGACAAAAATGGGCAACTCTGAGCATTGTGTCAGCTTTGATCTTTTGTGCTCTGTGAATTTTCTGAAGAATATGAAAACCTTTTAGTCACATTAAGTTAATATCAAAATTGTTTTTGTAATGAATCTAATATTTATACAAATGTGTGTATAGTTTGTAAGTTAAAAATGGGGATTACACAGTGACCCAAAATTTGTGTCACATTACTTTACAAAGATTTAGAAATCAATGAGATAGTAATTTTACATGCTATATACTGTTATGTATCTGCAATATTTGTGATCACTGTCACCAATGAAATTTTTTTTTATTGTTTCCCCTCAAAAATAATCACAGATGGGACGGCTATGAGATCAAACAATGAGTAAATGGAAACCTTTGCGTACGTCTCAGATATTCAGGTTCAAAATAGCGACACAAACTTAGTTCAGATTCGCCAACATTTCTATAAAATGTTATGGCCATTTTTGAAATTCTGTTGAAAATCATTTTCTAAATATTCTCGTTTGAACTATATTTCTCTTTAGGAAAAACAAATGGAGTTGGTACTCATATGATGACTAAGACACCGTCCTAGCACCTTCTTCTGTCATGCACTTTACAAACCTACAATTATCCACAGACAACACGACAAATTACAGCTGCATCCAGAAACCAGCTCACGCTAACCTGGAGGCAACTACATGAAATCTGATCTCCTTACCTCAGAAACCTCTGAAGCTCTGGGTCTCAATCGGCGCAGCGTGAGGTCAGTGACATTTTTAAGCCTTTAAATAAATAAGCTCTTAAAGCTGGTGTTTGAGTTTTTAACCTTTAAACCTGAAAACATTTAAGATTATGAGTGAATCAATAGTAATGTCATTTAAACATAAAGTTTAATAATCACCCCTATAGGATCCCATATAAATTCAAGGGAGGTTAACCAAGAGTTCAGTTCTTACATGTTGCTTCTCAGATGCGGTTTCAGCATTGAATTCTAACATTGCTTTAAAGAAATGAGCACGGAAACAAATTAGGCAATTGTTGAAACACATGAAGAGTATGGAGGTATAAAATGAATTTCGTTTGTTGACGTAGAAATATCAGGGCTTTTAATAAATTTTATGAGAAATCACACATTGTTGAGATCTCATTCGAACCTCAGACACTTCTTTAAAGCTTCTGTGTCCTTCTACTAAAGCCAGCACAAAACCCATGATAGAGAACATATTGTTCATGTGAGACGCGCAGAACCCTGAGAACAGCAGTCCATCACACCTGACATCAGATTCAGATGTCAAACAGTGCTGATGTTTTATGGATTTTATAGTCCCGAGATGTGGCATGACAGACCGGAGCATTAGGTACAACAACAATATTTCACCAAACTGACACCTGTGCCGTCACACAGCACAAGTGTGAAAAGATGCCTGGCTGCTGAAATGAATTTGAAATGGACCCCGTGATATCGCTCTTAGTGCCAAATATGTGTGCCCGTGCAACAAACGCTTTGAGATCTGGGAGATGTTGCGTGTTGAGGACGGAGCGGCCCGGCCCGGCTCTGAATCAGCGTGTCAGTTTCACTGGCTGCTCTGTGATCTCTAAAGCGGCGTCTCGCTCCACCGACGACCTCTGCTTTTATCTCCAACACAGAGCCATCACCTACAGCTTCAGTTACCATCATAGTGACAGCTTTAAAAGAGCAAAGATCTGGTTCACACACAGAACGATGGGTTTTGAGAGGGATATAAGGGCGGTTGAATACTATGGTGGATGCTGGGTCACTGTCAGTTTAAAGGAATTAAAACACAATGCTGGAGAACAGCAACAGTTAAATTTAATACAATTGTAACGTGTACTTGATCGCTATTATCTTTGGTATTTACATTTATAGAAAAGTAAATATCTCTATTTAAAAAATAAATAAATAAAACAATGCAGAGAACACAATAAATGTTTGAGCCATCCAATTTGTTGTTTAAAACCTGTCAACTGTCGGAGGGTTTTTTGATCCAACACATGAAACGCATGCTTTCCTGTAGCTCAGTGGTAAGAGCAAGGTTGTGGGTTCGATCCCAGGGGATTGCAAATACCTATGTAAAATGTATAGGATAAAGCAATGTAAGTCACTTTGAATAAAAGTGTCTGCCAAATGCCTAAAATGTAAATGTAAAATGCATGTTGGAACTAAAATGGCGGTAACTCAGGAATTCTTTGGAATACAGACTTACAGTTGGACTCTTTTGAAGAAAGAAAAGTAGCTGATTATTGCTTAAAAAACTTAAAGGTATGTTGTAAGGTGTATTGTAAAAAACAAAAAAATTATTTTATGTTTTTCTTTGATAAAAAAATACATAAAAAAAATACGGGTCACAAAAGGATAACAAAAATCAAAGCGCACTCTTTATAAAATAGAATCAATTACTCTCTCTACATAAATTATTTATACAAACACCAAAGCAATCTGTATTCTAGAGTCTTAGACCTTTCCAATGATGTATAATTTGTCATGATTCGATTAGAAATGACATGCACAATATTGAGCTACTGATTGGGGATAATGGTATACTTCACCCAAAATTTAATTTCAGTCATCGGTTATTCACCCTCGTGCTTTTCAAAACCTGTTTGTGACTCTTTCTTTTGTGGAACACAAAAGAAGAGAAGAAAAGAAGAAACGTCTCGGCGCTTTTGTGTTCATACAATGGAAGTCAACGGGGTTCAGTGTTGTTTGGTTATCAACATTCTTCAAAACATCTTCTTTTTTGTGTTCTGACAACGAATGTTAAACACGTTTGGAATGACATGAAAGTGAGTAAATGATTAAAAACATTTTGGGGTGAACTTGAAGCACCCTTATGAAAATGAAAGAACATCTATAACTTTGTGGTCTAAGTTCTGGTATTACCATATTACCAGAAAATTGCTATGGCCTCAGCACAATAACCATAGTTTCACCATGACACTTTTGTAAAACTATGGTAAATAATTTGATCATTATATGAAACTTAACCACAGTCTTGTTCTGCGTATAGTTGTTGGGAAAAATGTTAATACAAGTGGTTTTTGGCTGGTAGTCATAGGGGAACCACTTTTAGTGCTAGAACCATATATTGGTGCTCCAGTGGTTCTTCAGCAGTTCTTTGGGATGACTGAGGTGCTGTATAGAACCACTGAAGAATCAAAGGATCGCTGAAGAACCTCTAAAGAACCGAGATATGGTTCTTTATAACACTTAAAGGGTTCCCCTAAAAGCCAAGAACCACTTTTAGTGCTATATAGAGTTAGAAGCAAAAGTGAAATGATTGACATCCTTTAGCCTCTTGACAGGTTTATGACTGTTTAGTGTCCAATGTAGACCTGTTAGCTCTCATTAGCAAACCCTCGGGCCATAGAAATACATGAATATATAAAACCCCTTCAAAATAATAACGATCTGCACCTGAGAAATAACCTGTGTGTGTATCCAGTGAGGTTTTTATCCCTCAAACGTTCGGTCACACAGAGAAAGTGTCTCAGAGTCCTAAATCAATCACAGCAGCTGTCAATGTGGCGTCCTCTCAGCTCGCTGGCCTGCCGAAGGGGACAACAGGCTTTAACAGGACAGATTAACCTGCGATTGCACCAGGCAAGCTGCGAGCGTGACTTATTGTGCCACACGATGCTGATCTGGGGTCAGGTGGATTGTGCACTCTATCATACTCAATTGCAAGATAATCACCAGGAGAGATAAGCTGAGATGCGCTGTGAAGATCGGAGGATAGGTGGACTCAGACAGGTTAACTTCCAGCTCCTCAAATCATGAGAGAGACATTTTCATCCCTCGCGAGCTCACTATATAGACAGCATTTTAAGACATCATATGTGAAACGTTGTTTTAATAACAGAAAATTATTTTAATAAAAGAAAATTATTTTAATAACAGCAGAATAATTTGTGTATAAAAACAGAGCAATAGGGCATTTTAAAATGTTTACAAAACATTAAGAAAAACATTTGTATTCGCTATAGTTGATTAAAAATAATGAACATTATTATTAAATTAATAAAAAAATAATTTTAAATGTTGTCTCGAATACGGAAAATGTGATGGTTGTAAAAAATGCTGTTCTTGATGTTATAACATGTCATTCTGCTAAAGAAATACCCATATAATATTCATTTAATAGCGTTTATAAATATGTACATTTTATTTAGACATGTACATAACACTACCTCTAATTACAACATTATCCGTTTGCACAAGTGTACATACAATCTGTTAATATGTATATTCTACTGTACTACCCTGTTTAATGTCTCTTATATGCTATTATCCCCCATTTTCTGAACAATAGTCTTTTATTTTATATATACATATTTAAATAACTATGAATGTCTGTACTAGAAGCTTCCAACACCATAGAAAATTACTTGTGTGTGCAAGCACACTTGGCAATAAAGCTCTTCTGATTCTGAGTCTGAAAATTTACATTTAAAAATCTATAATTAAAATATTTTATTTGCATATATTTTTATTAATTAATTCAACATTGAATACTATTCATAAAAGACATACAGAATTTATTTAAAAAGTACAATTTAAATATTTAATTAGTTACATCTCTATATATATATTTGTATTAATTAATTAAATATTTTGACTAGTATTTATGAAATATTTCTTTATTCAATACTTAGTGTTTTATATTTCTACTTTAATATTTACTAGTAAACTGTAGATATCTCTAGTATATCATATAAATTACACATAAGGTAAGTGATTTTATAAGCTTCCGTAAATACTGTAGTTTACTTACAATATAATATTTACTATGGTATGCTTCTAAAACACTATAGTATTTTTACATTTTAGTGCAAATGATTATGTTTAATACTACAACACAGTTCTGTTGTGTTGAATGTGTTTTCCTTTTGCGACATGCTAACTCTCATGTATAAAATTGAGTTGCTGTCTATGTAGATGAGTTTCAAATCAATATCTCGTCACCGGATGAGGCGGCTGCTGCCATGTAGTCAATAGAGAGCAAGAGAGCTGGTTAGATTTAAAAGCAGAGCCGTCGTCCCTGTCAGAAGGTTTAAATGTGTGTGAGACTGAGAAACAGAGCAGGCTTAGTGAAGAAATAGCTGGAGGTGCGATCTTATCTGATTTTACCTGAAGAATGACACCATAATGGAACGGCAAGGGTGTAATTATTTCCTCTCCTCGGCTGTCCCTCTCTCCCTCCTTCTCTCCGCCCCTTCATGCTCTGCCCTTTCTGACAAATTAAGATTAATGACGGTGATAAGCACTGGTTCCTGCCTGTCTCTGCTCCGGTGTGTGAACAGAAATCCTTGTTTCACAGTAGTTCCCACTATGACAGTCATCCGGGTTCGGGATGCTGGATTATGACATTCGTCTGAACCCCTCGTCACCTTTTCCACATCATGCTTTACATAAACAGAAGCACATAGCTGTTTATAACTTGTTGGTTTGGGTATGTGCATGTGTGTGAATTTCCCCTGCAGGCACAGGTGTGTGTGTCTTTCTGTGGTGTGATACAGGTTGTGGAGGAATTGTGTTTCACCACTACTGAGGGTCTTTCCTTAATCCATTCACACCCTCTGAGTGACCCGGGCTCAGGAGTCAGTCTGAAGAGAGAGAGAGAGGCTGTGAAAGGGCGCTGAATAAAGGAGAAGAGATTATCCGCCATTCCTGATATAATTCCAAGTCTGTTGGCATACCAAGCGCCTCGGAGAGATTTCCACTGAAGGGGGCCATTGGAGAAACGTCACGCGTGGACGTCCACATAATCCCTACAAAGAGGGTAAAATGACTACTGATGTATTCAATACCATTGTCATCCTCTCTCCATTAATCAAGCATACATTTTATTTATAATCAGAGAAAAAGTCAAGCATAAACCAATAATTTGATATTCGATGTGCTTGAAGTCTTAAAAGAAGGAGGTCTGTTACCTCAAAGACTTGAGAACAATCGATTGTGGTAATGGGGGGATGACAGTTGATAGCATCGTATTTAAAGCTTTACACCATTTATGTCTAATGTGGACTGGATTAATACGTGTTGAATCAGGTTCAGTGATGGGTTGAGTTTGACTTTGGAGCAGATTAAATGTCATTTTGTCTGAATTCTCAAAAATGCACTTTGCATGTTTGTCATTTTTGTCCGTAATTGATTTGGCGGATCCTATCATAAGACCCAAGGAGAAGCGAATAAACTGAAAGATCGTAAATAAATACCAGATTCATTTTTATTCCACAGTTGTTTTGAAATTGGAGGTTTGGAGAGATTTTTAGGGTAGTTTGAAAATAAGCCTTTAATTTCACTGTGGTGGCACCACCATACATCATTCACTACTTAACACAGGTGATGGGAATGAAGTCTTTGAATTGGAGTGAATCTTTAGTATCAGGTATGAATTAAATGGCAAATAATCTGGTATGTTTGGTCCGTTGTTCTCAGGGTCCTCTTGTTTCAATTACGTGTGAATTTTAGTATGTGATTCTTTTTCTTAAATATTTTTTTACTTTGCTTTTGTATAACTTATTCTTTATATTGAATTGTATGTCTGTGCTCTAGAATGCCTCACATCAAGCATTTCAATGTACCTCACTAACATCTATAAATGATCAAACTTGAAACCTGAATTCCACCCTGTTTTGCCTACAGGGGGCAGAAGGGAGCTAAAGTGTTATAATGAGCACATATTTGCTGCCCCCTGCTGGCAGAAACCCTGCTGTCATCTCTGTCTTAATATTTGATAGAAAATATTCATAAATCCAGAAGGGACAACTCGTGCTCCCACTGCGAACCATGACGTCATATGCCGACTCAGACAGTTTTGCAAAATATATGATTATTTCCTATATTTTCATTTATCATGTAATATAATTCAACTAGTGAATTAAATTACAACAGTGCACTCAACAAAAAGAGTATTAACTATTAACTGATAATATTGAAATTATTAATTTTATAATCTACATCATATCTTTCACTCACTTCTAAATAAAAAAAGACAAAGAGGCAATGAGAGATTTTTGTCTGATTTAAGTTAGACTGTTTCATAAATAGTTTAACGTCTACATGTTTTTAAAACTGCAATATTATAAGAGAATTGTATTAAATTGTTTTGTCCAGTAGTCCTAACAGAAAGTACAATGTACTATTATAATCATCATAACATTACAAACATATTTTTTTGTCTTCCATGTACCAAAAGCAAAAGACAAATGGCATTTATGAAATATAATATTGAATGCTGTTTTGCTTTATGCTGTAGGCCTACAATAAACCAAACCTATCTTTATAGATATAAATATATTGATATACAGTGGCCTCCAACTTTTTTTGGCAACTTTTTTATTTTTAAGCTATTTATCACAAACTTTTCAAACAAAGCAATTCAGGGCATACTTGGTTCAATGCTTTTCTATCAAACTCAATTACACATCTCCAAGTGTCAAATACTTTTTGGGGCCAATGTATATAGGCTACATCATACATATAAATAAATCAACAAATGAATTATTTGTCATTGTAAACAAAGGTAATGTGGCTATTTTAAAGTGAATGACAAAATGAGTGAAATACATCAGGAATGTTATTAATTTAGAACAGCATGATGTCTCTTGGTGCATCTTCTGTGGGTTTCTCCTGCTGTTGGCGTCGTGTAAACGCAGCGTGTGCGTAAAGATAGACAATCAGGATTGAGAGCAGTTTAGTGGCGATGTACGGTATCAGAAGAAAGAACCCGACCTGAAGTTCTGGCTTTTCATGCTTCAACTTTACTTGGTCATTGTCGGCTAACACCAGCTGTTGAAACATCTGAACCGCGAAGACGTTCAACACATACAGAATCAGTGCCAGGGATGCCGCACATGCTGGATGAGAGAAGAAAAAGAGTGAACACAGTTTAGTTGAATGAATCCGTCATTTGAGGTTCAAAAGTCTAAGTCAGCATTTCTTATTTAATATTTGGAAATATGTTAAAAAACAAAGTGAAAAAGTCAAAATGTGACAATTTACAGATCATAAATCAAACATCTGCAAATTTGTGACATTGACTGAGAACTTCGCATTGTTTTAACTAGGGTTCCCTGGAAAAAGAGATTGGTGTGTCTTAATGGTACCTTCCAGGCTGAATAAAAATTATAATTTATTTATTTATTTTAATAAATATTTTGAATTAACTTAAAATTAGATTTTCTTGAAGATTTTCTTTGAAATTGTTATACATTGTAAAACAGAAGGGATTTTACTCCAGGATACAGTAAACTCAATATAATCTCACCACTGAATCCGCTGCATGTGTACAGCCCTATTGGTCCCATATATGTCTCATATGGATTACTGAAGCTGTTGTAGAGTGCGACCAGAATACTGACTGCAGACCCCAAAAGAGCCAAAGCCAGCAGCCCTACCACTAGACCATGCAGTGCGATTGGAGCACCACCCATTTTTGCTAGACGCTTAAACACTGAAAATCAAACAGAAATAGAGAAGAACATTATGTATTATGAGAAGAAGCCTAATGTATTATGGCTCCTGTATGACATATCGCTTGTTGCTCCCTTACTTTATGTAAGTCGCTTTGGATAAAAGCGTCTGCTTAATGACTAAATGTAAATGTAAAAGAACATACTATGCTGATACAGTATTGGATAAAATAACATTTACGGTACAACGTTGATTTTATCATAAAACGACATGACATGTGAGACATTCCAGCAACATAACCTGTGATGTCATTTTCAGGCCAAGCCTTAAAAAGTCCAAAGATTACTTTAGAGAGTTTTTAACTCTTGGTGTTTGGTGTTTATTTATTATTTTTCATGGGTCTATTTAAATTAATGTTATATATCCGGTGAGACCAAAACGCCTCTGGACCTTTCAGATACCTTTAGGGGTCTCTGTAAAATGTTGTTGTTTTTGTTGTGACAATGTTGTCACAATGTCATTGCATTAAAAACATACTGAACATTTGATGCTTAACATTTCCCCAAAATTGCATTCACTTTAGGAGCGATTTATTATATCAAATTATGTATTTATTGCTAAGTCATTTTAAGTTTTTATAAACTCAGCTCCCCTACTTTCCACACAAGTGTAGTAAATCACATTTTCTATGGACATTTCTCTAGTTTCACTAATGTTTGACAACCAGAAAGAAAAAAAGAGACAGAAATACCTTATGTATTCATTTGTACACTGTCACACAAAACCTCCTTTAAAATCAAATAACCGGCTCACCTTCAACAGGTATTCCAAGTGTATCAAACCTGGGGCAGGAGATTTTGACCTCAGTGCCGTTGAAAAGTCCAATTTCAAGTGCCGAGGACCCATTGAAATTATCCGAAGTACTTGGAGAGCAGGCCATGGTGGATTTGGCCCAGTCTGTAGACATCCCATAGCCCAGTATAGCCACACCAGCTGCGCTGAAAGACGCGCTTGACAAGAAATGCACTAATTTCTGAATGGCTGGCATGTTTCGATGTCACCGTGTGTTTTTGTGGTCCTTGGCTCGGACGCTTTCCAATATATTTCCCACTGAGAATCTTTTTAGGTTGACAGACGGAAAAAGATAATTTGATTCCTGCTTGTGGCTGGGAAAAGAGCGCTCGAGAGGGGGTCAGGCGTTGAGGGAGTGGGGTAATAAACACTGCTGATATAAGCTGTACTTTGTTACTGATCTGAAACCAGTATCAGGTGTTTCCCTGTAACGGTAAAGGTTTGGTCTTGGGTGGGAAGAGCTGAACTCAGATGAGCTCATGGTGAGATTCATCATCCAGGAGGGCAATAAAGTGATAAAGCAATCATCACGGCAGTCAGGGAGAGCTGTTTGTGTTGTCATGGTGTTTACATTGGAGATTGAAACACCATAAAGGTGACACGGGTTTGATCGGCCGAAAACAAGGGCTGTTCTCTTGGAGGGACAAGTGGGAATGTGTGGGGACTCAACTTGATCTTTTATTATTATTTGAGGCTTGTCAGGTTATGTCAGGAACACAGGTCAGAATAGATGTTTTAATTTTAAGAAAATGTTACTATGTATAACCTAAATGCTTCATTTACTTTCACACTGACAAGAAGTGCAAAGTCCATTTTGTAGTGATAGCATTTTACTGGGAACATGACGCACACACACACACCTATGGGAAATGTTATTATATACAGTTGTCACAAAGATAGATCCCATCAAACATTAAACAACCTTTTACAACGTAATATAAGGCGCTGTGCAACATATCAAACAACTTAAGCCAACATTGAAATTAATAAATAAGCTGTCAATCTAGTTTTGAACAACAGATGGCGCTTGTCTTTAATATGTATTAGATTTTTATTTCATTTTAATAACGTTATTTGTCTTATGTTTTCCTGCTTTCCTGTTTTTTATTCTGCAACTGTCTGATGGTACTTTTATTACATTAAGCGCATTTTACAAACAAACCGCTGTGCCGAGCAGATGTTCTTAACTCACAGAAATAAGTGAGTAGAAATGCAACGTGCACGAACGAGTTTAAAAATGGGCGGTGCTTAGTGGCCCGGAAGCTGTCTTGAATCGATGCGTTGTGGGTCAAAATAGTAATTGTCCTATTTTAACTATTTACTGTCTTTTATTATTTGTTTATTAAAATTACCCAGCGTTATTATTGAAGTGTAAATAACGTGCAGAAAACGGGTGAAAACAACGCAAAGGCAAACATCTGTCAGGTGATATGTGTTACTTTTCTCAGCGCTGTTAAGGTGCACCAATCACATTTGTTTCCGTGATTAGCCGCTACAGATTTATATATGCTGTTTTTGATCGTTTTTAACTTATATAGCTTTTATTTATATTAACTACTGTTCCTGTGAAATAATACATGTAAACGATTATACTTCGTGGTTCATAAATATGTTAAGTTAGTCACAAAACGTCTCTACATTTGAGGCAACCTAACGGTCGAATCTGCTTTTGGGCCACTAAGCGCCCCGTAGAGGAGCGAGCTCAAGTCTCGCCAACACAGGTACGGGTAAGGAATGTTAGATTTTCACGCTGCTCGCCCAAGTCTTTCGAATAATTTCAGAAATGATCGCCAGGCGGCTCCCAGCCCAAGGAGAGCCCCGGAGAACCAGGCGAGCCGCTGAAAGAGTCAATCCGCAGCTCTTCCCTCTTCAGACAGCAGCTATTCGCTCGCGCTCAGCCGCTACAGTCGAGTTACTGGATAATAAACCTCCGTACGCCGGGAAAACACGCGCTTATGTTTACGGTAAGGAATTGATCAACTCATTTCAACTAAATCCCTGGGGTTTTAAACACCGAAACTAAAACCAGCACATGTGTAGGAATGTGTTGTTGATAGTACGCCGGAGGGGCGTAAATATGCGCGAGCCAGTGTGCGACATACACCCGTGTATTCTAAAACATAACCGCGACTTCGGTGAGCGTTTCTTCGTTTTTTACTCGTTCTTATATATTTACCACGTGCTGCTTATAATAAACGTATGGAGCATTGGCGGTGTCGCATGCGGAGTAACTGTAATGTGGGTTAGTGGAGCGAGGAGATGGGTTCAGGGTGATGTAGGGCATCACCGTTCGGCTTCATCCCTGCAGATCTGCGAACGCGGAGGAGAGGAATGTCATGCATGCGGTCCCCGGGAGCGAGCGTGGGTGTCTTTTAAAGCAGAATCAGAGGGGTTGGGAAAAAAGAACCAGGACCACAGCTAGAGACCCAACTAGAACCAAAACAACAGCAAGAGTCTGAGTAATAAAGCCTGTAGGGTTGGAACTGTTGTAGTTGTGTATAGTGTGCCACCCTATGGCATTGTAGATGTGCACGTTTTTAATATCTATTATAGTCCCGGTTTCACATACAGGGTTAAGGCTGGTCCTGGTCTAAAATTAGTTGTTAAGCCTCTTAACTGAAAATAACTTTTTCTATCCTAAAATATATCAGTGCCATTGTTTTGTTCCAGTTTGCACACCAGAAGTGTGTTTTTCTAAAGCAGACTTTATCACTAATTTCACTAAGATCTAGATGTTGAGTAATTTAGAGCAGTGTATTTATTCGAAGATATCAATACGCTTCTCTTATTTAAAAATCTTGCGGAGGAAGACGCATTCTGTCTGTCTGTGTTTTTTTACGCTCACATACAGAAGAGAAAGTGCGTGTGTCAACAGATACTTAAATTCATGCTGGACTAGTTGTCTTTTTGCTTTTGCAAAGAAGTGACAAAGAGCAGTCAAAATGATCTTTGGTTTAAATCCACAGCGTGTCACGGTGTTTGTAGAGTTTAACTTGTATTTAATCTTGGATTTAAAGAGATGAAGTACTGTCTTTTATGTCCGTAAAATAACTTTGTGAGTTTGCATTCAAAGTCTTGTGTTGTTGGGTAGAGCAAAATGAAATGGTTTTCTCGTGTATGGAGATGGGGTGCATAAGCATGTTTCCATCTTCACTATAACGTACTCCTGCCATGTTGTGTGTTCTCATCGGTGTAACTGCGTTTGACACTTTCTCTTTGAACTTTTTTGGGTTTTATGTGGAGGTAATAGATGGCAGCTCGGACTAATTGGTCCAAAGACGTTGCAGGGTAGCAGATGAAACAGATGATGTATCGTGAGCTTGTTAGATCCGTCAGGGTCAGAAGAGGTCTAGCGCTTTGTAGAAAATGTGCACAGCAAAACGATGAGGAAGAAAGTTGCTCATTAGTGAGACTGAAGCTTGTTTGTTTCTGCGTGTGAGAAAATTAAGCAGCTGAGATAATTAAACAGGAAACATGTTCTCTTCTCTAACAAAAGGTTTAAATAGTAAAGACACACAAATTTCCTCTTGACCTTATGTACATGACTAGTCAATGTCGAATCCAGTTCATACGTTTCTCTACTCTGCTAAAATGTTATTCTCTTTAATTGTTGACATCACAGGATGACGGACACTTTTATACATAGCAACTTACAAGTAACATCACATGTAACTTAATAAAAGTGCCGACAATACTTAACTGAAATAACAAGGTATGCTGAAGTTGTTCAGATGCTCGAGCAGATGTTAAACAGCAGACAAGTTGAGATGGAGAGAAACATTCTTCGTTAAAAGGACACAGCTTTTAATTAAAGATGGCGCATCTCACGCAGTCTCTGCCAATCTCATATTAATCTTGAGTGCCTATACAGTAGTATTGCATACGTCGTATCTTCGAAGAGTATTTAGTTTGGTCAAATTTATAAAAGAGAGATTTCTGGGAAAAACACAAGCTGCTAGATGTGGGACTAGTGTGGAGAGTGGGATGGGACTAAAGCACGAGAAAGCAACACATCATCACATTAATCCCTTCGTGTTTTACATTATGCATCTACACACCGAGTGCCAACGAAACACAGACGTATGACTTAGTTTGACTTATCGTGTGCAGATCATGTCCGTCATGTCCTCACAGGGATCAAGAATTATAAAAAACTTTCCGAAACAAGTTGGAGTGCTGGGGGAGTGTATCAAGTAGAGAAACGTTTACATTTACATTACATTTACATTTAGTCATTTAGCAGACGCTTTTATCCAAAGCGACTTACAAGTGGGGTAGGTAATGGAAGCAATTAGGACAGCATAAGTACAACAAGAGAATAAGTGCAATCATAAAAAAGACTGGTTTCATATAGCCTAACACAGTATACAGAAACATTCATTCATTCATTCATTCATTTTTTTTTTTTTTTTTTAGAGTAGAGAAGAAACGAGTAGAGAAGAAACTTGAGTCAGAACAGAACAGTAAGATGTTGGCGGAAGAGATGGGTTTTCAGGCGTTTCTTAAAGATGGCTACAGAATCTGCAGATCTTGTAGCAGCAGGCAGATCATTCCACATAGGTGGAACAGATCCGGAGAAGGTGCGCGAGAGAGATTTTCTACCTTTATGGGATGGCACCACAAGACGCCGTTCGTTTGCAGAGCATAGGGATCTGGCGGGTACATATGTCTGCAGTAGTGAGTGAAGATAAGGTGGTGCCAAACCAGTGGTGGTTTTGTAGGCCAGGAGCAGAGTCTTGAATTTGATGTGTAAGGTTTAACAGTGTAAGGAAGTCAGAATGCATGACATAGCATGATACCTGATCTTTAAAGCAACAGGGAACTGACTTGCGATACACTTGGTGTGAAGCCCAGGAGAGAACTAGAACGTTGTTGGAGCATGAATTCTTTTGAGCTTTACTCCAGCTCTCCTATTCTTGTATGTTCAAACGCAGGAAAGTAGAGACAGGCAGACGGGAAACTTCCTGTCGGGAAAAGCAGAAGTGGGATCATACTCTCTTTCTCGCTCTCTTTTACTCGGGTTTTCTCTTATCAAACACCATTTGGATTCATATCCTACTTTAAAATGTCCGTTCTGAGCTGTCATGTTGTCTTTTAGAATAGTTATTGTTAATATTGTGTGGTACGCCTTTGTAATTGGGATGTTTAAATATTTGTTAAGGAATTAACGTATAGAATTAGTTGTGGTTTTGTCTGTACAATGTTGTTGTTTATGTTGATTTGTTAATGCTACTGTACGGTTGAGTCTTTTATGTTAAATTGGATCATGTTCAGCTGTAATCCATTCATCTCTTGCAAGTAGTCACAAGTAGCAAATTTCTTATGCTGCTCGCTATATGGATTGAGTTAACAGTTGACTCAAATATTTGCCATAACATTGGAAATCCACTCTTGAGAAACAATATTTTATGCTGTAGAAAACGTTGGGCTGTATATTATTTTCATAAATCGTTATGATATTCTGGTCTTCAAGTCGAATTTTAATGTGTCAAACTGTTGTCCAGAGGTTTTATTTTGGACCCAAGAAATAGTTTCAAAATATTTGTCCTAAAAGCACAACTACTAGTAATCATTTATTTACTATATATTCACATTGACATTCCAGTTAGGATGAAGAATGAGTGTAAAGATTCTCTTGCTACACATCTGGTGCCCATCCGCTGCGTGGGATTCAGAGTTGCATGTTTGACAGGGTGTGGCAGCGTTTGGTGAACCGTCTCGAGGTGCACGTAGCACGTGGTTGCATGATGGGATCTCAATGTCAGCTGTACAAACACATCCTCAGAGCTGTACCTGCCGCCTGCATGCGCTTCCCTACGCTCCTCTTGCTCTCTGAGCCTGCCTCGACACGTCTGGAGATGAGAACGCACATTCGCAGAAGCAACGGTGAAGCAGAGGACATGCAGGAATTCCTGAAATATCTGAGCCGTGGAATCAGACGTGGTTTTAACAGTTAGTGGTGATTTGTTTAATCTTACGAAAGCTACGTAGATTGTTTAGTTTAGGACTGTTGTGAGTTTGTGAGAAAGTTCTGTGATTGGCTGAGATGGCATGCGGAAGATCCTAAAAAACAGAAGGACTGAAATATTTTTTAATGGTTTGCGAAAACAGAATAATTTTAATTCTTTAAATAGGTACGTGTAGTCAAAGTTTTAGGTTGACGCAGATAGCAAAGAGAACAGTGAATTATTTTTAGTTATCGTTATCGTCGATATATTTTAATACAATTATTTTTAAACAAGTATTTTTTTGCAAAAGAATCGCATTGCAGTGTTTAGGAAGTTACATCTTATAGTGCCTTTTTCTGTATATTGTGCAACATTGGGTTTGCTCAGTGAAGTTTCAATTTCATTTCAAATGTTTGTTCTCCATATTTACTGAAAGAAAATAAACACACAGAGATCCTTGAAAGGTCAGTCCTGGAGGAACACGATATTCAAAGGTTTCTCTTCCACACCTCTGGAGATCTAATGGAGGTCTTAGTTGTTTTATTGACGTATCAAGTCACGGTTGGATTGAAATATTTTTGATGTTTGGCTGCAAAAACATTAAGATCTGTATCGATCTCTCAAGAAACCGCAAATGAGATAACTGGGGTCTGTTTCCCGGGAGAAACATCTAAGAATCATGTGGTATTTGAAGTTTGCCGTTTGCTCTCCAGTGAATCTCATAGCTGTCTAGAAGAGACAGTTTACGATTGTTTGTGGTTTTCTTTATTCTTTTTTTAAACAATACTTTTTTGTGGTTCTCTTTTTGTGGCCGCATTATTTCTGAAATGGGACAGGAAGTGATGTTAACGATTCTCCAAGGTTGCGTCTCCTAGTGAAGTGATTGGACAGGAAGGACCTCTGGATTGAATTTGTGCTGATGGAGGAAGAGCTGATAATGGCATATTATTTTTACCCGCTGCCCAGAAATATAAACGGCAGACGGTATGCATTTCCCAGCACATTTCTGCACTATTCTGCTTTCTCTGACTCGATTACTTTGAGTTGATTTGAGCGCTTTTGACTTTCAGCACAACCTGAACTGAATTCAATATCAGTCATGTGTTTTTTTTATTATAGACCTGAATCTTCGGGGTGGAGGTGGGTCATGACCGAGATTTTGTCGTCATACCGATGAAATGTGACTTCTTATTTGACTACTTTAGTTTAGCAGTCATTTCTACAGTCTTACAGCCCTGCTTCACGTGTCTCAGTCTTGGGTCAGAAATGTAACAGGTTTTTGCGAACAGACAGATTTCTCTGTGAGGATCCGTGCAGCCATCCTGACCTCTCTCCAGAGAGAGAGAGAAAGAGACGGACAGACTGAAAGATGCAGGCTAGTTCTTTGAAATGTGATATCTGGATGACATCACCGCTCTGAAGAAGCATGCACTATATTTGTGTGCGTATCTTTTGTGTTGTACAGCAAAAAATACCTATACATGTGTGCCCCAGTTTTCTTTGTGTGATGTGTTTTTAAGAATGTGTGTGTGTGTGTGTGCAGGGTGGAGCACACTATGACATCTTCTCTCCGGTTGTTTTAAATGTTGCGGAACTAAAAGTAAATGTTACAAATTTCTCTCTAAATCAATGATGTAATGGCTCTTACTCTTACAGTTTAGTCCCAACTGTCTGTGCACGCAAACACACTCACACAGACACACATACACTGTCACATATCAAGTGTGTGTGAATAACCATTTGAATTATAAAGCGTATTGTTCTCAAAGTCTCTTAGAACTGCGAATGCATACATTTATTCTTCACATGTTTTCCTTTAGCCTCTTTTAAATCAACCAGAAATGAATCACGTGTCTTTTCGAGTTTCCGCCGTTGGTAAATTCTGATTCTATTCGCTCGTGTTTTGATACTGTGAGAGAAATCATCCACTCTCCAACTCCCACCATGACGAAACTCAGCAGTTTCATCATTGCCGGTCTTAAAAATTTGATTTGTTTACATAAATCATTCATAAAATTCTAGCTATTAACTAAAGTAGAATCCACTGCAATAGTCTCGAAGTTCTCTAAGATAAAAAATACAGTTCACCCAAAAAGGAAAATCATGTCATCATGTACTCACCCTCAATTTGTTAGAAATCTGTATAAATGTCTGATGAACACAAAGATAGATATTTGGAAGAATGCTTGTAACCGAACAGTTCTTGAACACCGCTAGCATAGTACGAAATATTGCTTTATAAATGTCTTCGTTCAGTTGAACATAAAAGAAGATATGTAACGATTATATAGGAAACAGTTGGGGCGTTTTTGACAACCATTGTATTTTGTTCTACTGGGGTTCAATGGTGGTCAAGGACTGTTTGGTTACAGGCATTCTTCCAAATATCTTCTCTGTGTTCATCAGAACAAAGACATTTATAGAGATGTGGAACAACTCGAGGGTGAGTAAATGAAGGCAGGATTTTTTAGTTTTGTGTGATCTATCTCGTTCAGAACAGCTGCAACTAAATAGGCTTTCTATGTCTTTTTTCAGATTAGTTAAGGTGTTTTTGTGGAAGCACAGATGACAGCATGCTCAGACTCGAAGCATATCTCTCATGCATTGAAATCTCAGCCTTACGGCTCTGAAACGATGAAACTCTTGCTTTTTTGCTCTCAGACCCAGCGGGTTTGTACAATTGACCCGGTTATCACACGAACACTGAGCTTCAGAAGCACTGTACTGTAGCTTTCAGAGCCATACAAAGAGGTTGTGTTGTAAAGCATTGAGAAAAACGCAGAGCAAAATCTTGGAGAAAACAAGTGTTTGCCTTGCCCTTGACTGGATGTACTGAGTTTGTTTAGTCAGGAGATTGAGAGAGACATGCCATGTATTTCTAATACTTCCAGCTGCCCGGAGGCAGTTTTAATGTGATGTGTTACACTTGAACGTGTTCACATCCAGTCTAATAATTCACAGTTCAAAGGACAAATCTTTCAGTTTTTGTGCCTGTCAGAACCGCTAGGAGCCTAGAATCTCTTTACTGACATGAAGGCTGAAAAATATTAACCCATTCCATACACAACTGATTTAGTGAAGTCTACTTTTTTTTCATTTTGATTTATTCTTTAAATTGGAAATGCATTGTCAAATTGGCCCAGGCAGCAGTTTATCTTTGCCTTTTTATGACCATATGTTATCTAGCATTAAACTTATTTAAATGATTTTTTGATATTAGCAATGCAGTATCTTCCCTGAAGTTGTTTGTCTTGGAATGTTATCATAATGGTTTTAGACTCCATAGCAAAGTGTTGAGTTGTGAAATGGCTTTTTTATGTTTGTGTGCGATAATTCATTTAGATGTTGCTGATGTCCTGCAGAATAGTTGGGTTACTATTGTGGATTTAATTCATGGAATATATGATCTTAAGAAATCCAGATATAACTTCTAAAAAATGTTTTATTTGTGTAAGTGAAACTAGTCAAACAATAGGCTTAAGCTTGTCGTGGTAACGCAGTCCTTCCTTTGCTTTTGCCAATATCTCTAAAAAGATCTTAACATAAACTCTGGTACAGTAAACATGATCCCTCCCTCGGTATGATAATTATAATGACATGTGATTTTTCAGTGAGGATTTATCCCTGTGTGCTGGTTTCTATAGGAGTTAAAGATGTTGTTGTTTTTTCATCTGAACGTGACCACTTGTTGATAAGAGGTTGATCATTTACAATTATGCATTCGGGAGACGACTATCCAAAGGAACTTCTAATGCGTTTCAAAGTATACATTAGTTAAGTACATCTAAACATGTGCTCCCTAGAATCGAACCCATGACCCTTGGGTTGCTAATGGTTATTTTAGATTTTTTTTATCTATGTAAAGTAATAATTCCATGGTAACAATAAAGGCGTCCATGGGTAGTCGACAAATACAGCTGCGAAAAACCATATTCAAACCATTTCAAAGACCATTTTCAGTTTTTTTTATTTACTATTTAAAGGTATGTGTTAACGAACATTTTTTATTTTTGTTCTTTAATGTAAACTTAAACAATATTTCTCCCAAATTTCAAATAAAAATATTGTTTCTATTTGCATTTTTTTTAAGAAAATGAAAACTTGTGAAACAGGTCAAAATAACAACAAATATGCTGTGTATTTTTTCACACCTCAAATACCGTAAAGAAAACAAGTTCAAATGAACATTTAAGCAATACAACAGTCATATTTCTACATGCATTTAGGAAAATTTCTGTAATTTTATCACAGTTTTCATGTGTCTTGTGATGCTGTCAGTCTTTCACATTGCTGTTGGATGGCTTTGTCACTCCTGAGGTTTGATTTTGTTGAAATTCTACAGACACTACACTGAATTGTACACAATAGACATGCAAATTATTTCAAAATTTGGAATGGTCTCTTAATTTCAACTTTAAGAACCACCAATTAGGTTTAAGTCATGCATTCCTGACGTCAACCAGATGATGGTCAGCGGGGTCCACCTACACTCTTATGAAACAAAGTTGAGTGCTGTCATCTTCCAGATGTGTTTTTGTAGTCAGTGTGTTTTCATTTCCTTTTTTATACTCAAGGTCATTTCTGTTATATTGTTGTTACAATTGACACTAGTAAGATGTCATTACCGCATCTGAGGTTGTTAGGAAAACCCAGGGGGTGTGTCTCCTTCAGACCTTCTGAAGTACCGTCATTACTTTAACAACAGTTTGAGGTGTAATTTTCAGCCCACTATGAGCCATACTAAATGAGGCCACACAAGTGGAGTTGTTGCTTATTGTTCCTCAGCACAGCGTTGAGCTGATTGAAGTGGATGTTGCTGTTCATTTCAGACCAATCCGGTTTCCCACAAATAGAGATGAATAGTTGGAACCCAGAGGTGCGGCTGCCAGATTTGATTCCCACCATATGAAGAAGAATGGTAATAGTGGGTTTTATTTGCGTGGGTTCAGCACAGCGCGTCTCAGTGCTGAAGTCAGCCAGGACTCCCCACAGAGAAAGTAAAATCACAAATCGTTTCTCGAAGATAGAAATGAGATTGAGCGCAGAATAAATGGAGGATATTGCTTATCTCCCCAAGTTATAATTCCCAGGAGGAGACAAAACTGAAAAGAAAGTGTCGTTGGAGTTGAATAAGAGATCTCTATAATGTTTTAAACTAGGGATGCACGGTAAATTATCGGCCATATTTGTATCGGCCCTATAAATGGTCATTTTTAATGTTATCGGTATCGATAATACATTTTTTTTGAAGAAGCTTTCTGTCTTGAGACCTGTTAGAATTGTGGCTATTGACATCACCTTTCTGGGTTGCTCTGGGTGAATATCGTTTATTTGTTTATTTAATAAACATGCCAGAAAAGTTTAAAGTATAAAGTAGGCTTGGTACATGATTTTCAGGGAGAAAAAGTCCCAGTCACAGAAAATGGTATATTAATATTTAGGTACAGTATATCAGACAATATATCGGTTATCGTCTTCAAATGTTCAAGAAGTATCGGAAATCGATATCGGCCAATATTTACTCATCGGTGCATCCCTATCTAAAACATGATAGATTTTCATATCATATGGGAATCATATTTTTATCATACCATGGCTTGACCTGACAGAATGTGCTATTTATAGATCTCCTATCACTGTTATTTTAAAATCTCATTCACAATTAATCCATCGACATGATAAAACTGTAGATTGTTTTTGTTGATGCTTGTCCTTTCTTGTTGTCTCTGTTACCATTTAGGCTTGTTTTTATAGGCAGCCATCTATAATACTGTAGACACATTGGGTTGAACCCAGTCTCTTCTTTCTTCACAGGTATCGATCTACTCTTGAATAAACTCTCTGCAACTGAACTGGCATGCAAAATTACAGCCATTATACTTTAATTCGCCCTGGTCTTAGAAGGAAAGATTCATAGTAAATCTGTGGTTTGAAAACATCTCGGTTCTTCCTCTCTGATTGAGTAGACGGCTTTTAGAGATCTTAAAAACCTTTTAGATTGATTTAATTTCGAAGCAGACCAGCGGCCCAAGATGAAGATCATTGATCCATTTAGTGCAATTTTACCCAGCCGAAGCATTTCATACAGGATGTTTCTGAAGTGTGATGGCTAGTTTAATAGACTCGGACAATAATGTCACATTATTTGGACTTATTTTGCATTTATTTGAGTGTTTGCTGCACAGTGTGACAGATATATTTTGAGTCATATCTATATTATTATAATTATGTAAGGATTGATTTTGTTTTCACGATTGATTTTAGACCTGGTTAATGAAAACAAGGTTAAACTGTCTATGGTCTTCGATTAATTCTGATCTAATTTTCATCTCTTTAACACCTCAGCACAAATGATGGCCCGGTGATGAGTGTCCTCTTCTCCTCTTTCTGCTGTCTGTGCACTTGTTGGCAGTCATTGGCAACAAAATCAAATCTGGCACAATTGACTTTTGACCCTGATTTGCATTATAATTCATTACAGGTCCAATAGACCTAATAATGGCTGATCCAAGCTGAGATAAATTAACACTTTGGTCCCTCGCCGATGAGTTTCTTGAGATTTTAAAAGGCACATAACTGTAAAAACACAACAGTAATTGCAAAACGCTAATAAAATATAGCGATGTATTTGTGATTTATATGTAGATGCGAATCTACTTTCAAAAGACCTACATGGACTTGCTGGTTATGCTAACCATCCGAATCTTGCACCAACTGGTATTGCCTTTCTCATTTGTAGCTTTTTCATTGGCTAAGGTGGTATAATGATCATTTCATCAATAAATTGGTGACAATTGAAATTCGAGTGGCTGTTTGCCAATCAATGTTATAGAGTGAAACCGAACGGTTATTGAATACAGTTCATTGAACCCTAAAGACAGACAATGATCCTCTAACTGAGGTTATGAAGTGTTCAAGATCTCCACCCAGACTCTTGATATTCCAACTAGAATCATTTACAGCATCTCTGTTGACTTTCAACTCGTGGCCTTTTGAAACTCATCGGTTTTGAAATGACTTTCTGTCACCTCTGCACAGCCCAGTGGATCAGCCGCCCATCCCAATGCATCGGAAGATGTTGTTTGGCTTCCCCATTCTCCTAAACACATGAGCTAATGTATACATGAACGTAAAGACAGCTCAGCTGTATGTCAGTGTTTTTTTACATCCGGAATTTGAAGCAGGAAGAGAGCGTGGTCCAAAAATTGGTGGGTCAATGCTTACAATCACATTACATCAGAGTCTGTTTCTGTTGCATGGCCAAAAGGCCAAGAACTCCGATAAGTCGCCTCCTTCTCAGCTCAACGGAAGATAACAGTTTTTCAGCCTGATTTCGCATTTTTAGTTCATTTAGCTGAAGTTGTGAGGCCCTGTTTTGTTATGACTTGCAGGTATTAAGTCAAACAAATTTTACAGTTGCACTAAATAGATTTCTATTAGCATGGCTTATATTGAATTACAGATGCCAGTGTGAAACCCCTTGGAGTTCATTTGACTTTATGGTCACATTTCAGTAATTCTCAATTTTAACAAACCATTAAGAACGAATTTACCCCAATAAACTCTTAATTTGTTACTTATTTGTAGTTAGTAAGACTGTTATTAGGTTAAGGTATAAGCTAGGATAAAGAATGTAGAGTATGGTCATGCAGAATATGTGCATTATGAGTACTACTAAACAGCCAATATGCCAATAATAGGCATGCTAATAACAGTAGTTAAAGGTGGTGTGGTTGATTTGGAAAGGTGCTAACTTTACCCTGCTAGCGCTGAAATTACAATCCCACCCTATGTGATACGCCGTCCAAAGCCACGCCTCCTCAAAACACATGAATGTATTTTTGTAAATACACGTAACAAATTACTATATAAATCCATTAAATTCTTCTCGAAGCATGTACACACCTGTCGAAATAGAAAGAGAGCAACCATGGTATCGTCTTTCAGACCCTTTGCCTGCCGCAGCTGTCTCCACCGTGTAGAAGAGGCGTTTTCAACCGGTGGTCCGCGGCCCCCTGGTGGTCCGTGGCAGGATTGCATGTGGTCCGTGACATGCATTCCAGCCTACCTAATTTCACTATTAAAATCACTTTTTTTCCATAAGTTATTTTTCCAAACATTTCCAGAATATTTGCGCATTGGTGTGAATACTAAATTTAATGAAAATATTTAAAATAATTTGAATTTGAGTTGAGATTCAAACTGACACAGGATAGGCTTGCTTTGCACCTATCAGGTCTATCTTTTGCTTTGCTAACGTTGTGTTTTGCTTCCCCAACGTCATATACGTACATATACGTACATAACAGTGTTGCCAGGGTCGCGGTTTTCCCTCACAATTGGGCTATTTTGAGAGTGCAGTTGCGGGAAAAATTATGGAGCCGCGGGATGCAAGTTTTTGGGCTACTTTCATAATGTACTGCGGCTGCCAAAATGTTTATTTATATTCTAAGGATAAATGATAATTGATGAGTTTCTAATTGTGTATTCAAACTCCGAATGAATACCTGGCAACTCAAGGACCAGCCCGTTCTCAAAAGTGTGGAGAACGAGTCTGACAGACAGGCTACAGTACAGGGAGGGACGCGGGAGCTCAGCTCAACCAAAGAGGAAAAATTAGCGGTGGTATTAGACACAGCGCATCCGATGATGTTTTTACCAATGTTTCTTCAGGTGAATGTCACGTTGCACAGTGAAAGAAATCACTCATGAGTGTACAACACTTGATTATTCCGGCTGCCAAATATCACGTTTGAGCAGCGCTACACGCAGTCTAGAACAACTAAAACATTAACGTGCTTGTACACATTATATATTATGCAGTAAATGTAACCATCCGTATTTCTTAGGCAAGTTTCTGAATGTCTTACGAAGAGAAAACATGTTTCTCTTCCATTTGCGTGCGTGGCAGATGTGGGATATTTTTAAAGGGACACTCCACCCAAAAATTAAAATTCTGTTATGAATTACTCTAGTTGTTCCAAACCTGCATGTATACAATTATTTGTCCGGTTGAACACAAAGATATTTGGTAGAATGTTAGCTGCTGAAAATTATTTGGCATCATTGACTACCATAGCAGAAAAAAATTAATGATAGTCAAACATGACCCAGAATTGTTTGCTTTCCTAAATATCCCCAAACTTATTTTGTGTTCAACAGAACAAAACGATATATAGAATACCCAGGAAACCATTCAGATAAAAAAAATATGGCAATAGAAACGTCTTTAGGGAATTGTTAACTTTGATTCGACACAGGGAAAAAATTGGGCTAGTTTTCATTCCTTTTGGGCGGGTTTTGAGGGGTTATGGGCATATAATTAAATATTTCTTGGACCTGGCAACCCTGGTACATACACACACACACAATAGTGGGCCGCCGATTACTTGGTAGTCAGAATGGTGGTCCCTGGCACAGAACCAGTTGAAAACCCCTGGTGTAGAAGATGAACTGATGTACTGTGAACTGAGTTTTTCCTTTTTCATTATTCAGACTTTTTTTGACATTTCTTTTTCAAAACTGAAATTCGTTTTGTAGATTTACTTGTTGTCGGTTCTGCAGGAACGTTGATTGTTGCTTATTGTCCGCATTTCTCCGAACATTGAAAAGCGGACATGTTCGCGCTGATGATGTATGATGTCTGTGTGAACGGGGTGCGCAGTGGTATGCAAAATACGTTGGCTGAATATGTACACATGACCACTCACAGCGTTCGGCCAGAACGTTTTGATTGGCCGAACGTTTTTTGGTCGTACGCGTTTCACAGACGATATATAATCATACAAATATAATTTGACCACTATACTTCTTGATTGCTATCAGGATGGAAAGAGATTTCCAACCAACATGACAAAAAAATATTCCGGACAGAATCACCCATCCTGCCTTTAATAGTGAGAAACTGAGAATTGCCCCCTATACTGAAGTGTTACTGACTTTATTTGAACATGTGTGGGATATAGCAGCAATAGTTTGTTAGACCAGACCATTTCCACAACAGCTTTGGGTTGTTTGCGTGTTGTGTTTAAGTACAAGCACAAAATGAACAGAATGGTTTACTCTGGTAACAGTGCGCCCCAGCCTTTGACATGTGAGAAGAAAACACAATTAAAATTCCTCGTTAAAAAAACTTGCTTCTGGAGTATTTGCCGCATTTTAATTGGCTGTTAGTTGGTTGCAGTGCTATTAGGAAAGGGTTTCACTTAAACATCAGCTTAAGAGAAAAACATCAGAAGTGATTAAATGAATTAATGGATGGATGGAAATAGGCAGATAAAATTACACAAGAAGATATTTATGTTAAAAGGCATAAGGGGCGTATTCTGACATCCAAATGGGTTTGTGACAGAATAGGAAATGCCACAGTGCCCTATGTTTACATTTTTTTGCTGAGGATCAGGTTTTACTTTGCGTATAGACACACACACACACACACACACACTATGAATTGTTTAATTCCAATAAGAAACGCTGACCCTCTATCAGAGTTATTTTAGAATAATATAACATATTTTTACATTACATTAATTCAAGTGTGAAACCTTTGTTGTCATATTTACAGTACACTCTACAATTCTATTATATCATGTATCATATCACAAATCTTATCATATCATATATCACATCACACTGTGCAGGTTTATATAGGTGTATACATTTTGAATTGCACTATATCATGTTATATTATATTGCATTATATCAGCAGCTGATTGGTGGTCTTGACGTCATAATCTACAGAATTGCTTCTGGTTCGGTGGGATTGGACGGATAAATGAGATCTCTTGTTTTCCGCCTGCATCTCCTCTAATCTTTGTTGACCATGTCAGGAATGTAAGTCCTATTGTTTTGCCTGCTTCTGTCAGTGCAACGCAACAAAAATCCTCATTGTTTCTGGCGTTTTCCCGTGACTGTCGTCAGAGCAGACTCAGGATTTCCATAATCCCGCTTCTGCATAAATGAATGCCTAATCCATTTTTGACCCCCACTCGAAAGGAGAAGTAGACCTCTTGTTTTGTTTTAGAAAACGGGACCCTTGACTGAGACATGCACAGAGAATATCCTGAACTCTGATATGAATTATACCTATTTGTTTTGATAAGTCTTTATAAATGCTAATACATTTATTTTGATTGTGTTAATATGTGAATTTAAGAAAAATCAAGATTCATTTACAGCGTTTCGACCACATTGCGTCTCTCTTTGCATTCACCTGTTGTGTGATAGACAATTGAAGCGCAGGACAGGACTTTATGTTTGTGTAAACAGGCTTTTGTGAGTATTTGTGAGTGGCCTGTTGCACAAAAGGAAAAATGCTGTACATTATAATTTGGATTAAATAGGACAAAATAATTGTGTTATCCACATCAATTTATAAATGAAGAAGGATTTAACTCTCTTGTACTATTCAGTTTTTACATTATTTACACGAGAAATACAGGGTGTGCAATAATGTTAGTGTTAAGCTTACTTAAGCAAAGCTTACTGGCATCAGCACTCGGTGATATACTTACAGAAGCCTAAACCTTTTCTGAGATAAAGATGAAGCGAATGACCATTTTGATCCCACATGTAAATTGCTTTCGTGGGATAATCCAGCACATCACGCCCAAAACACCACACGCAGGCAGCTCGGGACATTTTAGTACTGTAGTACACTGCAGTGGTTCTGAAGGTTTACTAAAGTTAATGGAAATGTGGAACAGGGTCAAATCAAGCGTATAATAAACATGCAGACGAGCGGTTGAAGAGTGCAATTATCTTGTGTTTCGATTGAATGCTTGCATTTGCATGGGGTGCTGCTTGACTGCACACCGCTGGATTTCAACTTCGGCCGTCTTTCAGAGGACACCATCAGATAAACTTCGGACCGGATCTGATGGAGGAAGTGTAGTTCCAGGATGAAGGAAATATGAACAGAACAAAAACAAGCATCGGCTGGAGGAAAACGTCTATCCAGTTTGAGATTTTTAAGTCAGGGCAAAGTATGAAAAAACAGTAGTGTTATGTTAATAGTGTTATGGTTTACAGATGCAGTTCGTTACTTTTATGCTGTAAAATATCCAAAAACCACAAGGGCAGTGTTATATATTTTGTTTATTTGAGTACTTACAATATTTCAAATGGTTCTAACTATTTGGAAAATGGTCATTTTAACTAGTGACAAGGGCCGTGTCTGGCAGTTGCCTGTCAATGGGATCATATCAACGTTAACCAAAAACACTAGATGGAAAGCCTGCAACCTTCAGCTGAATGCAGGAAAGGAGAATAGAGGCTGTTATATGATTGGCTGAGGTGCCTCACATGATTCGTGTGAGCCGTTACGCTTTCTTCAGACCTTGCACCTCCCTAATAACACAGTCTGTGGCGTTACACTCGGTTAGATAAGTTTGTAGCTTCTATCAAGCAACTCTTGTTTTGCGCAGTCGTTATGTAGCACAATTATTCTTTACTGTTTGCAGCTGGTTCTGTCAACAAAGATATTTTTACTAGACAGAGACGCTGATCTTGCATGTGTTTTACTAGACAGGTGAGCAACTGTTTAGATTCCTTTACTGACAGAAAACGTTTGAATATTATACAGATCAAGGTTAGTCTTATTGTTTGAATGTCTTTTTCTTAATTTAGCATGAGTGTCATGTATATATTGACTGAACAAGCAGTATGCACTTTTAGATCATCTGACTTAACGGTAATAAATATGTTTTATTGACTATAATGAAGTAAGATCACGGCATCAAACGCAACATTAGAAAACTTTTTTACTTTAAATCATCCATAATTGATTATTAGTGGTGGAGTTGAAGACATTATTCCACGCTCCTTCATAGCGTCATCAAGCTAGCCGTTGTTGTTATTTTTGATCGTATCTGTTTTGAAATGTGCGCCCTCTAGCGGCGGATTTTACAAACTGTGCCTTTAACTTGTATCTCTTGGAAAAAGTTTGCATATTATATACTGTAGATCAAGGTTATTCTTATTGTTTGAATGTCTTTTTCTTAATTTAGCATGAGCTTCATGTATATATTGACTGAACAAGCAGTAATCACTTTTAGATCATCTGACTTAACGGTAATTAATACATTTTGTTTACTGTAATGAAATAAAATCACGGCATCAGACGCAACATTGTAAAACAATTTTTTCTTTAAGTCATCCGTAATTGATTATTAGTGGTGGAGTTGAAGACATTATTCCACGCTCCTTCATAGCGTCATCAAGCAAGCCGTTTTTGTTATTTTTGATCGTATCTGTTTTGAATGTGCGCCCTCTAGCGGCGGATTTTACAAACGGCGCCTTTAACTCGTATCTCTTGGGCTTTAAAAATGTAAATCTGGGTCTTGTTTTCAAAAACAGTCCAAAATATTGGTTATATTACCCGAGGTGTTTTTTGGACCTCGAAGGCGGTGTTGCTTGCGAATGCAGGGATTCGTAAGATGTGGTAGTTGTTGGGCTGTCAAACGATTAATCCAGAATTAAAATTAGCTTTTGCATAGTATGTATCTGTGTACTGTGCATATAATTTTTTTTTATCATGAAACACATGCATATACAATAAAAAATAATTTGTAATAAATCTGAATATTTCCTAAATAAATATACAGTTTGTTTTGAAACTTTGCCGAAACAATTAGACAGTGGCAGGGCGTTATACTCTAATGCCCTGTTCATACAGCGAGACTCCGCTGATCCAGCGTGGGTTTTCCTGAATGGACGAGGCATTTATGAGCAATAAATGGGAAATGTGTCCCTTCAGGGCTGGGGGTACCTCTGGCTTGATCACGTTCTGATGAAAGGAAATGATTGGAATGATTGCATTACAAACTGGACATATTGTAATCCGTCAAAATGAGGGATGGCCATCAGAACATCCTTCACTGGTATAAAAAATCTGTCAATGACGGAGAATTTCACTTAACGCAACATCTGTAGGGGTTCGGAGTACTCAAGTGTTGATAAAATGTGCGAAAGTGCGATGTAAAAGGGCAGCAATTATGCTTTGCCATTTGCGTTGCTATGCTGCAAGTGAACACACATGGGTCAAGACCCGTGCAGTAGAGTATACGGGTCTGTTTCCGGTCGCCATGCCAACCAGCTAAGCAAGAGATTACCACTCAACAGTTATAGACCCGACTGAGATGAGAGGGGATGATAGAGATGTGTGTAGAAATAGAGAGAGATTGATAAAGCTGATAACTGTAAATGTGGTGTAAGTGTAATACATGTTTAAAGAACATATGTAATAAAACAGAGAAAAATGAATCATTTGTCAAAAGTAAACATGAGGGTGACTAAATAATGGCATTGTTTTTATTGACATAAGTTGTTGGTCACACTTTATTTAAAGGTCCAATTCTCGGTATTAATAAATCATTGACTAAGACTTTTGCGTCAGTAAACTGCTAATTTCTTGCTTATTAATAGTTAGTAAGGCAGTTGTTAGGTTTAGGTATTAGGTAGGATTAGGGAAGTAGAATATGGTCATGTTGAATATGTGCTTCATAAGTACTAATAAACAGCAAATATGCTAAAAATAGGCATCTAATAAGCAACTAGTTAATAGTGAGAATTGGTCCCTTTACTTAAGTGTTACCAAATTGTTCTTTGAAGACATTATAGGAGGTTTAAGGCCGTGTTGTCTGTTATTAAAGAAGGCACAGTGCTTTTCAAGGTTGCTTCTCTTCATGTCTCTTCTCGCCTCTTCTCTTCTTCCCCTCCTCTCATTCCTGGCAGTTAACCACATGCAGCTGCACCGGGAACGTTTTTTAGGATAAAGCCAGAACAAAACTATGGTTATTTTCAGCACCTTAACTCACATTGACCGTGCCACTTTATTTGGAATTTGTTTAAATGTGTCCATATAAACTAGTTTACCCATTTATTGTAAACTAGTGACGGATAATAGCACTTACACGTAGCAAGACCAAAAACATTGAGGTGACATACTGTAGCTTAATGTATACCTTACAGTGTCCCTTGCTGTTCTCATCACAGGACCAAAACGTAGCCACGGCAACCTGTCCGTCTCCATGAGTCTTTCGCATGTGATTATACGTACGCCATGGCTATTGTCCTGATGACATACTCTATAGGAAACCGATATTTGGGGAAGAAAACAAACACATTTTCACAGACGCATTTTCTTTTTATTCATTTCTTTCTGAAGTTTCTTTGCTTGTTCTTAGTGGTTTACATGTGTGACAACTGTTTTCTCAGCACAGCTAATTTTATAAGTTCTTCTTTTTGACCACAAACGCTTGCTCGTTCACAGGAAGTGATGGCATGAGTCTCCTTTCCTTCCGTTTTTGATCAATGAGTCAGCTTCGACAATGACTGATGATCTGAGAACGGGCTTTTAACTCTCTTTGTAACGCTTGGAGATGGTTTTTCATGTGGTCACTGTGGATCACCCAGTCCATGTTTGTGTGATCTCTATGTAAGTAAACTGCAACTTGCTGTACAGCTTATGATGTGTTGTTATGGCAAAGAAAAGTACACATAAACACTTTTCACACTTACATTGTACTTACATTGTACTTATTCTGTCTATAAGCATATGTCTGCCTCTGGGTGGCACTTAGTTTGCTTCAGAGGTCTCAGACTTGAAATCCAAAGAATGCTTATATTCTTTGCGTATACAGGAGTTCTCAATCTTTTCCGCCCGTGACCCCCGAAATAACAGTGCCAGTGACTCGAGGTGAGAATCGAGACCCCCACTATCCTTGGAGGAAATTATACAAACATTCACTTGTTAGGTCCATCCAGACAAGCTCATGACCACAACACAAAAGAGCTGATAATATGAAAGACAAAATAATCTATCTTAATATTTTATAGTTGTTATACAGTATATATATATGACCTATTACTACATGTGGTCGAATCAAACTTTTTGGAGTGCTGGTGGATGTACTCAGCCACTTTTCGTACCTAAGGATGATGACCAATCTGACTGAGGCGCTTCTCCTCCCTCCGCCGCTGGCGTCACAGCGCTGTTTTTGGTTGATATTAACCAATGTTTCATTTCGACAAATTAAAATATCTTAAACCTGAAGCCTGAAAAATAATCTGCGTGCACATGGGACTGTTCAACGTAGTGCTGTAAATGGACTTGCTGCACCCAACCTAATGTGGTTGCTAATGTTAATATGACGTAATCACATCAGGGGTCACGATCGAGTGAGGCTGATGGATTTTTATTTGTGTGGTTTCATCTTGCGACCCCACCCTCGCGAACCCTACTTTGGGAACTGCTGAAGACAAGCTCAGACCATCTTAAAGTATGTGAAGTCATTTGAAAATATAAGGCTATATTGTCATATTATAATATTGCAATGCATGTTATTTTAGTTTTTGAAATGTATGATTGAATAAAGAAGAAGAGAATAGGCCCGTGACCTCTATTCCCTCTCTCTATTTAGTTTCTATTTTACTCTGTTGTTTTTCCTTCTAAAGATCGACACAGTTTTCTTTGTTTCTGGTGTTTGTTCTGTTCTTCACTATTCTTTATTCATGTCCAAACAAGATCTGACTGAAATGTGAAGCATGCAGATCAGGTCTCGCTCTCAAAGAAATGCATAAGAGAGAGGGAAATAAAAGAGACATGACCTTGTGATATAATCTCCACATATCCTTCTTATGATAACAATATGCGAAAAGTGCAAGGCAACGCTGGTGTTATTACAGCGAAACTCTTGCAGAAGAGTGTGTCACATTATATGATCATTTATGTTTATTATCACTACAGGTTCATGTATTAACTTAAGTTTAAGGAACGTTACATTATCCTGTTAATGATTCTTGCTGCTATATTCAGTATAACTACCATATGTTTTGTAGATATATTAAATGCTGTGAAAAAGCTGCTTTCGAGCCACGTTAATGCCAACCCCTTGTTCTTTAAAATGATTTATTTTTAACAAATTATTGACAACTTGGTGTGATATTTTTTTTTTAAGTAAGGGACAATCCATCCATGGCTAGCCTGCATTGAAGTCACTGTGCAGTGATTATTATAATTATTTATCCATGCACATCACTACTTCGACGTGGAGGAAGGACCACCAAATGCGAATGTCAAAGTTAGAAATAATTCTTTATTTTGTTCTGATTGCTAAGGAAAAGATTTGTTTCGTTTTGAAAGAAATCCTGACCATATTTGGAGACAAGAGTTTTATCATTTACTTAGATATCCAGTAAGCAACTACACACAAACACGCTAGCAACAAATCAACAAATGCCTGGCCACAACATTCAGTTTGCATTCACGTGTGAGTCAGTTTGTGGTTGACAGAGCGTCTCATTCTTGCACATCCCACTGACCATGAATTCCTCAACATCAGGTTTGTTGTCTGAAAAGGACATCTGAAGTGTTTGGAGGAAAGATCTTTCTTTCTTGATAACAGAAGGCATTTCCCTCTCAAAATGAGATTTTTGTTGGCTCTGATTATCAATTCCTCAGAGCATTCTGGACTCAGGAGAAACCCGGTCAGCGGTTGTCTGTGTTTGCGGCTGCTGATTTAAAAGCCCTGGACAAACACTTCTGACCTGACTGATAAAGGAAGATAGAAAGAGGGAAAAGGAAGAGGTAGGGTGTGCAGATGGCAAACAGAGGTTTGTGTCGTGTGGTTGTTTTTGTGGTTTCCTGTTCTGTGGTTGGGACAAACACATAATGCAGAAGACTCACAAACTCGGTAAACAAATTCATGACGTGCGGCTCATGAATGCACAGACGGGTGATTATCTTCATGGCTGGATTTCTAGCAGTGTTGAGATTTCGCACCAGTGCTCTAATCTCATTGGCTCGACCCTTGAGATTCGCTCAAGAAAGATTGCTGTGTTTTCTCGATCCGAGATTTGTTCCTCACCTGCATACAATGGATGCATTGGGAACATTGAGTGACCATATCTGCCTAAAATTATATTGTGCAGTACTTTATTAAAATATTTTCATTCATTTGTATCATTTATTGTTTAAAGATCAGACGGAGTGTCTTAAAATGCACCGCTTTTGTAATATCGTTGAAACAAAAACTCAGGGTGAGACACATTGAATAGATCCTACCCTTTTTAATATAGCAAATAGCGTTTACCGAACTTGATGAAAATCCCAAGGGCTGAATGATGTCATTAAAATCAAAGCTCCCTATTGGAGGAGGTGTGAGAGTTAAGTTTTGAAACCCCTTATAAATGCGAATTTTGTAAATGTTTGAGGCACCCGTTCAAAGCTCTTCATTTTGATATTATGGGGACTTTTAAATTATTTCCCATCCATTTGACCAAAGTATTATTAATTCGCCTTGAATAATTGTTTTGAACAATTTTAGTTTTACTCTTGATTTCCTTGTGTTTTTAACATTTGACAAAGATAAGACAGCGAGGCAAATACTCCCATTGTAATGTTACAAAGGTTAATATATTAATTTACTCAAGAAAGCAAATTGTATTCAAATTTGGAGTTTAATAAGTGTGAATTTTGGACCTCTGATGTTTGGGGATGTCTTGCGTCGGTGTCCTTCTGTGTTTGTAGATGCAGCGAAATAAATCAAAGGTGTGTGTTCTCAATGTTTGCCAAGGATATCTATTTTTAGCTTCACCTAAAATACAAACTCTGCAGGAGTGACTGCAGGTGATTAATGAGACGCAGTATTTTACCTCGCTCACCCCGGTACACACCGCAGTGAAGCGTGAGCGCACCGCAGCCAATGTACCAACGGAGATCTAAACCTCTGGCTGTGCATCCGCACCGCAAAACTTTGGGACTGTTAAAGGAAAAGTTCACAAAAATAATGAATTTGTTTTATAAATCACTTCTAACATTTACCACATTTTAAATCCATATGACTTTCAACTGTGGAACACCGAAGAAAAGATAAAGATTTCTTGTATTTGTAGTTGAAAGGTCAACTCCTCTGTGTTCCAGCGAAGAATGAAAATGACACAGGGTTGGCAAACGAGCGAGTAAATCTTGGCAGAATTTTCTATTTTCACAAGACATCCTGGCTTTCAGAACAGACGTGGGATGTTTTATCAGAAAGTTTCTGGTGGCTTTTAGTTCCGCGACACACTGACTCAGAGATTGGACCGAACCCAGAGTCCAAATCCCCAGCGCAGGTGCAGCAGACACAATGCAGTCCTTCTTCCACTCGGCCTGTTTATGTGGAACACGACCAGCCCGCATCTGAGAGGAAGAGCGGAGGAAAGACAGAGAAAGGAAGAGGAATCGCTGGAAAGTGAGACTGAGGAAGTAAGCGGAACGTTCAGGGTGTGCTGGGACTCACGGACGGACTGCAGTATTGACCAGTATTGAGTCTTTTTTTAAGGCGCCGCTCAACAAACATAGAAGCTTTCTTATTGATTTACAATTACAACCGAGCATCAACCTCGAAATATAAAGTTATGTATCCAGAGTCGGAAAAGAACATTTCGCTAAACCTGACACCAGGGCCGTACGTAGGATTTTGGAAATACAGAGGTACAAAAACTGAATTTGTACCGAACAAAAAAAAATTATTTCTTGATATGTGCCTTTTAAAACGTTTGGAGTGCAAATAACATAAACAATGCTAAAACCATCTCTGTCTTTTCATGTTTATCAGTAATGAAAGTAAACACATGGTCATTTAATATAGTCTTTCATAAAGGATCATAAGAGGTTTCCATTTTTAAGTGAACTGTCCCTTTAACTTTTTTGTGACACTAATGTTTTAAAAAAAAAAATAGGTCAGCTTAAAATAATACAGAAACAGAATTAAAGAACGAGAGTTTGTTGAAAAGTGATGCATTTGAATTGTAGTTGTTTTAATAGGCTAACCACAACCTATAAACACACCTGAGTCAAAGCCACGCAGTTTAGCATGAACTAGTGAAGGTCTGGTCATGTATTTGTTATATTACCAGACTGATATTACAATCGGTCGGGTTTGTTGTTAAAATGTTGACGCGCGTCGAGAAACATGATAAAGTTCCTTTCACAGTGGAAACTGAACTCGAGCTTGACTCCTGTCGATAGCAACTCACGCCTTCTTTCATTTGATTTGACAGTGATCCTCGCCTTTCTTCTTTCAGATGTAAGAGCGCTGTTAAACAGCTGAGGTAGATCAGATCTGAGATTAGTTATCTAGGCGTTTTCTACTAAATTGGCAGTACTAAAAACTGTTTTTCACAACGAAACTACCGAGGTCTGGACCTCGGGACCTCAATGCTGGGTACGGACATAAAACTGTATTCAGTTATTTTTATCGCACAATATAATTTGGTCCTCGTGACAAGAAAATTATTTGAGACAAGGCACAACTATTTTGACACTTTTTGTGAACATTTGCAACTCTTGCTTTCATGTTTGAATGTTTATTTTACTTGTTTTTTATTAACACTGTTAATACAAAAGTGTTGTATTACATGTTTATATATATTTATATATATATATATAAATATATATGATGTGATGTTTATTTATTAATATTTTATTAATACAAAACCACAGACGAACTTTAACATTCCATGTTAGGGGGTCTAAGGTCTTCTCCTAAACATTTTGTACCAGACATCTTGTGATTTTTATTATTTATTTATGATCTAGCATCATATAAGTGTCGTCTAAATCCCGCCCGTCCTCTCTCACAAAGAGTGGTCGTCATCAAAGATCATTTGTCTGACACACAATATCCATTAATGAACACATCTGTCTGTCTGTCCGGCCGTCCTCCGTCTCCACGATACATGATAAGAACACAGTTCTATCATCACAGGCAGAGCTCCAGAGATATGCTTTTATAACCTGATATTTCACTGACAGGAAACACATGCTCGCTCGGAGGGAAACACGCCAGGGAAAGAAAATTTACCGTGAGGTGGAAAGTAAACATTGAGCTGTAGAGCACAGACCTTTTTGTTCCGCATTTCTCTTATCTTGGCACTTTTGTGGGTTGCGCTCTGTTTGTGTTTGTTCTGTAATGCGTGATATTGAAAGTGAAAAATCAGGCTATTGGCATGAATAATTTAAACTTTGCCCTTGTTTATGTGACAGTAGATCAGGGCACTGAATTCAGGCCATCGTTAGCTTCTTCGGGGCAGAAATTGACACACGGTTAGATATTTCGAGCACTCCCATCAGGGAAAACCGTACATCTCTGTGCAGTGTCCTGTCATTGAATTCTGGTTCTACGTGTAAAATTAATCTTCTGGTTCTCAATAGTTACTTTATCCAGTATTTATGTCTTGCTGTCATTAACCATAGACAATGTTTTGTGCTTCCACTGTTTGTAAGAAGAAAAACTAAAATGTGAAGATTGTATTTGTAGAATTGATTAATTAATTAATTTATTCATTTGCCAATTTCCATGTGCATCGACAGTCCTGACGCCTCTTCTCTCTTTAAGATTGTATGTAATAGCTAAAAAAGGCAAATAAATAAACAAACCATTTTGGTTTTGGGAGACTGAAGGATGAGTCAAAAGTGTTTGGGATTGTAACTGAAAGCAAGTCAAACATGTTGCGCATGGAGCGTTGAACACAGAGCATTCTTTGGTAATGACAGATTTATATGGGTGTGATTTTTATGAATCACATCCTAAACCACCTTTAAACCCTTAAGCACGGCCCAGAAGTCATCACATGACCGAAATTTGTTTTAAAGAGTCTTTGTTGAGTACAGGAGCGCTGATGTAATGGTGGTCTGTTGAACGTTTTAAGTATGAACCCTTAGACAACACTTCAGAGTCTGTTGTTAATAACACAAACGGCAAAGATACAGATTTAAAACCTGTATTTTGTGTGTTTGCACTGAAGACCGTTTGACGTAGAAGTGTCTCGAGAGGCCAAAGGTGGTTTATCGAGAGACCTGGAGAAGACGTGTGGTCCAGGTTTGGTAGCATTATTCGTTTGCCTCAGCCTCTTTGAATTGTATATCATTGTTCTGTTTGTTTTTTTCCGACTTTATTGATTATTATTAGCGCTTGTTTAAGCAAACATCAAAATGTATATTATTCCTACAGACAGGATTTGAACGAACCCTATTGACTTTGGCATGTTCAGGCAAATAATTCCCAAGACGAAAGTGGGTTCACCGCCATCACATCACAATATCATAGTGTTTGTGGAACAGAACAGCTTGATTGTGTGCTTTTTTAAATCAGTTTCCTTCAAACATTTTGATTTGTGTGCTTCGTCTCTAGTATTTTTTTCGAGTTTTTTTTGTATCACAATAATCTGTATTTGCGACAGCTCAAAATGTTACAATTTTAGCTGTTAACATCATATCTAACGTTAGTAAAATGATTTGCTTTACTTGTTTACTTTTTGTCTTGGATTCCAGGACAAATATCTAAACATTGTTGAATGACGATACATTTACTTGAGAAGCGAAGTGATATTAGATATCCTGTTTTCGGAAAATTGTTATGCTTAAAACAAGAGAAAATGTCTTCCAATGGGGTAAGAAAAATAAACACAATTCAAAGGGAAAACAACATTATTTTTCTAACCCCATTGTCAGATATCTTATCAACTCAATTTGGTCCAGAAAACAAGAAATTCAGTCCTATGTCAATTTTCTTCTTTATAAGAATGATCCCTGTTCAGAGATTTGTACTTTGGCATTGTGTATCTTATCAAGAAAGAGCGTCTGTATCATGCTACTACACTTGACATCAGACGCTGTCTTTAAACATTCTGGCTGTGATGAAAACCATCAGTCATTCACCCTTTCCCTGCATCTCACAGAAGTTCTGACTAGTTTCATTCAGCGCAGGATTCATTCTCTCCACAGAGCTCAGCTTCTCGATGCCGAGAGATGAATCTTTACTCCTTCAAATCGCCACATCCAGAGTTCACAGGCAGGGCATCACCGTCATCTGAGATCTGCTCTTTTTGTCAGATACAAGAACACCGATCTCTGCACACTGAGAGATGAATTATTAGGTTATCACAGACATTATACATGTCACGTGAGTCAAATTTATGTTTGTGACATTGTTGAGATCACTTCTGAAACACGAATGGGGACATTTGTGACTTTGGGTCATTTTCTCAGGAGAATTGAGCAAACATTTCCATTTGCGCTCCGTTTTGTCTTATTGACATTATGATCGAGATATTAAAGAAATCTCATCCGTTTTTTAAGTTTGAAAAAAAAGCATTCGGGCATCAACCTGTCACGGTTATTGGTTCACGGACATTGAAATGTGGCCACTTTACCCACAATTCCATGCACGTGGGAGACATCAAACGTGGTTACCCCGCTCCGGCTGGTTGCTAGACTCGATGGTCACCATAGCAACAGCTTGGCATTCACAGGCGTGGGGGATTCTTGCATCTTTTTTTCATAAAGATATAATATAATTCTGTCTGTTCATCCAATTTTTACTCGCTATCAGACTTTTCCCGTTTCTATAGTATTTCAACCCTCTTGCATCCGATCTCTGTCTCATTTATATGTATGTATGGTGTGTCCCCCGAGGGGCTGCTGGGATTATATTACACGCTGAAATCATCTCTGCATTTACGTTCTGGGCTCCGGGCGTTCCAATGTGTGGCGATGCTGAGGGCTGTTTAAATTCAAAAACGCAGCATGAATGTGATGGACTGACCGCTGGTGGATTTGAATCAATCTTTTTTCTATACCGTGACGTGGTTGAGAACCATCAGGAGCTGTTGAATGTATTCACTCATGCTATAAGGCATGAACAGATGATTTTTCATCTTTAACTATAGTCTTATCAGAGCAAAAATGTTATTCGACTTTCGTGAAGTAAACTTCACGTGACGTTTACCAAATCCAATGCCAAATGAAAGCCGCTGTTAAACACAGGACAAGTTTGACAAACTGTGGTGTTAATGTGAAACTTTTATTTACTTTACACAACAAATCAGAGTGAATGAAATGTGATTGTTTCAAGAGAGATGTCTTTATAAAGAGTACGAAACAGCAGTGAACTCCTTCCTTCATAAACGGTGGTCCTAAAAGTTTTGTTCTCTTTGTATATAAATAAAAAGATCTTCAATAGCGAGTTTGATGAATCACATTATTACTATTTTAATTTAAAGTAAAACAAAGGGACAGGGAACTGAGGATCCAGAAAGGCTTTATATGATCATTTTATCCTCTTGTGTAGGGAAAGACAATTATCTGAATAAACATCCAGCCTGACTCTCTCTCTCTCTCTCTCTTCAGGTGTCAGTTCTGCACCTGTTCACTACTAGATCCAATCTGGAGAGACGAAAGACAGACAAACAAGTAAAAGAAAAGTGAGAAAAGAAGACCCCATCATTTCATCTTTCTTAAAAGGATCAGATAAAGCGAGAAAGTGAGACAGAAGGTTTTAAGACTTTAAGGAGCAATGTAACGGGCAGCTCGCAGGCTACGATGGACCTCAAAACCAGACATTGAATCTTTTCTTCTCAAGGTAAGAACTTCACGCAAAACAAACATTTTGTGTAAAATGCGTTTGCGGTACAAGGGCTGTGGTGCAGTTGAGTTCATTTAACTGAAGGAAATTGTGGAAGTTCAGTTAAGATAGTTACACTTAATTAATACACAATTGTTGAGCTGAGCTGAAATATATTTGTCTTACAGATGTACAATGATAGGCACACAAACTCTCCTTTGTTTGGATTCAGTTTCATTAAATCCCCGGCCTGTCTGGTTCTTTTTTATTGCATTTGAGTTTGATCATCATAAGGCGTGTGGTTGTGAAGTCTTTCTGATCTTCTCAGCGTCTGCGGGAATATTGAAGGGCTTTTTCTTGTTTTCTTTTGTCTCTGTTATTACTTGGTTGCTGGCGCAGCATCTCTCATTATCAGCGCTGGAAGCAAATGCTCCGCAGAGGACTGAATACATGGAGATTTTCATGAGTTAAGCGTGTCCGTGGATAAAAGAAGAGTTTGAGCGTACGGTATAGCCAGTTGTTGAAGAAGTGTGTGTCGGATTAGAACAGGAAAACTGGCAACACGGGGAAGGAAATAACCTCAGTTGCCAGATTGGGGACAGCATGTACAAACACACACACACATACATGGACATTTGATCTCGCATAGACGCGCATTGGTTGTTTGTTGATATGTTGAAATTGCTATTTACTATACCGTACCTCTAACCATAAACATAACCCTCACGCAGGCCTGTTGACATGATTAGATTTACAGCAAAACATGATTCGCTTGATTTATGAGCCTGTCAAATACTGGACCGCTGATGAAAAAATGGGAATCGCAAGTATAGTCAATACACACAAAACACAGATTTTCTTCCGTTCTAACTGGGGCTGGGGGATACAGCTTAAAATAAGGGGTGTGACGAGATCCGATGTTTCTCGCTCTTGCGAAAACACAATATCCTCACGCAATAGGAAGGCTCAGATGAATTTTTGTATGCAAAACCCACATGCGAGTTAGCATTATAGGACTTTCGGTTCTTGGGTTTTTTGAATGGGTTTTTGGTTAGTAGCTCCAAATAAGGGATATGGTACTAACAAAACCACTAAATATTTTCATATTTTATTCGATTGCATAAAAATACCAATTGTAACCAGAATATGATTTTTTTTTAAAGCCCTTTTTTGTCTTAAAAATGGTTATTGGAAGATGCTAGCTCCTTTGGTGTGGACGTTAGACGTCATCGCACGTATAAATTTGAGTTTATTTTAATACATTTTGTTTTAATCAGTGTAATGTATTATATGGATCGTGAGCTGGGTCTCTTCACAAACTCACGCAGACGCTCATTAGAAACCTTGTTTATGTGGGTCAGTCCAAATGCCAAATGAATGAATCTGCTTATCCATTAAACTGAAGATGTTGTTCCCGTTGGCCTTTCTCTCTCCGTCTTTCTTATTCACAGCACTGTGACATTTACTGATTTACTGAAGCTTTGCCTCTCTCCTCTTACAACACTCATTCTTTCAGTCATATACTGAATTTTACAAAAATAGAAATCAGTTTCATTTTTAACAGAGAAAGAAGACATATTGCAGAAGAACCCCAAGTTTATTTATTCAATGATTTTGATTGACATTTTTGAGCTTAATAACAAATAAAAAAGGGGGGAAATGAGTTTATAGTCTTTACAGCTTTACAGGCACTGTTTAAACAAGAGACTCTGTTCTGCATCGTTTTGCTAACGCTCATCATTTAACGTCGTTTCATTTCCTCTGTCTCGGCTTAAGCCCAAATCAAACCTGTGATTCCTCCCCCAGGTTTCCTGCATGGATTTCATGTGTCATTAATAAAACGTCAGCGTGTACCAATAAACACAGGCAGACAGTTTTCCGTCTGATCTAATCGAGCGTGTCGTAATGTCACAGCATCCTCTTCGATCTCTCTGTGGGATCCTCCCATAAATTGCTTTGTGTGGTGTACCATCCTATATTTAAACCAATTAAAGTGTTGGAAGGGCGGGGCCAACACTGAGATCTGGACTGTGATTAGTCTATTGTGTTATTTTTATTATTTCTGCAATATGAGCCCCAAAATCCCCTACTGTGACTTTAATAAACTAAGAACAGCGAAGGCATATTTGTCTTAAATAGACCATGAAATGGCCTTATCTACTTTTATAATATGTGTTTTTCATATTGCAGAGTCTAATAACTTGCTCGCGATCTTTATTTTTTGTTTGATTTTTTTACAAGACCGTCTTATGATTTAGCCCCTGACAACCCCCTGACACTTTAAAGGTCTAATCAGTTCCCAAGATTATTAATTAAGCGTATAACTATTTTTAACTATGATGTATTTTGAAATCTGAAATGTTTGACTTCATAGTTCATACATCGAAAAAATAGGGCCGATTTCCTGAAGAAGCCACATAGCTGAAGCATATCTTGTATCTGCTATTTTGTCTCACAAAAAAACAAGAAAAGCATTGGGGATCTTGCAGTTTTTTAACAAACTGTTTTTTTACAGATTCATGCACGGCAAAATTATTTAATCTTTTTTAAATTTGTATCTTATAATGTATATTAAATTTTAGGACACGTCTCATGTTGAATTAAAGTATGTTGCAATGAAGTTACAAAATGTTGAAGTTTAAGCTGATTGGAGGTCTCAGGTTTATCAAAATTTTTGTGGTTTTACGTTTTCCTCTTTATTTTCCCTAATCTCTCAGACTGGCATTGTGTTGGCATTGTTCATGCCCCTGCGGTGTGTTGGCACTCTTCATGTGACCCGCCTGCAGAGATCGAGAGAGATAGAGAGAAAGAGAGCTTTTAAGAGATCAGTAGCCTCTTGTTGTGTTTGTGCTCGTGTTTGTGGACAACACCACTTTGTGGTGTAGTGTTTGAGTTCTCCACATTTCTATAGTTGTTTTTCATAAGCCAATCTGAGCGAGAGAAAGCCGCATGGACTCTAATCAACAGCATGTTCCCGACAATCTGTTCACACGCAGAACAGCATGCTGGAAGTCTGTCAGGTTGAAAGCCGGGCATGTGTCAACAGTCTGTGAAGATTTCTGTGATGAAACAGGCGTGAGAAGGACCTGAATGTACCTGCTGTGTTATATCCAAACAAAGTTTAGGCAAGGTCAGAAAAGGAGATGTTTGGGTCTCTTTAATATTCCTGTTTAGAACAATCGTGATATTGTTAACAAATAATGTGATTCCGTTTTCTGAAGTAAATGTGCGTGAGGCGTACCCATGCAACATCTTACCTTATGATGCAAAATGTCCCGAGTGGTTTCTAGGGTCTTGTGTCTGGTTGCTAGGTGGCTCAAGCGTGCCTAGTTGGTTTTCTGGTCTCGAGATGTGTCTCAGTGTAAATCAATGGGATTTATGAGAAATCATTACTCATACTGCAAGTGGTCCATGTGGATGTTTAATGCTTCAGGGTCAAGGGTTTGTTCATTTCGCTAATGTTTGAGCTGCTGTAATTGGGATGCTTGTGTTGTCTTTATCCAAGAAAGAAGAACATAAACTCATTTTTGAAGATATACTTGCGGATGTCATATAAACGGGACCCCTCCTATCGGTTATCAGTTATTCGTTTTTGTGTGTTGACAGATATTGATGTACATCGCGTCATGCTAGCTGAGCTTCTTATCAAACTCGCTGCAACCTGTAAATTCACATGAAATGACTGTAGGCCATAAATAATCCTGTGCTGAAAACGAGCAGATTAATTCTGGGGTTTAGACTATGTGATGTTCATTTTATAGTTTTAAACGGATAAACCTAATGTTATTAACAGGCTGAAATCATATTTAATCGCTGTGTGTAGATGGCAGAATCCACACATTGATGCTTTTATTTCCTACTTTATTTTTGTTTTACGTTATTTATAAAAATCACAAAGCTGTTCGGACTTGAATGTTCGTCATGGGAACATGGACTGCTTTATCATTGCAATAAAATTAATCTAAATCCTGCTGTGGTTGATGTTAATTTGCTTACTTACTTATACAGCGATTATAAATTCACCACCTTGCATAAGCATAACCAATGAACGGCTTTTCAAGATGTTGCACTTTGGCCTCGCCTGCAATCTCAGTTATATTATAAACATCTATAAACGTCTTATCAGAATGAGTTAACTTTGGAAAACACAGAGGTGTCTGTTTGATTATAAACACAGGAAGCACACAGTTAGTACAAGTGCATACACTTGGGTCATCTCTAGTGTAATAATAGAGCTAACTTAGCGTTCGCACCAGACCCAACTTTTTTTTCCTGTTCATTTATTCATTCATTTACTGATTCATTTCTTTGCTTTTACACAAAAATTGACAAATTAATTCTCACAGTTTATCTATTATCCACACTTTGAGAGTGTGGATTATATACTTATACACTGTGGGTGTAAATGTGACCTTTTTACCCCTGGCAATTTTCCTGGTCCGGTACATTTATCTATTTATTACTTTAAACACTTTTCAGTTCATTAGTAAATCTGCTGTATGCAGAGCTGTGATGAATATGTACCTCGCTCTCAAGCACTTCCTGCCGCCATGTTGCTTTTTTGTGCCTTTGCCATGTTGGGTCACATTTAGGAGCTCCATTGATCATGGCTTGTTGTAATTGTGGTGCAAGCGCTTTAACTCACGGTAAGCCAAGGAATTGATAAAACCAAGTAACCTAAATATAGAGATGTGCAATAAGTTCAGATGAGGTCAAACAATAGCGATGACACTATTATTTAATAATCGTGGCAGCCCTATATGTGTGTGTGCGCCTGTTTACAATTTTATATTATAGTTATAATCTATATAACTGTTTTCAGTGTTCACTTAAATGGAAGCAGGGAAAACACTATTCAACTATTTATTTAATTAACAAAGTGGTATCAGTATTTTATAAATGTTTATTTATTTGTTAATATAATCAGCATTACACCATCAGAAACAAGCTTGTCTGTGAATATTTATGGGCCGTGGGTTTTAACCGCAAAACTTCTCAGAAGTTGGTGATTCAACTCATGTAGCAGTCTTATGATCCTTTCAAAAGCAACCTGCATAGGCAGCACGCTAGGTGTTTATCTTTTTTTTAATGGGCGGGTGGCTGGTATCTCCATATTTCTTCACTTGTGTATGTGTGTTTTTATACAGAGCCCAAGGCTGTAGTCTTCCTTTATTAAACCGCGTCGGTTGTCAGGTTTCCATGGTAACCCATAGGAAGGTGATGAGACAGCTGTCTGGCATCTCTCCGGCTGACCTTCAGTCAGGTCTGCATTAATGCAAGGCTCCATTGCGCTGTTATAGGATCTCGGAGAGGAGCGTTCAGACTTTGGTCGCTTTAGTGTTTATTATATAATGTTGTTTGATTGAAAGTCACTGTGTGGATGGGTAATATGATTGGCTGAGACATCACAGACTCTTCCTCTTACTGTAAATGGGTCAATGTGTAAGAAACCTTGAGGTGAGAGAGAGAGACTTCGAAACCGCTCAGAAAATGCGAGCCGCAAAACTTTCTCTCTTCAAATGACCCGCGGTGGCAACGCGCAACACTCTGAAAAGTTGAACTATTTCTGTATTGATGTTGTGCTGATGCGCCTAGAGAAATGTGCCGGCCGCGCCACGTGCAGGTCCCGGTCACGTAGCCCCCTATTGGTGTGCGCGGCACCGCATGTCTTCATTTAAAATAACGGATATGAACGGGGAAAACATGCATAATGTGAGAGAGAGAGAGCAATAAAACTTAGATAACTATGAAACTATAGTGTAAAGAAAAACTATAAGTTTGGGGATCGGACAAGCAGAAACTGAAAGAGAGTCACTCCTCCAGGGTCAAGCACGCTGTGAGAATTCTGTGCACCAGACGTTCAATCCACGTCAGGTCAAATAAACTTCCTGTTTTCTAAAAATCATAGAGTATGTAGCACACATCAAAATCCACACTTGATTTTAGAAATGATTTGTTTATATTAATTAATTGTAAATGAGTGAATATCATATCTCTGTCATTTTTGGATCCTGAGTTCCCTACGTTTTTAAATACCTTGTTTTTATCGTTGCGATTACTTTATATGATTATTTTAATTACTTTTATGTGAAGCACTTTGATTAACCATGCTGAATGAAATGTGCTATTATTTTAATACACTTCCCTTGCCCTGCCTTACTTATGCCATTCACATGCCACATCACAAATGAATGAAGAAAAGTGTGTGTTATAATCTCACTGTAGGATGTGAATGTCATTTCAACACCGACGTTTACACAGAACAACATTAGATGTGTGGAGACCTGTGCTAAAATGATCTCAATGTTTTTGTGTCTGTGGTTTTGTCAGGCAGAGACTGTGGGACACGCTTATGTGGTTTATGATTCTGAGAATGTGTCTGTAAAAATATTTAATTGTACACTGATAATTTTCTTGCTCAATACAGTATTGAAGATTGGTTATCACATAAAAGTATTTGCACAACTTGCACGCAAACAAATTTTTTATTTTTAAGACTCCACTAGTTATGGTTGATTTCTTTTTGGTGAGGCTATAGATCCTGGATCTTTTTTTAATGATTTATCATTTAACTAAGACTTTTACTTTGTACTTCATCCAATATGATGATGTGATGAAGAGACGAGTGATGCTTTAGTGTTTGTATTTCCTCTAGCTCCTTATAGCAGCACTACATAAATTATCACCTCTAGGCTGTGCGAGCGTGCTTACACAATGTGTGAACACTATGAAACATTTTCCGACGTACAATGCATTCGGAAATACTGATATAGTCTGTTCTTGTGTTCTTCAAGGGAAATGATCTCACTGTGCTATCAGAGGAAAGTGGCTCATTTATAGACATCCACCGCGAGCGTTTGTGTGGGCTGACAACCCCCATGGCTCACTATTGTTAATTCACGGTTAGCACACAGACACACAAACGCAGACACTCTCACGTACCCTTAAGCATTCGGGGGCATTTCCAGCATGAGGGATCTCACCGAGGCCAAGTCCAAATGTCTTTCTTTTAAAGAGACTGTCTACCAGTTTTACGCCGTGACCTGTAATGACTCTTAGGAACTGTAACACATGCTGGGAGCAAAGACAACAACAGCGGACCGATGGCAGGACCAACAGCGTCACATGATCACTGCAGTAGGGAAGAGTATATACAGCCTCAAGCTTCAAAGATAAATAATTCCTAACATAAAATATAAACACCATACAAATGTGTTCGTTGAAGCTTTAAACTTCATGCCAAGAACCCATATACCTTTATAAAATAACATTCGGCGGTCTTAGCGTTGAACTTGAAACACAATTTTGTATTATACCGCCGGGAGACCGTTCCAAATGTTCATTTAATCAACATTTGTAGATGTATTGTGGTCGTTGAAACCCATGCAAACAGTGAAAAATCCAGTTTTTCAATAACTTTTGAACTTTCCCTAAACACATTATGAATACATATGACTGTTGTATTCTTTAAAAGTCAATCTGAACTGGTTTTCTTTGCAGTATTTGAGGTCTGGAAAAAAATGCATTAATGCATGTTATTTTCACCTGTTTCTCCAGTTTTCATTTTCTGCAAATAAAGGCAAATAGAAACAATACTTTTTGATATTTGGGAGAAATATTGTTAGTAGTTCACCGAAACAAAGCATTATCATTTTACCGTAACACATACAGTACCTATAAATAGCCGATTCAGAAAAATATTGTGAAATGGTCTCTTTGTATTTTCTGTTGCTGGTGTCTGTTACATGTGAAAAAAAAATAGTTTTGCGTATACATGGTGCTGTCGAGACGATCCGTGTTCACACAGATCCACAAAAAGGTCTTGAAACGCTGTATTTTACATGCAATTGCAGTTAAGATGGCGCTTTTCATGTAAACACTGTTGCACAAATTTACTAGAATTTACTCAATTTACTCGGATTGTCTCATATTTGTGCATTTGTAGAGTACACCCTCAGATGATAAAAGTATCGTTTTGAAAAACTTCCACTTGACACAAAAGACATCATCATGTAAAATAATGGCCAAATTGCATGATTTTTTACAATGTTAAAGATGGTTTCATTGGATGTACAGGCGGCTGGCCTGAAGTTAACTTCCGATCTGTGTAGTTCAGTGGCGGCTGCTGTTCTTTCAAAGAGGGGAAGCTCATTTCACAATGAATGAATGAACAAACTATCTAAAAAAATATTAATTTTTAATTAATTTATTTGTAATATTTAATTAATATTTTAATTTTTAAAGATATTATTAGTGTATACTTATTGTATAAAATTAAATGCTGAAATAAAAAAATCTACTCAACAGTATTAGATTTTTTGCGGAGGTCTACCGGAAGTTGAGATTGGGCTACGTAACGATTGTATATGTCTTTACTGCTAAAACCATCTATGAAAATGCTTTTAGTATTACAAATATTCACGTGTTGCAGGAAAAAATAGACTGCCTTCTTTATCTCGCAGAAAAATGTCAGCAATCTAATCTAATCTAGCCGCGGGAACGTATTTTGAGTTACAGGGCACTCATATTTTTGCTAGAGCAGAAGTTATGACTGTGCCATGGGCGAGCCGCTTAAGTTTAATGTTAATAAATAACGGAGGGGAAAATTTGTTGCTTCGGAGAATAAAGAAGGTCGCCAGTGTGATTATAGGATACAGAATAAAAACAAACACATAAACCTATGTTATATGTATGCCTATAGCCAAAGCACAATCTGCTGTACAAAACTAGCTGTGCGCGGCACCTTAACCACCCAAACATCACCTATAATAAACCATGGGCAAACCAGTCACGCGATTAAACACAGCACTGCGAAATCAACCCTTAACGTTACACATTCTGCCTGTTGACCTAGCCACAATCTCAAATAAAGAAATAACTGTCTTACATTACTGCTAGCCTGCATGCAAAACTCCGGAAGTGATCTTTCTTTCTTGGTTGACTCTGATGAAGTCCTGCATGAGGACGTTCATTTTCCATAAAAAAGTCTGAAAATATTTTTACGCCGGGACGCCATGAGACACATGTGTTGTAACATTAACGTTCTTAATAGATAGTGAATAGATGCATTAAAATGTATTGTATTTTATTTTGATAAAACACGTTCTTTTACGTAGTGTCTATTTACACAGAGTACTAATAGCCCGCCCAATGCAGCAATGCTATTTACACTGACCGAAAATAGCTGTATTTCCTTTGGATCAAGTAGAAATAGTAGTTAGATGCTATTGAAACTTGTAAATGGTGGCAGATAACGTTACTATTTCCACCTCGGTGTTGTTATTCATTAAACATTATTCAATAATTACAGAGTGTAAATCATAATATTTATGCCGATTATTAAAATGATGGCAACTAAGACTTCGTGCAAATAGTCTCTACCTTCATTTAGTTATTTATTTATGACACGTTTCAGTTTTTCTTTCGCTCGCACCCGCATCACCCCCACATCCTGTGGCTATTCGCAGTGATCAGTATAGCTTTATATCAGTATAACGGCCTTCTCCTACATAATATATAAAAGGCGAAAGTGAAAATGAGTGCGAGTCATCAGTAATATGTCTGAAACCTCAGTATGCAAAAGCAGCAGGCGAGAAAAACACAGATTGTCTACTACTTCCACCAAGATTCGTAAGTGTGGATCGGATGGACACTTTTCTATACCATGATGCCAAGGGAGCTGAACGACGGTCAACTAAATAAAATAAATATGTCCGAAATGTATTAGTACTACACCCACTCATACTATATTAGTACATACTGTTTTAACGGCCGATAGGTAGGCACTTATTCAAATAAAGTACGTACTGTCACAGTATACGATTTCAGAAGCATTGAGTGTGTTCTTCTAGGAATCGACCCTACCACCTTGTAACATCTTTTGTGTTTTACAGAAGAACCACAATTAGGTTTAAATGATTAAATGAACACTGATGTTTCTGTTTTGCACTAGCGTGTTCCTTTAAGAAAGCGGTGATGCTTTGAGCTTGAAGCAACCCATTAACTCAAATACACAGAGACACAGATTTGCAAGAGCCGTTTGGGAGTCCATTGCCTTCGCTGCTGTGCGACTCCACAGGATTTATCTGTGTCACTGATTTAATTCACTTACTTTACACTTCCCCATTGTTTCCTAGCAGAGCTGGCAGGTGATGTGCATGTTTGTGTGTGTGTAAAGGCTGAAGCACCGGGGCCGTGGGGTATCCTATTCTTTCAGTGTCTTTGAACAACAAATTTTACCCCCAGTATGTTTCACAGATTGACAGTAAATGAATGTAAAGAAGCTTTATGGACATACTCCTGTTGATGGTTTTTATATTTCTGTTTGTTGGTTTGGTTGTACCGCAGGATACAGGGAGGGTCATTTCTCCTCATTAAAATTCCCCCATTACTCCTCCTGCATCTGCAGGCGACTCTCAGGTCTTTATTAATGGCCGTGGGATTCAGTATCGACTCCAGTCCTGCCGCTGTCTGGATTCCAGCGCGCTTCGGGACACCGGCAAAAAATGCAGCACATGGTAACCGTTTGTCACAGAGGCTAATGCGCAAAACGCTTTATTTCGGCGGCTCTTGAAGGATGATGCTGTTTGAGAGGGGATCGCATTAGATAGCGATATAGTTGAGCAAGTAGTCGAAATAGAAATAATGTCCATTGATCTTTTAAAATTCTTCGATTAGGAATTGGAAACATTGGTTAAAGAATTGAGCACCAGTAACAATAAGCAACGTATTTTACAGCATTTCTTAATCTTTGTTAATGTTACTTTATAAACACAGTTTATTACAGATACTACTGATTTTAAAAAATCTATTCATACATTTAGAAGTCAACATCCCTGCTGTAAAAAATCAATAGAAAATGTTATGCATTTAACTAGTAAAATGAGAATTCTACTGGTTTTTGAAAACTACTGTATGGTGTAAACTGGTATGTGCTAGTTTCCATAGCGGATAAATCCTATTGGAGAAATGCCTAAAACACAACAGAAAGGAATTAGGAAAAAGCAAATCTTTCATAATGGTATTTTAATGGAAACCATCAGAATTTCTGTAATTTTCTTTCTTTCATTTTTTTTTTTTTTAAGATGACTAAATTTCATATTAACATATTGCTGACATACAGCAGGTTAGGCTGTTTGTTGATATTTCATGTTAATAAATCCATTTACTGTAGTGTACCTTTATAAAAATAGCCTTTGGCAGTCTAAGGCTGTGTTCACATCAAGGCTGAAATGATTCCTCGAGTTACTCGAGTAATTTGAATACAAAAAAATCATCGAGGCAAATTTTCAAAGCTTTATTTAAGCCATTTAACTACATTACACACGGAGCACTGCGTTTCCGCGCGGACTGTTATTACTAACGCACTCCTCGCTGAACTCTATTCATGTTACAGGGCTCTCAAGTCTCACGCATTCCCCGTGAGAGACACAAATTTTAGTCTGTTCACACGCTCACACGTATTTCTCATGATGATAAATAAGTGATAGCTTACTAAAATGGTGAACTGGTATTTTACTTCTTTTTAGTTTATTTCGCGATGGAAACTTGTTTTCCGGCTGCATTGAGGCCATAAAACTAGATGCAATTTCTGCAATAAATCAAAATAATTTGTCTAGAAAGGAAACAAATGAGTCGTTCATTTTAAGAGACCTGTCTTATTTTCTCTTATATGTTCAGTATTGCTCTTTAATAAAAATAAATAAAAAAATTAACCGGATACCTCATTAATCGATGGAAAATCACTAGAAATCTCTATTACTTAAATAATCGATAGCTGATGACTTCTTTTTTGAAGCTCCTAGCGTCTGTTTTACATTATAATCCTATGAAGTAAACAGTCTTTTCTAAAAAGTTGAAGAAGCGCCGGCATCTATTTCTGCAGCTCAGAGCGTCTTTAGGAGTTGAACAATTTTTTACTTTTTGAACTAAGTGTGAACACGGCCTTAGTGTTGATAATTCACAGAATTCACAGATAAAGTTCAGCACTTTCTCTATTCTGGGGTCTGTTAAATACGCATTGTGCTGGGTGTTTAAACTACAAGAAGCAACACCTTATTTTCTCATTGAAGAACATCTGCAGCCTTTTGTGTGCATTTTGTGTTTGGGCTTATCTCTTACCAACAGCACTGATATCCGAAAAGAGTGTGAATACATTCAGTTCCGTTCCTCCTCGGACGTTTGCCTTATAGACGGATCACTCTAGTTTTGTAGTATTGTGCGTTTACATTGATATTTGTGATCTAAAGAGATTTGCAGTGCTTACATGAAGAACATTTTACGACGTGATATTTTAACTCCATGGCCTTTGTGATGCTAGCGTACTGCTGTAGATGTTGAGACATACTGGAACACAAGTGTCGTCTGAATGTTATTTACTGTATATATAAATCACTTGATATGCAGAGTAAGGGGAAGTGAAAAAAATCAGCTTTTCCCAAAACAACTCGTTCGCATGTTTAATCAGATGAGCTTTTTAACACCTCTAAACCCAGGCCGATTAAATCTGTCGTTTTTAAGGCAAGGCAAGGCAAGTTTATTTATATAGCACATTTCATACACAAGTGCAATTCAAAGTGCTTTACATAAAATGATCGACAGAAAGAATAAAACGTATGTTTAAAATGCAAATTATTTAAGATCACAAAAATTTTAGATTTTAAGAAACAATAAAACAGCAATAAAATTGATTAAAAATGTGAGTGTATATATAAAAAGAATAAGAGCAAAATAAATAACCAGCTTAATAGTTTTGGTAACACCATGTGGACCAAAAATCCCGCAAACTAATGCAAGAACAATCACTCTTGTCTATGATGAAGTGGGTTCACAAGTTTCTATACAGTTCTGTCAATATTTTTACTCTCTTTTTAAACTTATCTCTCGAAAGTTTTACTTCCCATAGGAGTTGGTGACATCTAGTGGAGAAGTAGCACTACTGCATCTTTTTTTCCGGTTTTCTCTGCAGTAATGTGTTTTAGTTGTCCCATTTAGGGAAGAAATTTGCAACTTTATTACTTTGGAACATACTTGTATAATTGGAACATACAATACTGATAATCCTCTCTGTTCTTTTTCAGACACAATGGTCCTTGTTTTTTTCCTTGCAGTAACTGAACTAAACTCAACCACATCAAACAGCAATGGTAAGTTTAACTCAGAAAAAATGTAAAAGTCAGGAAGCTCATAAATGAAGCTAATGTATTTGTGCAGGTAGTTTTGTATCCATAGTTCTGTTTCAAATGTTAGCAAATGTTTTTCGATCATTTTGTGATCTGTAAGAATCACTGGTTTGTTAGATATAAATCAGTACTGCTGTTTCACTCAAGGTGGCGCTAAATGATGTCAATAGAAAAGTACTTTTCAGATATGCTGTCTGCAAAACAAAATCACACTTTGCTGTACCGCAAGTTTTACATTCGCATGACAATAGTTGTCAAATTCACACCAACAGAGTGATTGAAAACTTGTTAAAATAATGTAAAAATAGATTAAAATGATTAATTAATAATAATAAATATGGGTTCTATGTATTGCCCCTCTGAAAAAAAGGAAACTCACAGAAACCAGTAGATGTAATGGTTAAAATGGAATGAAATCATACTGCTTAAAAATACATATTTACTTTTTTATATATAAAAAATATTTGATTGTTAAACAGCCTTTATGGCTCAAAGTGTTATTTTGCATTGAAAACCGTTCGTAGTTAAATACAACCAGTAAGTAAATAAAAGTATAATAAAATCACGATGACTCGCACCTTGAATAAAAGATTGTGTTTACATAATATACTGTACGACTGTATACTGTTCATATTCATTTTGTATTTATAAACACAAGAACATACACACACGTTTAAATACACCAGTATTTAGGAAACATTGAGATGTATTTATTTACCCTGACCTATAAGTAGAATTATAAATAAATGTTGATTAATTCTCATATCTTTCTTACATATATGCATGTATGTGTTTATAAAAACCAAATTCTTATGCACAGTACACAGACATGAAAAACAAAAAAAAATACTTTGCATGCGATTAATCACGATGAATCATATGACGGCCTTAAAGTAACAAAAATAAGGCTTTGAAGTTTATAATTCAAAAAATAAATGTTCAAATGAAGACCATAATAGAATGAACTCTTAGTAACTGCTTGTGTAGCTTTCATCAGCAACATTTAAATCCTGTCTACATTTTGTCACCGTCTAAGTGTCTCATAAGCATCCGTGTGGTTTTGTGTTAAATCTGAAGTGGATTATATACAGTAGTCTTTGATTTGGTCTGCAGTAAAGCGCGCTGATAGCCGGTTCTGGCATGTGATTCACGTCTAACCCGCAGTTAACCGAACGAGCGATGCTTATCCTGCAGTCAAAACGTCACAGTGCGCTGGATTAAATCACTCCTAATGGATTAGCTTGACCGGCTGCCATCCCTCACTTAAAGCCCAGCGCCGGCTCTGTTCACGGGCCAGTTTCCTGTCCTTTTGTTCGCTGTGGGGTTAACTGCCTCTCCTTCTTCCTTTAGACGACAAGTCCAGCCCATACATCCTGCCCACACTGCTCAGTCTGTTCGTCTTGATTCTTGTCGTGGGCCTGCTGACCTGGTGTTTTCTCAGGTATGATACACACACACGCATGCAGATAAACACACGCAATCAGAAACCCTGGCTGTGTCAAGCTCCGCCCCTTCACGACTGAGGGCGTGGACCAGGAACTGAGACACACTCACACACATGTATGATTCACACACTGCCGCACTTAAGAGTTTGACCACAGACTAAGAAAGGTTTCGTATGGTTCTCCTGGCACACGGCGTGTCGTGTACCGCGTAGCTGATGAAAAAGAGTTCGAGTTTTCGTTGGTGAGATAAAGTTTTGGAAAAGAGCTGAAGGATGTCATTCAAGGTGTCCTGACGTTCGTCTTTTTATATCTGTCTTGGTTTTATCATTCAGGTTGAAAAACCAGAGGAAGGCTGTCATCACAGCCACCGACAAGAAAGTACCAAATGGGATCCTGGAAGAGCAAGGTAAGCTGTCCTTCATTCGCTCTCAGCGTGTTTTAGGGCTGATGTGAACCCCGTGTTGTGAAACGAGAGGCACGTTTGAATGCGAAATGTGTTATATTCAGTTTCCTGTTCATGATTTTCAGTTCAGTGTTGTTGAGGAGGGCAGGACGTGAGACTTTTCTTCTCGTACAGATGTGTCACAGCGAGTGACTCATATTCCACCATCATTTCTTAAATGTTTGCTTTTATGGGGATTGTGGGTTATATTATCGTTTTTTAAGGGTTGTGTTCAACTGTACACTGGTGTTAAGTAATGAATCGGCAAACTTTTGATTAAAAGAATCGCCAATCCGTTCATTTTTAATTTGTTATTTTGCTCTAATAGTTTTAAAATCCCAGAGATACAGATATCTGTCCGTCTTATCCGACTTTTAACGTTGCAGATTTTAAGGTATTATCAAAGTACACGAGTATCTTTCAGCTTTTATGTTATCAGTTATACTGTGTGTTTTATATTTTTTAAGCTCTCGTCTAAATGATCGAAGTTTCCTCATAAATATTTAAATAAGAAACAAAACTCTGTGAAAGAGGAACTTACCGGTATGTGTGAAGCAAATGTTCCTGTTTGCTTTTAAAGATACCTCATTTTACACTGAATGCTTTATAAGCTGTTCCTTCTGGTTACTTATAGGAAGAAAAAAGGCAAAACGTCTCTATTCACTTATACTGTAGGTGTCTAGGTTGTTTTATAGACTCTCCCAAGTCTCAGATCTTAACAATGTTCTCAATATGATCCAGCTTCTGATCTGTGATCTAGCAAATGATCCGATCTATGAAAGACAAGCGTCTGTGAGAGAAATCTCTGTCGCCACATATTGTGTGTCACGTTGATGTTTCTGTAGATTACGGTACTAAATTATTATTCTTAATAACCTCAAATAAAGTTTTAGAGCCAAATTTCAAATGTTAAGATTTTAATCTGACAGTTTTTAGAATTGAAAACATCGTCGATGTAGAGGATGTGGCGTACCAAATCATCTCTTTGATGTTTTAGGTCTGCAAGCGTTTCTGTTTTTTTTCAGAACGCTGTCGTGTGATTGGTCCATGAGTTTGGCCCCTGTCAGATTTGCTGCGATTAGAAACACAACCTTGAATCGCACAGATTACATTTTGGGGTTTTATAGAAAAGAATGTGTCGTATCTAGACGGGTGCTTTATCAGACGGACCCGGGCGATGTGCCTTTTGCGGGGTGATGAGCAACCAAACCAAAACACCATAGCAACTGTATAGTAACACCCTGGTATAATGATTTTGGCATGACTACAGTACATGTTAAAGTTTTGAACGTTCAAATTCAGATGTTCACCAGTGTGACCTGCTGTGTGTGTGTTTGTGTTGCGTAGAAGTATATATAGATGTGGATGATGATGACGAAGATGATCTTGACTGGCCGTCTGAAGGTCTGTGTTATATGTGTTAAATATAGGGGTTTGTGAACGCTAGCATGACCGTGTCTGACATGTCATTCTCTCTAACATCTAACTGTTGCTCTTCAGGGTCTGAATGTGGGGATTTCTGGAAGTTTCTCTTTGTCATTAATGTTATTATTCAGATGTTTATGTGTACGCCTGTATTTCTTTTCAAAAGGCATTCGGGTACTGTACCTCTCCTCAAAGATTGATGGTGTTAACATGTTTTTTTAACTAGATTTAAAAATCTAGATGTAATATAAAGCATAGTAGATTATGGCCAGACAATATACATTTATTCATTTAATAAAAAGTTGTAAGTAGGTCTGCATTTGAAAATGAGGGACAAAATACCCCCTTTTTTTCTACTGCATAAGCAAAATACCAAGATCGAGTGTTGTCAATATTTGGAAATATACTGAAAATAAACTTTGAATAAAATGTAAGACTATTAAGTAAAATGAAGACGTTTAAAGACTATGCCAGACATTGTCGGCAGATCAAATCCAGAAAGATGATGAGATACAGATTAATGATACAGACCATGAATAAAACTTAAAATAAAAATATGCTGTTCTTGCTTACTTTTCTATGAAGCGTCAAGCTTGATAGTCTGTATGTAAAGGTGCTGGTTTTGGGGTCTTTCTGTTGTGTTGAGGTGAATGCATTGGTTGATACTCAAACAGAAGCTTGTACTTGTGTTTAAAGCATGAAATAAACATCGATCTTGGCCCTTTTGGATTCCATTTGATGCATCTCATCAAGAATTAAAAGGAAAGAAATTAAATGTGTATTTGTGTGATTTTGATCACTGTATTCTTCCACAGAACAACAAACCGTGGTCTTACTGCCTAGATCGCCGTCCACCTCCAAAACATATTTCCCCATCCCCGTAGACAACTTGGAAGAGGAGTATCGGATACGCTCGGCCGACGATGGAAAACTCTTCCGGGAAGAGTACAACGTAAGATTTGTTTTTGCATCATTATTTTAAGTTAACCCTGATGTCCAAGTGAACAAATCGCCATTAAAATAAAAGTATCGCTGTACCAACTACTATTGTGACAATAAACAAAGATGAAGCAGAAACCGTTTGTATACACTGTAATCCATTAATGTATGTTTCACGTCACTGATGATTATATCTCATGCCGAGCCAGCAGTTATTGCGGTTTTTCTGTGTGTTTGCTGTTGGAGAAATTGTTGTTTTGTTTGACTAAAGATGCTGACGGCGCTGTGTTGCGTTGTTATTAACGGCTACAAACATTTTGGCGCATTCATATGGATCAGCAAATATTCCTCCACAAATGCTGACAGGTCAGCTGCGCTCAGATCCCGCTGAGGATTAATGGAATTGAAATGTTAAGCAGTCATCGGGCATTGAGTCATTCGAGAAATTCCCTCTCGCCCTCTTTTAGACACATGGGGTCATCTCACAGGCCTGTGATTCAGGAACACAATCTGAATGAAGCATGTGAACGTTCTGTCATGGAAACATTGTGTGTTTCTGCACAACAAACTCAATGACACTTAAACAGTTTAAGCTGGAATGGAAGCAGTTATGCGGGTTTAACAATAGCTGGACTAATAGTGTTCAATTGCAGTAATAACACGGTGATGAGGATGGTGGGATTTTGAACAGCAGGGTCAGTTTTGAGAGCCTGAATACTGTGTTAGCTAGCAGTTTAATTAAATCAAATTACAAATTATCGTCGCTTCACCATATACACAAGTGAAATGATGTGTGCTTCACAAGACTGCAGTTGTGTAGATGACATACTATTCACACAATGAAGAATATACTTTATAACCGCAATGCACGGGATGCACATAAAACACAGCACAATGTAGGGAATTACTACTATAAATACATACGCAATATATGAATTAAACACACTACACATTTAACACAATTTAGGCATTAAACACACTTTAAACACACTAAATATTATAAAATATAGGTATAAAATATATTGTACACTATACAATATACACAATAAACACATACACTACACATTTTGCAAACACTAGACAATGTAGGCATTAAACACACTACACATTACACAATATAGGCGTTAAGTACATTGTGCATATTGTGTACTGTATGTGTTTATTGTGTATATTGTATAGTGTTCACACTTTACAATGTTGGTATTAAACACATATTAAACACACTACACGATATAGGTGTTAAATACATTGAACACTACACAATATACACAATACACACACTACACAATGTTGGCATTGAACACAATACACATTACACAATATAGGCGTTAAATACATTGAACACTATTCAATATACACAATAAACACATAGACTACACAATATACACACACTATACAATGTAGGCATTAAACACACTATACGTTACACAATATGTGGGCATTAAACACACTATACACCACACAATATTTACATTTAACAAACTATATAGTGTACACTACACTCTGTATACATTAGATTCACTATACAATATACAGTACACATTACACCCACTATACATAATACACATTACACACACAAGCACACTACACACTGTGTTGGTTTGGTGATGTTTATTTTGTGTTGTTGACAGTCTATACCAGGAGGCTCAACGCATGGAACATATGAAGAGGCAAATAAAGAGGAAAACAAAGAGAAAAACAGATATCCCAACATCTTACCATGTGAGTTATCACATACACACACACACACACACACAATGGGCCTCATTAATGAAACATTCGTAAATATATGTGTAAATTCAGAGTAATTTGTGTGTATAACAGACCTTCCCAGAAACTCTTCTCAGGATTCACAAATAATTCGCAAACGTCAGATTTGATAGTAGATTTTGATGAGCGTGTCTTAATGAATTCCAATCCCTTGTAAACTCTTTCTTAACTTCTGAAAACAACCAGCTGGTGGCGCCTGAGAACGGTTTGGAGGCTTATTCTGGATATGTGTTGATGGATTAAAAACATCCGCAACAGTTACCCTAATTTAACTAATATCTTATTTTACAGAATATTACTTAATATGAAAATGTAGCAACCATTAATATTAAATTCTCCATTGTTGTGTATGACGGTTGGTCAATGTAGTGTTTGTCCCGCCTCTTCTTCACTGTGATTGGACGGCTGTGTGAAAACAGACAGTGCGAGTCTGCGTGTTACAGAAAGTAAAGAATGATTTGAGACAGGGCAAAAGAACTCATGAAATATCATTATTATACATAGTGCGTCAAAATGCACTCTCATCAGTTTGTCTAAAAGAATACAGAACGTTACGTGCGGTTTTACGCACTATTCACACATTGTATAGAGCAGGTGTACATTTCTTTCGTACCAACTTACAATTTGAAAATACGAACATTTTCATGAATCCGAAAAATTTACGTCTAAACGACTTTACGAACGATTTACAAAAAAAATTATTCTGCTCGTATTTCATGAATGAGGCCCAATGTCATAGAAAGTACCTCATTGAAAACCCCTTTGGTTGAGCACAGGTCTTATTTTCATATGTTGTGTTGCCTAGAAAGTCAGCGGGACAAGTTTAGAGATATCAAACCAGAGTTTTACCGCAGTACTTCGGTCAGCCTCACACGCCTGACAAGACTTCTCTAAATACAGCGTCAATTACTCTCAGCTCCTTATGCCCACATTTGTACCATTTCTAAGTACCATTTGGAAATCTTTCAACAGAAGTGTAAAATGATGATTTTGCTTGTCTGTTAAATATATTACACATTTTGTCTTTCCTGTTGACCAGATGATAGTTCCAGAGTGACTTTAACACCTATCGATGGAGTTTCATGTTCAGATTATGTCAATGCTTCATATATTGACGTAAGTTTGTCATTTGTCAGGTTTAAAATAAAGACTTCCTTATGATATACATAGTAATGTTTTCTATTCAGTGTTTAAAATGCAATTCTTGAGACTATGTATTTTTGCAATATTACACTATGATGTAGATATTTTGTTTGATAATCACATGGTTATAATCTGCTCTTGTTACCTCTCAGGGTTATAAAGATAAAAATAAATTCATCGCTGCACAAGGTTAGAGCATCTTAAAAATAAATATAGAATGATTGAGAATTTCATCTTGAATGAGGTAATGATAGACAACACTGTGTGTCTGTACGATATGTCTTATTGCGTGTGTTTCAGGGCCGAAGCAGGATACGGCTGCAGACTTCTGGAGGATGATATGGGAACAGAAATCAGCCACTATTGTCATGCTGACAAATCTGAAAGAGAGAAAAGAGGTTTGTGTCTCTTATTCCTGCATTTGGAATGTGTATCTCACGCATCTAATGTTTGAAAGATTTTCTATAAATTATAGGTATTTAAAAGCGTGTTTAAATGCTATAAGATCGAACAAAGCTGTTCATAAACTAAACTCCTTCATTGAGATAAACACCTACAATCACCTCAAGAACTCATATTTGATTTCACAAGACTCTTTATAACCAATGATGGCTCACAAATGTCTCCATTTCATCTCTCGCGGTTCAATGTCACCGTTGCTGTGTAACAAAACTGCTACACGACTACCTCTTCATCACGTCCGCAAGCGTGTTCAGAAGCTCAGAAAGAAATCAATAAGATGCAGGACAGAAGAAGATTAAAATCAGCTTTGGATGTGGCTCGGGATCAATGATTTTAATAATGACTGATAAAGCGCTCGGGCTTGAACCTCATTAATGGACAAACTCTCATTAAGAGAGATTTCTCCTCGGCTCTCGGCTGAATACTGTTGATGGACAGATGGGCTGTATTAAGATCTCGCATTAGCATCTTGATGTCTTATAGGTCACCTTTACTTCTCTAATGCACCTGTTCAGGGCGGGAGTGACAGCTATGTGTTTATCTACAGAACAGATTTCTCGTTGTGTTGTGTTGTGTGTTTTCTAATGATCACTGGATCTTACAATGACAGGTAACATCTAGTATAAGGATTTGTATTCAGTTTTTGTTATTTTCAGTACATTTAGAAAAATCATATTAGAAATATTAAGCAATTAACATTAAATAGTTATTTTATAGTAAAATATTGATATTTGGCACTTTGATGTAACATTAACATTTAGGGCCCTATTTTAACGATCTGAAACGCAAGTGTCAAAGCACGAAGCGCAAGTAACTTTGTGGGCGGGTCTCGGCGCTGTTGCTATTTTCCCGGCGGGATAAATGGCTCTTGCGCCCGGCGCAAATCTAAAATGGGTTGGTCTGAAGTAGCTTCATTATTCATAGGTGTGGTTTGGGCGTAACGTGAAATAAACCAATCAGAGCGTCATCCAACATTCCCTTTAAAAGCAGGTGCGCAAGTTCCATTATGGATTGATATTATTATGGCGTATTTACCAGGCGCACGCCAGGAGCGGTTCACAGCCGAGGAGACTGATGTTTCTTGTAAGAGCAGTGAATGACAGAGAAGTTGTGTTGTATGGGGATGGGAGAAACCCACCCAAAATAGCGTCGGTTAAACAGGCCTGGGAGGAAATAGCCACAATGATTTCCGTCATCTCATGTGTTAATATTTTTTTAGTGTAACAATTTATGGTTTCCAAAAATAACTGTTGCATCTGTGTAGATTACATGAGCAAAGTGTATGCGCGTTGTGCACGCTATACATTATGGTCAAGCATGCGCCCTTAAAATAGCATAATGAGAAACGTGCAACGCGCCACTGACTTTAGACTAGGTGTTTTCTGGTCAGTGGCGCAATTGTTTAATAGAACAGCAAAATAGCACGAGGGATTGTTTGCGCCGGAACACGCCTCCTTTTTTGCGCTGAACCGCCAAGGGAGCGCAAGTTCTTTCACTAGTTTAGCGACGTGCTTCTGTGGTGGGAAAAGCGCGCTTTGCGCGGGTGCAAAATAGGAATGACACATGCGTCGGTGTACAAAGTCAATTGCGCTGGGTGCAAGGTAGGGCCCTTAAAGTTACAAAACATAAACCGAAGGAAGGAAGGTAGGAATAATAGAACGAAAGAATAATAGAATGAGATAAAGAATAATGGAATGAAAGACAGAATGAAAGAAAGGAGGGAAAGAGGAAAGAAAGAAAAACCTTTTTTTTATTCAGAAGTTAAACAGTTAAAGAGACAGAATAAGGGAACAAAAAATGGACAAAAAGAAAGAAAGAAAGAATTGATTAATTAATATTAGAACGAAAGAAAGACGGAATGAGTGAAAAGAAGGGAAGATTACAGAGTGGAAAGAAAATACAAAAGAAAAATATATAAAGAATGAAAGAGAAAGAATAAGAGAACGAAAGATAGACAAAAAGAAAGATTGATACCACAAAAGAGAAAGAAAGAAAGAAAGAAAGAAAGAAAGAAAAAAGAAGGAAGGAAAGAAAGAAGTTTGGAAGAAAGACGGAACAAAATAATGAATGAAAAGAAGACAAAACGATACAACAACAAAAAAGAGCGAATGGAAGAAATAAAGAAAGACAGAAGAAAAGAATGCGTGAAAGAAGACAGAATGATAGAGTAAATGGAACAATTAAAGAATGAGTGAAAGAATGAAAGAAAGACTGAATGAATGAACTATGAAAGACGGAAAGAAAGTCAGAAAGATAGAAAGAAATAAGTATGGAAGAAAGGCCGAGCAAAATAATGAATGAAAAGAAGACAAAACGATACGGCAAAAATAAAGAGCGAATGGAAGAAAGAATGAAAGACAGAAGAAAAGAATACGTGAAAATTGTGAAAGGAAGAGCAAAACAACACAGAAAGACAGACTAAAATACAGAAAGGAAGGAAGAAAGAAAGGAAGTTAATGAATTTATTGAACGCATCTTGTTCCCTCTGTATCTCTCTCTCTCTCTTTCTCTCTCTCTCTCTCTCTCTCATCTCATCTCATCTCTCTCTCTGTCTTTGTAGGATAAGTGTTATCAGTATTGGCCCGATCAGGGATGTTGGACGTATGGTAATGTTCGTGTTGCTGTGGAAGACTTCACTGTGCTGGTGGACTACACGATACGTAAATTCTGTGTGCAATATGTACGTTTACCTCATCACATGCTCGTGTCAACATGTTAGTGCTCATGTGATCTGACCCTCATCCCCCCTCTGTCCACCGCAGCAGGCCAGTGACGGAACCAAAACACCCCGTCTGGTCACTCAACTGCACTTCACCAGCTGGCCGGACTTCGGTGTTCCGTTCTCTCCCATCGGCATGCTCAAGTTCCTCAAGAAGGTGAAGCAGGTGAACCCCTCGTACGCCGGACCCATCGTGGTGCACTGCAGGTACGGCCGATACACTGTTGGGCGCAGAGACTCGAATAAACGTTGTGGATACCAAAATATAAAAAAAGCTTCTCTGTCTCTTAATAACCTCATGCAACAGTTTAGAGAAACCTAGCAACCGTATGGCAACACATTTAAAGCTATATTCTTGCTATGGGGCATTTTTGCAACCGCAAGTGTCCACATCCTGACAACTGCTGAACGCTCTGGCATATAGATGGTTATTTGCAAACGCCACTTACATTTCCTTTATGAAACATACAAATCTATTAAAAATATGTGTAATATCTTGTATTTCAAATACATCGGATATCATTTTTGTAAGATTTAAAGGGATAGTGGACCTCATCATTTATTCATCCTGATGGGATTTCAAACCAGTACGAGTTTCTTTCTTCTGCAGAATAAAAAAGACGCCTTTAAAAGAAAGTTGTTAACCATACAACATTGAAATCCATTGTACGAACACAAAACATTTCTCAAAATATCTTCTTTTGTGTAACACTGAAGAAAGATTCACACACAGGTTTTTAAATGACATAAGGATGAATAAATGCTGAAATATTTACTTCCCAATCTACATTGACAAACTTCTCAGTTTGAATAGAGTAACAAAATCCCATCCGATAGAATATGAGCTGAAACTTTCAGACAAAGGGCAAATTTGACACAACTTCTATCTCATTATTTTGGAGACCCCGCAGACGGGTGCGTCAGTCTGGAGGTGTCTGTCACGCATGCATAATTTATTCCATCAGACAATGAAATACATTATTCAGAGTGATTAGCATGTGATTTGAATTAGGTGAAGAAAGGTCTCTTCTCTCTGCTGATTGGTCAGATATGTAAAGTGAATGTATGTAGGTCAATGGATGTTTCATAAGACAATAAACCGTTTGTGGATTGAGTTTTAGTCTGTGTGTCATCGTCTTGACCTGCTGTCCACTACTTGTGACCAAAACAACCAAATGCAGTGTGAGCGATAAACTGGCACTCTGGTGAAAAGCCCTTTTGAGGGTTTGTGCATGTCGTTGATTGACCGCTCCTGCCCTCTAGTGTTCAGATTGAGACTAGACGGGAGAAAATCATTTGAAATGCTAAATAGGACCAAACCCACCATTGCTGATGATCAGTGTTTCCCAAATGTTTTTCATGCCCAATTGCTGGTAGAAAAAAAGGCTGGCATAACATCTAACTTGAAAAGAAATGAAATAAAAATGAATCCAATTAAAACGTACTTTTGTTATATAAATGGGTGTATTCACATTCAGAGGTAATCTTGTATTAATAATAATGAAATAATCATCGGAGAATGAAAGAAAAAATAAATAGAATGAATGAAAGAAAGAAAAGAAGGAAAGGGGAGAGGGAAAAAAGAGGAAAGAAAAAAAAAGATTAAAAACTTAAACAATTAAATAGACAGAATAAGACAACGAAAGGTTGACAAAAAGAAAGAAAAGAAGGAAAGGGGAAAGGAAGAATAGAGGATTTTTTTAAAGTTAAACAATTAAAGAGACAGAATAAGAGAACGAAAGAAAAAAATGAATTAATTAATTAATTGGTAATAGAACGAAAGAAAGACAGAATGAAAGAAAAAAAGGAAAGGGGAAAGGAAAAAAAGAGGAAAGAAAAAAAAAGATTAAAAAGTTAAACAATTAAGAGACAGAATAAGAGAACGAAAGATTGACAAAAAGAAAGAAAAGAAGGAAAGGGGAAAGGAAGAATAGGGGTATTTTTTTTAGAAAGTTAAACAATTAAAGAGACAGAATAAGAGAACGAAAGAAAGAAAGAAAAAAAAAAATTTAATTAATTGGTAATAGAACGAAAGAAAGACAGAATGAAAGAAAAAAAGGAAAGGGGAAAGGAAAAAAAGAGGAAAGAAAAAAAAAGTTTAAAAAGTTAAACAATTAAGAGACAGAATAAGAGAACGAAAGATTGACAAAAAGAAAGCAAAGAAGGAAAGGGGAAAGGAAGAATAGAGGATTTTTTTTTAAAAAGTTAAACAATTAAAGAGACAGAATAAGAGAACGAAAGAAGGAAATAATTAATTAATTAATTGATAATAGAACGAAAGAAAGACAGAATGAAAGAAAAGAAGGAAAGGGGAAAGGAAGAAAAGAGGAAAGAAAGAAAATAGTTAAACAATTAAAGAGACAGAATAAGGAAAGATGGACAAAAAGATAGAGAGAAAGAAATAATTAATTAATGATAATAGAATGAAAGAATGACAGAATGAAAGAATGGAAGGAAAGATTGATGGTAGGAAAGAAAGAAAAGAGGAAGTAAAGAATATTCAAAAGAAAGAATTAAAAAATGTAAGAATGAAAGAGACAAGATTAGAGAACAAAAGATAGAAAGAATGAATGAAACAAAAAGAGAAAGAAAAAAAGAAGTATGGAAGAATAAAAGAATGAATATAAAAGAAGACAAACGCTTCCTGTCCTTTCTATCACCAAGCTGTACAATTTAAGACAAAACACCAAAAATGTATAATAATGGACGATCTTTGCACACATTTCGGTGGTTGTTGAAATCTTGATTCTCTCACTTATCTTTCATGAATACATCATTAATAACAGTAATGATGTGGAAATATCATTCATGTTATTATTCTTTCCGTCTCAGTGCCGGGGTGGGCAGAACAGGAACGTTCATCGTCATTGACGCTATGATTGACATGACACACACAGAACAGAAGGTGGACGTGTTTGGCTTCGTAACACGGATCCGAGAACAGAGGTCACAGCTTATTCAGACAGACGTGAGCAGAACACTTTCATTTATTTCCATTATTACAGTGTAACCTGTCCGAACTCTCCTGAGGTCGCACGGATGTCATCAACTCTTTTTCAATTCAGTACATTTCTTTACATCACTTTTATAAGCTGCTTTCAACCCGTCAAAGACATGATGAAAGAGACCTTTAAATAAAGAAAATCCGATATGCCTTGTTATTCATGTTTTAGTACATAATAAATAAACCGAATGAATGATGATTTACTTCATTGTGTGTTACAGTTACAGTACTCTTTCATCTATCAAGCTCTTCTGGAGTATTATATGTACGGGGACACAGAGCTCGACGTGTCTTCTCTGGAGGGTCACCTGGATAAACTGCACAACACCTGTGCACCGCTTGACCGCGTGGGCCTGGAGGAGGAGTTCAAGGTGGGAGACTTCGCCCCTCAAGAATATCTATTCACACTAATGTTCAGGTTTTTCCAGATGGTTATACTGTTTTTTTCTAGAAACTCACAAACATGCGCATCATGAAGGAAAATATGCGGATGGGAAACCTTCCTGCCAACATGAAGAAAAACAGAGTCCTTCAGATTATTCCATGTGAGTTTAACATCATCTGTGAAGATGAAAGACCTGAAATGAAATCTTGTTCTAGAAACTGAAAACATTTAAAGATTAACCAATGCCGTGAGTTTGGGGGCGGGACTATACGGTATGTATGCAAAACAGGTGTTAAAACACTACAAAAATTCGTAAAATTCATATTTTTCGCAGCCACTACTTGTACTGAAATGACACACTTTAAAATAAAATAAATATTTAATTCATTCTTCCGATTTCCTCATTGTTAAACAAGCTTTGTGAACTATGCCTATTGTTCGTTCCTTGAACAAAATGTTAAATGTTTTGTCATTTGTAATCATCACTTTGAATAAAACCTATACAAATATATGTTAATGTTATGATTTATACCCCTTAGTTTTATTTAGAAATCTTCCTTTTAATCTACGTGTAATCCTGTAAAAATTGTTCTTCACACCAGGAATGAAAAGGATCATTTCATTTTCATTTAATGTTTTTTTAGATGACTTTAACAGAGTCATCATGTCGATGAAAAGAGGTCAGGAGTTCACCGATTATATCAACGCGTCTTTCATTGATGTAGGTATTTAAACACTCTTTTCACATAAGTGTTTATACATTACAAGTTGTTTCTATATAGATGTTTGCGTGTGTTTTGCAGGGGTACAGACAGAAGGACTATTTCATCGCGACGCAGGGTCCTCTGTCAAGCACGGTGGAGGATTTCTGGAGGATGGTTTGGGAGTGGAAGTGTCACTCCATCGTAATGCTGACAGAACTACAGGAGCGAGATCAGGTACACAGACCGACACAAAGCCATCGGAGCACTCTTGTGTGAGTTTCAGAGCAAAGTGTCATCTTTTTCTTTACTTGTTTGTGTCGCAGGACAAGTGTTTTCAGTACTGGCCCTCTGAGAACTCGGTGACGTATGGAGATTTCACAGTGGAGATGAAAGGAGACACGCTGTGTGACACGTTCAGTCTGAAAGATCTGCTGCTCACATACGGACCGGTGAGTTTCTGTCTGCTGTATGTGTGAATTCAGAGAGCAAATAATGACAATATAATACTTATGATTTTGTGCACAATATAAAATGAAGCAACATTTGGAATGTTGATATTTTTAATGTGCGTTTTATTTGCCTATTAAATATCTGTCATTAGTCTTGCTTGTCTATTCCTTGTCTTGTTTTATTTTTATTTTGTAAAAGTGTACCCGCCACATTTTTTTGGCAGATTAATAACTATTTTGTTTAAGGGTTATTTTCCTGTAGTCTGTGTCCTCAAAAAAATTGGACAATCAGACTATTTTTACAAATGACTTTTTCCTGCATCTTGATATTTAGAAATATGTTTTTTTTTATAAACGATAACAACACACTAAGGAAATGTCTTGATTGTTTCATCTTATCATAATGCTTGTTTTTTCGTAAATCATTTGAATTGATTTTAAGCTTGCTTGAGGGTTTGTAAAGTCCCCCTGGTTGTGTAACTCCTTGTCTTTATAAATAATTTCAAGTTTTCGATGATGTGATACAATCGAATGATGAATCTGTCACAAGATTTCTGATCTCCATGTGCGCTGATTTTATAACTGATCACTGTGTGTGATTCTGACAGGACAAACACACACGTTTAGTTCGACACTTTCATTTCCACGGCTGGCCGGAGATCGGCATCCCGGCCGAAGGTAAAGGAATGATTGACATCATTGCATCCGTTCAGAAACAACAGCAGCAGTCGGGCAACCATCCCATAGTGGTGCACTGCAGGTAACACCAACACACACATCACATCACTTTCTGGAATGAACATCATGGCTGACTCGTGTGTGTTTTTGTGATGTACAGCGCTGGAGCAGGACGGACCGGTACATTTGTCGCTCTCAGTAATATTCTGGAGCGTGTGAAAGCCGAAGGTTTGCTGGACGTCTTTCAGACCGTCAAGAGTTTACGAATGCAGCGGCCACACATGGTTCAGACGGTGGTCAGTTCAGTTCCTTAAACCTTCTCACAGAATTCAATCATAGTTTCAGAAAAAATATTGTTTGTCTTAAAACAAAATGAAAGCTGAAAGTTTTTTTGATTTTTCCAAAGTGATTTAAGTTCATCTTTTATTTGTTACGATTAACAGTCATTTATTTATAAATACTATTTAGTTATTATTAAATATTAATGATCAAATAAATGAATCACAATGGTATTTCTGGCAAAACTGTTCAATATTTTTGGACTAAATCCCAAATCTCTCTCTGCCTTTCTCTCTGTTCTCAGGAGCAGTATGACTTCTGCTACAGAGTGGTACAGGACTTTGTCGACATTTTCTCAGACTATGCCAATTTTAAATAATCTAATCTGCCTTAAATGTTTGAGTTGTCGGATGCTTTTTTACACGCCGGTCGATCAGGATTTTCTACCACGACTGAAAGATAATTCCGCTCTATTTTGCTATGCACTTCTCCTCAACGTAACTAAAAACCATATCTATCTGTAATATAATGTACTAAGGCTACTAAAGTTTTAAAAACTGTAAATTTGTCTTCTTTATAACATATTTAAATGGTTTATTTTATTTTGGTCTCAAATCGTTTTTATTACAACAGATCATTCCAGTTTCTGTTTGAATTGTAAAATAGTGTTCGTCTTTGTTTGTTTGTGCAACAAATTATTTTTATTTGTTTTTGAAGAGTCGTGTCGAATTTGTAAAGCTGTCGCTGTGATGTATTTAAAGACGGGACAACCTGCGAGATCGGACATTTATGTGAACGTTTCATATTGTTTTATTTATTCAGAGTTGTCTTATGAGAGATCTCATTGTGTCAAAGCGTTGTTTTTAATCCCTGTCTTTAACATTGTCCTTATCAGCCATCGCATATGTGAATGTTGTTGACTTTTTGGTTTTAAAGCAGCAAATATTTCCATCAAATGAAGAGGCTACGTGAGATGATTTGAGTGATAGGCAATATGGCTAGTGTTTTGTTCTTAAGAAAGGCACAAACGTATTACCTTGAAAAACCTGCAAGAATTTTCATTTAGAGATGGTCTTGCACACAGCAGAAAGGAGATTTGTATGTCTCATGATCTTGCCCCTGTCTCCCTGAGAAATTACTGAGAAAAGCTGCATAGGTTTGTTAAGCACACAGACATACATGACTGATTGTTGCCTTGCAGAGGCCCAATGGTTTCCAATAAATGAACAAATGTATTACGAAACAAACTTGTCCTGCCTTTTTAAACGGTACAGTCATAAACAGTCATATTTAAATCGCAGTTAAAGAAGACCATGTCCATCCACATCTAAGTGCCATTGCATTATTTATCTGATGCCATTTGTGTACATTAAAATTATAGAATGCATTGCCAATATTTCAGGAGACGCATTTAGCACTATTTCATGTCAAAGTAATGCCTGTGCTGCACTATAGCTATGAAGTAAATAATTTGGGGAAAATATTTTTCTTATATGCTGCCATCTTGTGGACATTTGTGGTATTGCCGTTCTTGACAGGGCCTGTGCTTATTCAGAACAATCTTTTCACAGGTTCACTTGGCCATCTAGTCTTGATAATGATAAACCAGTTTAGTTTACTGTCCTTGGAGAAGAGGCTCGATTCCTTTCTCCACCCTTTCCCGACTGTACCACCTAATAAAATGAGGATATGTAGGAAAAATTCACCTTTTTACTAAATAATAGCATACAAATATATATTTTTCATTAAATAATATTTAGCATTAAATGTTTATTAGATATAGATAAGGTTTAGAATAATATTTGATTTAATTTTAATTTACTTTTTTATAATAGGCTACTTAAACTTAAAATAATTACTAAAGATATAATAATATGATAATCATATGTTTATTAAATATAGATAAGGTTTAAAATAATATTTGATCTAATAGGTAAACTATCACAGTTTGCCTTTTTATAAATAATGAGTGAAAATATAAAATCGCTATGATAACATGATTATCATAAATCATAACTATTGTCTGTTGGTTCACAATACTAGTAAAATTCATACTGCTCATTGGTGTTTTTTATTAATGTTCTTGTTTCTCTACATTGTCTTTTGTTGAGTTCTTACAAAATAAAAAGATATACTTAAAAAAAATAGTTTTGAAAAAGAAAAGCTTTGTCACATGCAAAAAACAACATGCAAAAATATTACTTTTTATACAAAAATCAACTCAATCAACCTGTATGGGAGTCTGCAGACCTGGAGCATGCAGCTTTGCGCCCTAAGCAGTTTTACGCCCCTGCTGTTCCTTATTTCTCCAGTAGGGGGAGCATGCCGTTTTACGCCCCTGCCGTATAATTCATACAAGTTCATAGAGATTTATATTTCTAAAACTTTTTGAAATAACAAGAAAGTACAACTGCATGATCATTTAATATTTTTTAATTATTTCCAAGTATTATTACAAATGAGATCAATAATATCACAACATAATATGCCTAATTAGCCCAAGCAGTTTTTGGCCCCTGCTCTTCCGTATTTCACCAGTAGGGGGAGCATGCAGTTTTACGCCCCTGCAGTATAATTCATACAAGTTCATAGAGATTTATTTTTCTAAAACTTTTTGAAAAGAAATATGAAACTGAATAAGAGATATCGAGTTGGCATACACGTGGTTAGCTAAGGCTGATCAAGACACAACATTGAACCCGTCGCCAATAAGTATTAATAGTTTTGTCTTTGAGTTTAAATCAGACACACACTATATTATAAATAATATATATAAATATATATATAAATATATATATGTGTTAAGATGTTTAAATTAATTCATAACAATAAAAAAATATGCATGTTGGGCCATTTCTTAGTAAGAAAAACGATTATTTACCATACCTCTAACTCGCGAAAGACGACAAAGTTATCTGTTAGGTCTGTTCTGGTGGTTCATAATGAACAGCGAACCCCTAGTGGAAAAATAAGGAACAACAGGGTCCTAAAACTGCATGGGGCGTAAAACTGCATGGGGCGTAAAACTGCATGCTCCAGGCCTGCAGACTCCCCCTTCTCCAATCAACGCTTAACTGTGTGTGTTCATGCTTCCGCTGGCAGGTGTCGCTGTTTAAAGGCGTTGATAACCCAACACGATTTCCGGTCTGAACATCGCTATGAAGAAAGTGTGTTCGAATTTTTCATTGTTAGTCCACCAAAACACATTTACAACATTTAGAATAAATACACCAAAGTGTGCTTCACTTCACGAGGTGCTTGCAGATTTCAAACCATCGTGGCTGAGTTTAATTTGGCTGCTGTTTTGTGATCACGTTGGGGTGCGCGTACATGAGAATGTTGTTGTTATTTTCCGTCTTATTTCTGTCTCCCCCTTTAAGTTACCATCACAAGTTTAGACTATAAAATTCAGCAAGAAACTGGCTAATAAAAACAAAACCTTCATCAATAAGAATTACTCATAAGCACTTTCATCGTTCCCAGAGCCCCTGTTTCTAACTCGGCTAAAGATATACCAAACTTCTGCTCCCACTTTTCCCAGCATGTCCTTTTGCAAAGTGCTTTTCTAATTTCATCCAGAAGAAGGAGAAACTGCAGGAGGTTTGAATGAAAATGTGGATTTGTTTCTGGCAGAGCCCAGCTGAGAGCCGGGGCCCTAATAGTTCTGGGCATTAGGGGCTGAGCTCTGCCGACGGGACCAACATTCAAAGTGTGTGTTTAAATGCAGTTAAAAACAAATGAAGCTGTGTTTTAAGATGAGAGGAAATTTAATTTGCACAACCAGGTAGTTTGAGGTTTATGCCTCCAATAAAAGTAATTATGAGAGAACTTGTTGTTTATGCGGATATGAGCTTATTCAGAGGTCTGGTGGTCCGAATGATGAAATGTAGGCCGGTTTCATAGACAATGCTTAGCCTAAGATTGGACTGTGCCCGGCTATTTAAGCCGCTTTTATTTAAATGCTGTAGATAAAAAAACATTGCTGATGTGCATCTTGAACCAAAACAATGGCACAGACATATTTTAAGAAATGTCAGGGCAAGTTATTTTCAGTTGAGACAGCTCAAAATTAAGCGAAACCTGGGCATAGATTTCTAAATTGATTTTTTATTATTGTTCAGTATATTCTTGGGGGTGTTTAAAAGGCTTAGAGATGTTTTGTCATGTGCTGCGACAACATTTAGTTACTGTAGGATTGTGTGATGGTGATCACCATCTTGTATCCTTGCAAATATTGGCAGTATTTGATATTTCTTGATATTTTTGCTACTGCTAAGAAAGGTCATTCGCTCCAGTTAACCAAACGCATAATTTGGAAGGAACTCTGACACGCTAGTGCAATTTGCTGGTTGGACAAGATGGCGCCTGTGAGGTTTTTTTGGGACGCCGAATCGGCAGATTAATTTCCGGTCGTACAATACTGTATGGGAAAAGGAGGATTTTGGCTGGAAGATATTGGTGTTTTATAGATTAAAAAAAAGAAATTTATCAGCGATACGACAGATCCTCTTTACATTGTTGAGCACTCTGTTTAGCCAAAACAACTCGATAGTGTCATACGACCGGAAATTAGTCTGCCGACTCGTGCGTCGCAAAAGCTCACCGGCGCCATCTTGTTCAAATAATCTTATTCACAGTAAAATGTTGACGTTGTGCCTTGTGACCAGTTTTCTAGCTTTATTTTGAATGAAAACACGTAAAAGCTGCTTGAGGTGATTGTGATTGAAAAAATTGTCATGACCATTTTTCTTTCCTTCCTTTTTTTCTTTTAGTATGTTTTCTAAAAAACCAAACCATCCCATTACACAGTTCAGATTGTGCACACCTCTATTGCATGTTGTTGGTGCCTTTTGCAGTAATATTTATATTGCTCACTTTAGACTACAAAGGTCAAATGTATGTCTTTTGATTAAATTGGATTTTTATATAGCTACAAAAAAGTTGGCTCAAATATAGATCTGTTAATATATTGACATTGGTGGTGATGCCACTGAGGCGCCAATGTTTCCTGAACGGTTGTGCTCCCTTATTGTCAGCACTAAAAGATCACCATTTACTTACTCAAGTAGACCGTTTTGTAAATGAATTTAGGCAAAAAGAGTTCTTCTTGTCGGATCCATGTGGGCAGTGCTCTGACACGTGGCGCGGTTGCGCATCGGGCGACCCGAGTTCGATTCCTGTCTCGTGGTTCTTTCGCGAACTTACCCCACTTCGCTTCCTGTCCTCAATGAAACTGTACAATTAAAGTCAAAACGCTAGAAACCAATAGATCAGAGTCGATAGATGTTGTGTTATTTAACAAACAGATAAAAATGATGTGGAAATTAAGTGTGTTTTTCCTAGTTTGGATATTTCCGGACACTTGCTATTCGATATAAAGTACATGTAATGCCTCTCTTACGCACAAACAGTACGTGTTTTAGCGCTCTGTCTCTCTCTCTCTCTCTCTCTCTCTCTCTCTCTAATGTGCTCCTCAGAAGTGTGTGACTGCTTGTAGGTCGTCTGAAGTCAGAACGGCTCCCCCGACGCCGGACCCAGCTTCATTAAACCGCTTCTGTAATTGCTCGACTCCAACACAAAACGCCTCGTATCTGTACATTTGCAAATTTCATTTAACCTTAGTCTCTCCTTTCGTACCCCCGGTGGATAATCACTTTGTTTACCACAAATTAAACTCGGCCTGATTGTTTACCGGCCTCAGAGTCCCACCGCATTTCTACAACTCTCCTTTATTTATTTCAATAATCGCAGAGCGGGGAGTCGTGTATGTGCCGCCTGCTCATCTACATGAAAATTGTACAATTAACTTTTGATTAACCAGCTTGTTCGTTTTTTCCTCCGTTTCTCCCGGCGCTCCGCCGTGTAATAGCTAGTCTGAATTTTAATAAACGCCTTTAAATTGGGAGCGGCCTTTCCTTTGACTCGAATGAATGCGGGCGAGGAGGCGCAGCGTTGAATAAACGCTCGCTAGAACAATAGCGCAGGCTGCCAGTTTGTGGCATCATCTTTAAGTATGCAAGGATGAAAGCGCGCGCATTTGTCCATCAAAACAACAAGAAAAGAAGCCGCTAATTCGAATGGCACAAAGTCAAGTGCTTTTCGAGGGCTCGCGCCGCTAATGAAGGAGCGAGTGCGCGCGTGCGCGCCGGGGAGATGGGGTCCTCCCTGAAATCATCCATCACGTAACGCACTTATCTCGAACAATTAGAGCGCACAATACCTGAAGAATGACTTTTTGTTGTGCTCTGGCTGCATGCAAGAGCGGCGGGGAGCGATAACGCCGTCTGGAGACCGACAGAAAGTCTCCTCAGACTTCGGCCGTGGCTGCAGACCTCGATTATTCTCTCCGCGGCCTGCCGCGCGGAAAGGTTGCACCTTTGTCCCGCTGAATGACGCGTTCCTTCGGGGAGACGAGAACACCCTTCGAGGGGACGAACAATAGAAGTTGATTTGAAACACTTTTGTAAACAGGATGGTAAACAACTGATGCAAAATCACATCTTTTATCAGGGTTCTTGAAGAAGCTGGGAAAGGTCACCGATTACAAATAACAATACAGCAGCTATTCAGATACTTAATGAAGTTTTTAATTTCAGTCGAATGAGTGATCTTTGATTTAATGTCTGCTTGCAAATGACGACAATAATTATGATAAATGGCTCTTTTGCATTTTAAGAAGATTTAGTCGTTTCAACTCCTGCATAAAAGTTTATAAATGTGTATGGGTGGTTGACAAATTACCGTAGGACTACATGTGTCCAATGTTGTGAACTAACATTAAGAAACAAACGATTCCTAATATGTGACCGTGGACAACAAAACCAGTCTTATGGGTCCATTGGGTCCATCGAAGCTGAATAAATGAGGTTTCTATTGATGTATGAGTTGTTAGAATAGGACAATATCTGGCTGAGATACAACTGTTTAAATATCTGGAATCTGAGAGTGCAAAATATTGAGAAAATTGCCTTTGAAGTTGTTAATCCGAGGCACTGTAGCAGGCCATCCACTCACAAAAATAAAGTTTTTATATATCTTAAAGGTAGAAAATTTACAAAATATCTCAATGCAACATTATCTTTACTTAATATCCTAATAATTTTGGGGATTATAGTAAAATCGATAATTTTGACCCAAACTATGTATTTGTGTCTTTTACTAAAGATATTCCCGTGCTACTTAAGACTGGTTTTGTGATCCAGTGTCACATATAGTATTTTCTATTATATATATTTATAATATGAAATAACGAAGATCATTTCTCTTATACAAATTTTTCTACAATTTTGCTGTCACACCATGTGACACATTAACACATTATTTGTTAACTTATCATATTTTTTTAGTAGGTCACTTTTGTTGGAAATGTTAATGCTTTACACGAAGTAATCTTACTGATCGTAGTGCACGTATAAATGTGGTATTCGGAACATGGCAGTTTTTTTGCATGGCAAAAGTTAGTATGGTTAATTCTGATTAAGACTTGTTTGTAATACATTTACACTGTTTTGTTCATTTTATGAAATAAATTCATGCGACAGTATTTTTACTCATGTTGTGTTTAATGGTTGAGAAGTGGTTAGCTTTAAGGTAAAGGGCTGGGATTGGGGTTAGGTGCTCTTATAATATCTTTAAATCCATAAACATATATTCAACTACAAATAGTTTTACAAATGCAAAAATAAATTTGTCTTTATCTGACTGTACAAATGGCATAACAATCGCTAGAGGAAGCTAGAATTTCAAATGTGAACTCTTGTTGTAATAAGCTACGTGCACAAACAACCTTATTAGTCGTTTTTACTTTGAGGACAGGCTGAAATTATAAAGTGATCTGTTCTTAAAGTTGACAAGCACCTTTTTAATACTTTAGTACTTAATTGATATTTGCAAAACCCTGTGACAAACAGAAAGGTTGACTTATAATAATAATTTATGACATATGGAAACATCCCGCTTTATTGTTTGCTAATTCTCTGTACTTCGCTTTGGATAAAAACGTCATCTATATGACTAAATGTAAATAAGTAGGCTATACATGTATTTATATAAACACCAACTTCCCAAAGTTTAGGATCACTTATTCATTCCTTACTCATACTAATTATGTTTTACATTGTAGGATAATAAAACAATAAATAATAAACTAATAATAATTTGAAGATGAGAATAACTGTATATGACTAAAGAAAGCTCTCGCCTTGATTTGCCTTTAATGTGCAGAATTGACATTTCAATCGCCAGTTTCTTCAGGCTCACCCTGCACCAGTGATGCTTAATAAAGAGTTTTGACGTAGTTCGCATCTTTGCTTAGCTCTTGTTGGCCTTTTCTTCATTGCTCTATTTAGTCCAAATCATCCATTTCAATATAGAAATTATCACGTTTCACACTTATATTTACAAACCATTTCAAAAAAGCAAATGCCTTGAGAATAAAAGAAATATTAAAAACACAAAAGTACATTTCAGTCAAGTGATTCTAAACGTTTGAACGGTATTGTATATAGTGCAAAGTCTATAGAAGGCAAAGTTCTTATAATGTCATATCAAAATAGCATGTAGATGTAAACAGCTTTATTGACTATAATGGCATTGATTTACTTATCGTCACTTGTGGCACTGCTCACCCAGTGTCTGTGTCTGTAACACAGCTTCTTTTGTATCCCCATCATACAGTGTTTTCATTCTAGAGGAAGAGAGACAGAGACACAGAGAGAAAAAAAACTCTAAATAACAACGAAAGAAATCGTGAGTTCTTAAGGAATCGGGCCGATCCGTTGGGGAAAAGCACAGAAAGAGTGTCAGACAGCGGAAAACAGAGCTATGAACAGCAGCCGAGGAAGATAAAACAAGCTTTGTGCTTTTTTATTTCTTGATGGCTGCCAACAAGGCCTGAGTTCCATCAGAAACAGGAATATCTGATAGGTCATGTGCTGTATAATGAAAGAAGCCGATTCTGGGGACATGTAAGAAAGCAAGGTGATTCTCCATCTCCCGGGACGATATTTCAAGACCCGGGGACCCGTAGTGGAGAAACGGAGACACGAGGTTGATCTATAGTTTATAAACTGACCAAAGTAATTAGCATTCAAATGAGATTTGAGGAGAGCGCTTGACAGAGGAGATGACACGAGCCAGCGGTGCCGTATTCCCCCGACTGTCCCACCGCATCGCAGACACGCCGATCGGCCCGTTTGTCATCTCTTACCTCTCTTTTATAACTCGGAGAGGAAGAAAAAAGACCAGCGTTTGGCTGACAACGTGACGATGCAGTCGGAGCGAGTCTCATTGAAGATGTGCGTTGCAAGTTTTTAGCCGCATGAATAATTTGATATCTTGCTCTACTCTAGATGTGTTTTTCAGAAATCTTAAGAGCGCGTCGGCTGCGTTTTAGGGGTTTCGCAGCAGCTCTCCGCCTTGTGTTCTCGTCCCACTTTGTTCCGGCAAAATACACATTCGAGAGACGCAAATTAGGGGCCCACCAAGTTAGCGCTTTTTAGTGCCATGGAACCAAAGGAAGGCTGTCGGTATCACAAAGGACCGAGAGAGACAGAAAAGCAAAAGGCATACAGGCAACATTTGGGCGGCCGTCCAAGGCCCCGCTAAGAGGCCATTGTTCGCTCACAAGAGCCGCGGGGCTGGGAGGGAGATACGGGGGGATTTAGCGACATGACTTGAAGCAGGGCTGCGGGAGCGAGAGGATTGGGGGATGACCAGATTAACGTGTCGGCCTGGAAGCTTCCCGTCAACTTTATCTCCTCCTGCATGGCAGTCGTAACAAAGAGAACAACCTCAGTGCTTAAGGCCATGAAGCAAAACCTGTAGAGTCCTCAGTCTGAAGAGCCTCTTCTCTCTCTGGCACAGGGGCGCGCGCCGTCGCATGTAAAGGCGCAGCGGCTGTCAGCGCAGACGGCTCCTCTGGGATCTGGCGGGGCAGGGATGCCGAGGAAGAGAGGAACTTTGATGTAAGCTTGTAATCGTGGTGCCACAGCCTCAAATGCGGAGTCGACAAACAGCAAACAAAGCTTGTCATTCGACGCGCGAAAACAAACGAAATAAAAAAGCGTCTGCGGGGCGACTTCAAAAAGAATGCCGTAAAAGTTGAGGCCGGCAGTACAAGAGCTGGATAATTGTCTCTTTGTTCTGCGGATTTGTGACTGTTGTGGAAGAGATTTCAAACAAAGGAAAATTTTGTAGCTGAGACGCGTTTGAATGAGTGGAACATGAGAGAGCAAAAATTACGTTATATAAACGTTACGAAGCGATACGAATCTGTTGGATGTGAAGAATGCGCTATAGGTTGATTTTTACAGCTCGGATGATTTGATGGAGTTCTCAGTTGTGTTTCATTATCAACTTAGTCGCAGATGTCTCTCATAAAATTGTCTCTCATAAAATTACTAGTTGATATTGAGAGCTTCAATAATGTTGACTGCAGACTTGACAAATCTGAGCTCAGTTTGAGACATTGTTGAGATCTCTTCTCAAACTCTAATGGACACTTTTGTGAGATTTCTGGCTGTTTATCTCGAGAGAACAGACTTTTTCGTTTGCTCTCCATTTAATCACATTGATGTCTGCTAGGTATAATAATTGAGATATCATATATGGCAAATTTCATATATGATACAGAATATGGAAGATTTATAATCAGAACCCATGATATAAGGAAAATATATAATTCAGTTGTAAATTGCATCGTTAATGTAATTTATTTCAAAATGTAGAAGACGAATCGGTACAAGTAGAGACTTTTTCTCTCAATGTTTACAAAGTCTGAAGGGTGAGATAAACAGCCGCTCGAGTGGAAATGTTCCACTAAAAGAGTGGAGATTTTATCTCGCCTCTCATGCGTTTCTCATCCAATTCGCAAAGCTATTGGTTTTAAATCTGAATATATAACACAAATAATCTGGCAGGTGAATCGGAACCATTATCGAACTTCTCGCAGTGATTCATTCAAATGTTTGCAGTGTGCTCACACATTGATTTGTCTGAATGTTTTTTGGAGACCGAGTTTTTCTCTTAAAGAAAGTTCACCGCTATGCTTTCAGAAACTTGCAAGACACAGAGTCACGAGGCCAGGCCGGAGTTTGAGTCTCAGGAGAGCCGAGGTCCACACACTGTAACTGACAAACCAGCTTCAGTCTGTTGCTTTAGCTTACTCCCAATCATTTTGACAGTCTTCAAAAGCGACTGAGGTGGGCTTTGGTAACGTGAGGTGAGACCGGCGTCTGTCAGATGTGGACCGAAGGCCGAGCTGGGCGTTTTTTTCTCGTTTCATCTTTCATTAGAGTCAGAATGTGAAATGGCCCCGTCGCTTTGAACTTCAGACCGATATGTGATTATTTTGCGAGTTGACAGTTTGTGGGCCCAGGGCCAACGTGTATAAAAATGTAATCTGTGTAATCATTCATTATTGCTGTGAAAACTTTAAAATGACTTAATAGTATGTCTTTAGGAATAAAAGCAGTCGTTTTACTGAGAAAACTTAGAGCTAAAAAAGTGCATCCGAATTTTCAATCTGGAAAAAAAACTCCATACCAAGTTGGAAAAACTGACAGGTGCTTTCAGATAGGTTGTTGTCCACCATTGGTCAGACAAACAGACAATTTGTTGACACTCAAACAAAGGAAGTAATGTTTGGATAGCATCACATAGCTCGACTTTTTAAGCGATTGAAAAAGAAACCTGTCGTCCTTTCGAACCTATCTGGCTTTCTTTCTCCTGCAAAACACAAAATAAGATATTTTGAAGAATGTTGGTAACTGAACAATGAAGCCATACCTGTTGACTTGCATTGTTTTTTTCTGTGAGTGAGTGCCGCCGTTATCAGATAACCATTATAAATATCAACAATATGCGACCCTGGATCACAAAACCAGTCTTAAGGAGCACAGGAACATTTTTAGAAATATAGAAAATATCGATTTTTCTTTTATGCCAAAAATCGTCAGGATATTAAATAAAGATCTTGTTCCATGAAGATATTTTGTAAATTTCTTAACTTAAATATACAAAAACTTTATTTTTGTGAGTGGATGCCCTGCCACAGCGCCCCTGATTAACAACTTCAAAGGTGATTTTCTCACTATTGTGATTTTTTTGCACTCTCATATTCCTGAGTTTTAAACGGTTGTATCTCAACCAGATATTGTCCTATTCTAAGCTTATTTATCAGCTTTCAAATGATGTAAACTTCTTAATTTCGAAAGATTGACCCATAAGACTGGTTTTGTTGTCCAGGGTCACGTATATTATTTTGTTTTCCGTGGAAGAAATGATGTCAAGAGGTTGAGTAAACAGTTTCCAATTTTGGGTGAACTCTTTAACCTACAAGCGCTTTACATGCAGGTGTCTCTTCATGAGAAAGTATTTTAACACCAAAATATGGCTCGCATCACCTTTAACATCTTAAGCCGTATAACCGTGATAGGTCAGAGCTGATGTCCGCCCGGGTCCCTGTCTTTACACCCCCAACAATCGATAAACCTCCACACGTAACATGACACGATGTGAACTTGTGTTTAATGAAAGATCTGTGTGAAAGTGAATAAAAGAGCATCCAGGGATCCGGCGTGAACGCTGATGATGAAGATGCATTTGTCATTTGCATCAAACATTAGCCTAAACGTATCAGAGGCGCAGACGGGCGAGAACATTGGCGAAAAATTGCATTAGCTCAGTATGAGCGATGGTGGAAGCGGCGTTCGAGCTGGGTCCATGTCAAGCCCTTAAATGGCTCGCTGTTTCGACCTTCTTAAGTAGCCAAATCTTTATTGAGTGTTGCACCTCCGGGACATTTTAGCCTTTGAGAAGGTTGTTCTTGTTACTATAGCTTTAGTGGATAAAACCCACAAGGACGTTCTTTTAACTTGTTTGGACTCCAACTGTTGTGTTTCATTTGATTTGAGGTCGCCGGGGGAAAGGCTAATTTAAACAGCTCCGTGTTGCTTTTATTTTGGACTTTTTAACTTGAGAAAGGCAGGCAGGTGATCTTTACACGGTGTACGCGCAGACACTTTAGATTCGACCCCGACCAGCTTTTGCTCGAGTCAACATGTGACTTCAGACGCAGGGCTTCTGGAAGACGTCGTCCCGAGGGCCGCACGGAGGAGAAAAACACGAAACACGTCTGGCGAGAAAACAATTGAAAGTCAGTTGAAAAAAACAACAACGCAGGCACCAAACAAAACCTGGCCAGAGAGAGAGAGAGAGATTATTTGTCCTATTTTTCAACTGTTTACACCTTTAACACATTTGCGCAGAAACTGAGTTGAGAAATACTCGAATGATTTATCAAATGCAGAGAATTTTTTACAAACTAATGAAACAATGTAACAAATAAAAGACATAATTTAGTCTTTGATCTTTTGTAGTATCCGAGTCTTAGGAATCTTGTGAGTAGTTAGTCTCTGGTCAGACCAAATGAAGATTTTGTTGAATTAAATTAATTTCTAAATGGTTTTATTTCAGCACCAATACATAATAAAATGATGTCATCAATACAGAAATGTAACAATAAGGGTTTTTATTAGCATGAAATCCCCACATTCAAAGATTTTCAAATATAATTATGATTGAAGAAACTCTTGGAAGAAACAAGAAACAAACATGGTCTACATTAAAATCAAAACTTGTAATAACAGTTTTGTCCACAGGGTGGCACTCTTAAGCTGTGAATTACCAAGAAGTGTAGCCTTCTCTCTCTCTCTCTCTCTCTCTCTCTCTCTCTTTCTCACTCTCACTCACTCATTTCAGAAAGCCAACACACAGGATTTGTTGAACAGCATCACAATGATTATTGCCCTCGAAGTGGCCAAGAATAAATCTGGCACGTGTTAATACATAAATTCCATATGTTTATAATTCCCGAAATTGCTTTGACACAGTCAGAGAGTGACGGGACAGTCGAGGTCCTTTCTGGACCCATTAACATTTCAAGCTTAGAAAAACCAACTTTGAAACCTGCAAGTATTTCCTCAGCTGAAATTTGAGAAAGTGGCTTGATTCGCTGCAGGAGAAACAGACAGGAGTTCAACTAAAGCTGATTGTGAATATTGGAAGAGGCAGTGAGAGGGTGAAAGCCGGTCTCTGGGTTTCAAGGGAAAATGGGAGTCAATAACATGTTCCAGATCCTCCAGACAGGCAGAAGGTCAAGTACTCACTTAAACACAGACTCCGCGGACAAAAACCATAAACCACTCTCTCTCTTTCTTTCTCTTCCATCAGCGGCTTAATTTTTCTCGTTTTTCTCTCATAACATGGTTTATGTCAGTTTATCTTTGGCCGTGTTCTGTCACATCTGTATTCTTGATGTATAGCAGCCTTAGAAACTCATGTTAACAAAGTCAGAATTTTGGTATGAACATTCTTGTGAAAGCACATTGTACAGGGCTGATGTAGCGTATATAGACCACTTCACAAGATACAAACTCTGGTTCAGAAGCCCCGGGTATAGTTCGTATTTATGTGTTATACTAATAACAAAAACCTTATATATAAAGTTAAATCTAAAAGATAATTGTTTAAAATTTTGAATCGGTTAAAAACATTGTGTTTGTTTTATTTTGTTTAAATGTTTGTGAAGTGTTAAAGAACTGAAACAGGAGGTTCAGGGTCGAACAAGTGTTCTTTACATCATCCGAATATTGTATTTTTATTGTGCATCACTTTTGTATATTTGTTCATTTTTTTTTAAATTTACTATTACGGTTGTAGGATTGTATTTATGTAATAAATATTAATATTTGTATTCATGGTAAGGCTGCATGATTTAAGGAGAAAATGTGAAACGCAATATAACAATTTTTAAAGTGTGTAAAATTCAACTTAATTATATTAAAATACATTGCATAAAATGGTATATGACCAGCTTACATCTTTTACATTCTTTCTGTGGAAAGAAAGTAGAAACGTTTAAAACATTAAGATCATTAAGTTATGCAATATGAATATTGTGATAGGCTTGTTTATAATAGTTATTTTATTTTCATTGCAGCCCGGTTTATGATTTGTTTGGGAAAAAAATGAACGCTCACTGCAACAGATTATCTAAACTATTGGAATGATAGTGATGCGGTGATTCAGGAACATTTTATAACAAAAATGATAAAAATGAGGTCAGGTAGCAGTTGGGTACTTTCTGGTTGTCAGACATGTAATGTTAAGCCTGTAATGAACTTCTTCATCTACTTTTCTTCTAGGTCACCTGTGTGAACTTGAGAGGACCAGACTGACCTCATCCACTCAAAATCACCTGTATTACCTTCAGTTTATCATTGCAAAACCAGCGTTGAGAAGTTGTGTTTATTCTAAAGAAAAAGCCCAGCCTAATTTCTACTTATTTATATTTGACTGTAATACAATGGCGTTATAACAGACTTATCTGTTCAAATACATTTGGATCCTCTGTATATAACTACAAAATGATCAATGCATTATTTAGTGAGCTCTCATATCGTTTTAATCCTACAAAATGTCTGCCACGTTATGAAACTATGTTATGTGTGAGATGTACGGCTCTTTAATTTCCAGGTTGGAGTGTCTCTCTGAGGGTTACCTTACTAACTGCTTGCACCGATGATGACTTTTGTCTTTAGTGATCAAAGCGTTGCAGAAAGAGCTTGAAAGTACAAGTAAACGTGAAATATGGATGAAGCCGGCCGGGTTTGATGATGGCTGTGCTAAGTGTGTGAGTCAGGGGCTTTTTGGTAGAAAGTAAATGTGATTTGTTCCTGACTGCGCTTCTTATTGGCTACCTAACTGTGCGTTCACATCGGCCATGCACTGTTGTGTGTTCTGTAACCGTGTTTGAAGCCCAATTATCTAACGTCAAATTTAGAAATGGGTCTTAGTGAGGGTGAAGTGCAGTGCCAAGGTCTCACTCCATACAAGAGGACGGACCGAAAGAAAAACAAGGGCAGCGATCAGACTTGAGCATGAAGAAACATCATAGATAAAAAGAAGACAGCAAGAGGAGAAAGACGTGTTAGTGTTGAAAAACAGCCTGCAGAGAGTCCGTAAAGCGCTGATACTCCAAAGAGTCCAAATTGTGGATCTCTCAGGTGGTGGTCCGCTGGGTTTCTGTCGAGAGCTCTGGGGGGCCGTGCTGGATCCGTTCCCCTCTCTTCAGAGGGGCGTCAGGGGTCCCTCTGAACGCCCGCTCTGGAGCCCGACCGGGCGGCTTAAGAAGGTGATAAAACTCATTATAGCTTCTGAGGGGAACTCAAAAGCCCTGTACCTGCGGTCTGTAGGGGCCCGAGCAGCGTCTCTGGATCCTCGGAGGAACCTTCACCGGGGATCATCCTCATCATCCCCCCGCCGTGAGCTCACCTCTGGGGGGCAATGCTGTAGTCCATCATGACCTGAGAAACGCAAACTTACTATAAGAGAAAGTGTCACTTTTAACGCGTGTTGTTTTATATGAAAAACATAATTTCATGATACAATCATTCTTTTAGGTGAAAGGGTATTTTTGAAATGTTAAATGTGTTTTCTATTACAGCTTGGTGGATTGCTTCGCCCAAAAAAGTGTGAAGACTTTGGCTTAAAATATCGGTCATGACATGAGGGTGAGTAAATGATTTTTCTCAAATATTTGTTAACGTTTGGGACTTTTATGTGCTTGTAGTAGTGGACAAAGTAAAGTCTGGAGGGCATATTTGATAACTTGCTTAGGTATTTATTTGACGAAAAAGGCCAACTACAGTGTGTCAGAAAATATTGCATTTACTTTCTTATGTGTATATATATATAAAAACAAAAAGCTCACGACTTTTGATAAATTTAGTTGATCTTGACTTAGTAATGTTCTTTTTCTGTAAAGAATTCTTTACATTTTTTCTAAAGCTGAACTTCAAAGTTTATATTTGAATAAAAAGCAGACGTCACTTTCCAAAGTTGTGTATTGTATGTTCTTTAACATGTCACTTCCTGTAACATCACACACTAACATGTCACTCTCCCCTTGTGTGTGTCTTCTCTGAGTTTCTTGCCTCCCGTCTCATCAGTTTAATGGCAGCGATGCCTGTTATCCCGGCCTCTCTCAGCAGGGCCGTCTCGTTCTTTGATGGCGTTTGCAGATCTAAACCCGGAACCTGCGGTTACGGTCACCCCTACTGACAGCCCTGACTGTGAGCATCATAGACCGACCGCGGTCAGGAACCGCACGACGTCAGTGCTCTCCCGCCCGGCCTGTTATCCCCCACGCATGCCCCCTCCCGGGCCGCTCTCCGCCATTCCAAACACCCTCTCGCCCGCTTTTGATCAACCCCGATCCCGTCTGCTCCCGCAAAGCAGCAGGCTCGAGGCCGGGTAACTGCGCCGACCGGTTGCCGGGGCGTGCTGCTACGGAGGGGGGCGGGATGGTCCGCGCTTGGTCGTTGGACTTCAAGGCTGGACGTACCACTGATTCTAAGCTTTAATTAGACGCTGGCATAATCATCGCTCGCTGAAGACAGCAAAAGTGCCCGTTGAGAGGTGGGGCCCGTGTGAGTCCTGTTTAAAATGCCCTCGTATAGAGGTGTTCGCAGGCGGGGAGGTCTCTCATCGCTTTATATTAATGAAAATTCGGAATAATCTTCGCGGCTACAAGTGTAATCTACATTCAGCAAGTTGATTGAATTAAAATAAACCCCAGTGTGAAGTTGTACGAAGATCACAAAGTGAAGCTTTGCCAAATAAACAGATTCAATTTTTTCAAATAGTTTTCTGATTATTTTGACAAGATCTCTCTAGTTTTCAGGAGCTGACAGTTGTTGTTTTCTGTCGCGGGACGGTTACCCAGTGAAGGAAACTACACATTTTGCGACGTAACTAACACTGGTTCAGAAGCACTTTCTGTTTGTTTTTCTAATGCTACACAAAGAAAATACAACCAACAGAACATTTAGAACTAAACTGAGATGTTAAACAAACATCTTGAAAGGGCAGTTCACAATATTGGAGATAACTATAAAAATAAAGTAAATAAAGAGTTCACAGTAACTATAACTATAGAGATACAGATAACGATGCCGTTGGCATCACTTTCAGAACAACTTTTTCCATCTGATGCATGATAAACAAACAGTCTGTAATGTTTGTTTATTGATGATCGCAACTGGGTTTAATGTAAGAATCAAAGACCGTAGCGGTCGGGAAGCCGTCTGTTGAAAGCAGTATATTATATTCTAATGTAACTCATATATAAATCTGAGCTAGTTGGCAAAATATATGCTTTGCATCCCGGACACGAGCGCACTTTCATCCTTCAGAGAGAGCATCCAGCCTTTACTGTCATATTTTGGAGAGAAGACGTTAAGGAATGAAAACATCATCAGCAGGTCATCTACGTTTATTTTAGTGACTACACAAGAACAATGCAGCGCGCGGGGTTAAAATAAACACAACGTTATCGTCCGCTGGTGTAGACATCAATATAGTCACAGTTAACGCTATAGATATGGTTATAACGTAAACGCCCCTGAAGACTAAATTATATACTGTATCTGAATTTAAAAATAAATATGCAAGTAAATAAGATAAATAACATGCCCTGTTGTATATATCTTGCTAAATTGAACGGTAAACAGGAAGTGGTTTTATAAGGAGGTAAGCACTTTTGACATAAAACAACCACCATTTAGTAAGTAAAAACAACCCTAAATCATATTTACAGCTATGCATTTATATGAGAAGTCTATGGGGTAAGACAGTGTGGCAGAAATATGTGGTTAAACGTAAAAGTAGAACCACATGACTTGTGTTAACATGTTTAAACAGTAAGTTTCATGCCCATTCTGATTTATTTGGGCAGATTATTTCATCAAAACAATCCACAAATAAATATATATGTGTATCTTTAACAGTCAAATGGCGCTATATATAACTGGACGACATTTATCTAGAGAAGTATTGTAGTTATTAATATAATATAATGTTTATAATGTAAGAAGATGTTATTTCTGTCTCTATACACCTTGAAGAATTTCAAGACTCCCATTGTAAGTGACTTTCTGTAAACGTGATTTACTGTAAGCTGTTTGTTTATACAAGCTGAAATGATTGTCTGCGGTAGTCAACAAATGTCATCCCCAAATAATTTGAAACCCAAAATGTTCATAGAGAAGGATTTCAGGTGTCACTTCTCTCTTTTAGTTCACTGCAACAAAGATAAGCAAATCTTATTTGTTTCTCTCTCTCTTTGTCTCTCTCTCCGTTCGCTGGGGTTCAGACGGGGTCAGGGTAATATCTGTGTGCTGTAATGAAATATTGATAATCAATGATGTAGCTGACAAATACAGGGTTACGGGGACGAGCACGCAATGACACCGACCGCGCGGCCCGCCGGTGACAGACAGCTCGGTTTAATCTGGACACAGCCAATGAAAACACTGTGAAATGCTCTTAAAGGTGGCCCGCTAATGTAGGATTATCCCATCACGGGAGTGACAGAGATTAGAAATAATTACAGAGGTAATCCTAACAGCTCTGCTCTTGGAGAGAGAGATGAGATTCTGTGCTCGTGTGTGTGTGCGGACAGGCTGCTCATAGATCTTGAATAGGTCAAGGATCGTAACTCAACAGAAGCCCAAACATGGAGCACTTGACCCTGGATAGAAGCGAGAGAGATGATCCAGACCTGATGAAAGCCGTCAGCTAAGCCCTGGTGCTCCGAGTAAAACCTTCAGCAACCGAAGGTGATTGAAGACGAGTGTGACTGAGATAAGGAGGTAAACGCTCTCTCTCTCTCTTTCTCTCTCTCTCTTTGTGTGTGCGTGTGTGTGTTTGTGTGTGTCTTCAGTAATAGCCCTGATAAGTGGATGTGCTCTGTGTTGGCTCTCTAGGGAGTAAACACACTCAGATATACATCCATTAAAGACACACAACAGTGTGAGGACATTAGGACTAGAGCTTCAGTCTAGATTTCTTTAAGAACCTCACATGTTTGTTTCTTGTTTAAGCATGTATGTCTGTCTGTTACGTAAGAGGTTTGCAATAACTGAATGTTTTTAATGTTTTCAAATTTTGTTAAAGTCATAGGTGGATGCAGATAGTAGAGACTGCAAGGGAATTATAGTGTTCTTATAGATGGTCACACAAATTTCATTGTTGTTTGACTATTATTTTGAATCGTTTTATTGTTTTTGTTAATTTTGGGTGCATTTTTAGCTGTTTTATTTTATTCGGCTATTTTATGACCTTTTTTTCTTGCTATAAGATGAATTTATTTCTTTCCAGTTAATATTATAGACTCAATTTAAATACATTTAATTTTAGTTTGTTTTAAGTTTTTGAAATAAGATTTAGCTTTAGTTTAGTTTTCAGTGCCTCAACTTAAACTTATTTCAGTCTTGAGTTTTGACAACAATATTAAGGCTAATATTTTATGTGATTTCAATGAACCGAATTGTTGTAACAGTTTTAGTAAATATTACCATCTTAACGTGAAACACCTTGCGCACGAGTATGTGTTTGGTTAAAACTTTTTTTAAGATTCAGTTTAATATTGCTCACGGGCATAAAGCGTTATCATATCACAGTATTTTTCACATTGAGTAATCGCACAATACAATTTTCTTCAGTATTGTGTAGCTTTAATGCAATGTATCTAATATCGCTTTGTATAAAAATATCTGTCAAATCCATAAAAGAAAATTGTATTTTCTGTGCAAAACTTGAGTGTTTTCCCAGACATCCCTTTATGGTTACTTAGGTCGACACTGTGTTGTTTTGTGATGGTTGGGGTGTTGTCTAGATAATTGCTGTGGAATTGTGGGAAGTTGTTTGGTTGTTGCATGGAGAACAGTCGATATACACCTGTGACCAACATCAGTTGAATTTTATATGAATGCTTCAAGAGCAGTAAAGAACTAAGCTCTGCTTTCCGTTATGTGTTGTATTGTTTCAGGTCTTCTCTAGTGCTCAGACATTAGTTTCTTCCTCTGTTGGGGCGTCTTTTAATTTAACCAAAGGTTTATATTCAGTATCTGACTGATAAACCGCATGTATTTTTAATAGACACCAAATCCCCAAAGTTAAAGCGCAGAACCTGCTCAGATTCACTCAGTTAATCCAACAGTCCCACGTAGTCCCGTGTTTATCACGACAAAATACATTTTTGCTTTCTTTTGACTTTAAACTCTTAAATATCCCCAATTCTACTCACTTCTCAAACATATGTATTCTGCACACATCTGCTCAGATGTTAAGATGGTACTTTAAAGAGGCATTTTTAAGTTCCTTCTTACAGTTTTCACACGCCCGAGTGTCTCCAGAGTTCAGTCTTCCACATATTTTTTGGGGCAAAACAGCCCAATTTGGTTCCGTGAAGTCGACTCAGATCGAGCGGAAATTCGAAATGCACGAGAGCCGAGATGTTTGTGGTCCGAGGGCTGGTCAGTCAGCCGCTCTCCTCCCCAGAGAACAAGAAAATCGCTTGAAAACGACTTGAAAAGATATTAAGACGTTCGGTGGAAAAAGCGAAGGTGGTCAGAAGGTCGGTAAAGTGCCGAATGCTGTTTCCGAGCCTCTCTGCGGTCCCAGGACGCCTGGGACGAGGCCCCTTCCCTTCTCGGCCCCCTCCTGTTGAGACGAGGCCAGCTCGACTACTCCTAAGAGGAGTTTCAGAGGGAGCCTGTTAGCTTTCAGAAAATACATGCGTCTGGCAAAGTGAGAGCATATTTCCTTGCTCTTCCTCCTGAAGAACAGAGATGTCCAATATTTGATCAGGAGACCGGCCACCGCGCCTTCCTGCTCAAACGCTAAATGTTGTCAAATGAGACCGAGCAGAAAATCTGCGTCCCGGCGGAACTCTGCGCTCGGCGTTACATCTTAGAGCAAACCAAAGCTGAGTCCAGTAAATGCTGAACATGCCCGAGTTTAAGTGATGTTTTGCAGCGTTTTCCCATTTTGAGCATTTTACTGGGAATCGCCAGGAGAATACTCACTTTTCTTTTTTTCCTGACGATTCTCTTTCGACTCCATTGCGCTCTTTTCCCTGCTTTTGTGTGCAGAAATAGAGTTTAGCAACCTTTAAAAAATCGTGATATTTTGTAGTTTAGTTACCACAAATCTGTTTAAGCAAGCCTAGACTTCTTTCTCTATATCGCCACCTCTGTTTAAAGCCTATCATTGCAGGTTGGATCATTTTTCGCTTTGTTGAATTTTTGCTCTGTTCTCTTGGCTGTGCTGTGAACAGGATTGTCCCTAAACGTACGCTTTTGTCACGCACCACAACAGAGCGCTTTATAAGATCGGAAAAAAGGCATTTGCGCGGATTGTACATTGTGTGAGTGTATGTGACAGTATTTACCTTGTTTCCAGTGTTTAGGGCTAATCTGACCAGCTCTAATCCGGTTTCCAGTGCGAAGATTTGTGATCACTTTGATGTACCCAATCCTCTTTACCATCGCCTTAAGCGTTGGCACACACACTTCTCTGTGTGGTCCGTGAGTCTTTGAACTGAATATTTCATTAAAAAGATCTCTCGAGACTGGAAGCGCTGTGCTTAGAAATCTATAGATCTAAATAAAACAATTAAAGTCTGAATGAGGCCCGCGTGGCTCCTGTTTGATTTGGGTGAATTTCAGAGGGTCTTTCATCAAGAGCCAGTCAAGCAGAGGTGATATGATTCCAAAACGCTTTAATAAGATCTTGAAGTGAACTTGACCGTATGACCCTGGGAAGATAACCTTCGCAGGTATGTTTATGAATCTGGCTTTTTCCTTTTAAATATTTTCTATGATTTGTACCACGAAGGCAGTGCAGATAGAAATATCCTTTTTTCATTTCTTTTTCAAATTGGTTGTAGTTATTGATAAACTGATATCACTTTACACGAAGGCTCCATTGGTTAACATTTGTTCCCTAGATTAGTACTAACAATGTACAACACTTCTGCATTTTATTTATTTATTTAAATGAATTTTAACATTAACTAATACATTTAAAAAAAACTAAACTTGTTAAAAGATAAAATCTGTTAATATTCGTTTATGCACAATGAGCGGACCGAAAACAATAATCAATGATCAACAAATTGTTATATATGTGTTTATTGTTAGTTAATGAATAAACTAATTAAGTGTTATCGAAACGTATGTTTCAAGAAACATAGTTTGGTGATTTTTGTTGTAAAATGTCAAAAAGCAGTAAGCATTTAAAATCAAAACGACTAGAATGGGATTATTTGCTTGTCTTTCTGCCATGCTGTAAAAATAACCCAAATACCAAATGGCTATTACAACTTTCACGAATTTTCCATTTTTTACTTGTATCTTTTTTCAAGGGAAGTGTCCTTTCTGTTACCTCCCGACCTCTTATAAGGACAAAAACAATTATTACACAGAAACTTTGTGAGTTATAGCCATCCCTATACAGTGAAACGGAAGTTTTCACCCCAGTAATTCCCGAATGGAGGGGGGAGAAAAAATGGTGTAATTTTTCTTTCTTATGAGTTTCAAAGTCATACACACATGCATCAAATGAAATAGCTTTTCACTGGCACTCAATAATGGACACAGAATCCTTCTTACAGCTACTGAGGGATTGATGCCGAACTCACACAGGGACGGGTCTTTGTGTGGCTTTGGGTGAATATATCTGTCCCTTCCCATACTGTCACATGTCTGCATTCAATTCTCATTTTTTACTGTGTTCTTCTAACGCTTTATGTTTTTCAGCTGTTTTTATTTCATTTTGTCATGTCTCTGGATGCTTTCTGATTGGTTTGGGACTTGGAGTCTGTTCCACCTAATCTGTGTTGTTGCCCGAACCCAGACGCTTGATTAGCGCCGTTCAGCTTTGCATGGCCCTGTGGTGTTCGTGTAATTTATGGAAAATGAAATCCTGCCCTCAAATCCACTTGGTTTCCATTTAAAACACAGTATACTGAAGCTACGCTGATTTTTTGGCAAGTACCCCGTTTTTAACTGGCCATGGGATGAGTGAAGGACATCAGTGTGAGTGAATTTTTGTTATGTAATGTACAACTCACACAGAAAGTCTTTCTACTTATTACTTCAGAGCAGGTGTTTGACTGTAATTGAAATATTTAAAAGAACAGATTTGGTGTGACGGTTAAAACACGCATACGGCATTTCTTTGGCATTTCTTTTCAATTTCAATTAAATAAAGTTTCTGAGTTCCCAGCATGAATTGCATTTACAGTTGTAGGAATGTTGTAATAACGTTTGCTTGTTTTTATGCTGTTTTTGTTGTTGCAATCTTAAAAACGCTGCGTTATTTTCAACCAACATTGGGTCATAAAATAGATGCACCCATCCGTTGGGATTAAAGGAACCCAGAAAATATCTACTCAAACTGCTGAATTTGTTGTTGTTTCGTTTTTTGAGGTTTGTTTGTTCAGGTTTTGCTTCATAAATGATGAATTAAGTTCATATAATAAAAGACAAGAAACTAAATTTGTTGGAATTTCGTGCCACAATTTTAGACTTTTGAGAAAGTTACCCATGTGACATTCCTGCTTTGTCTGTTCAGATATGTTTTGTGTTTTACTCAACAAAAAATTAACATTGAATGAGTAGTCCACATAAAAATAAGCCCCCATTGACTAGGTAGGAATAAAAATGAATATGGAAAGTCTTATTTTGAATTGAACAACTCCTTCGACACTTATTTATCGGCAAGATTGTTTGTATCTTTAGCATAAGTCAGTTTGCATGTACAAACCAGAGTTGTGTAACTGTGTTGCCTTTCCAAATTATATTTTGATCTATTAACAGTCTCATTTAATGTTGCATTGATGTAACATTTAAAGCTTTAAATGTGATGTGGTCTTTGTAACGTACGGCAGGATTTTTGGCAGCGTTCAGAGGGCGTGCGAGAGAAATTCTCCATCCGCTTAAGACGTGGAAATTATCCCTTTCCACTCGTATGATAATGTTCCTTTCTTCCCCAAACAGAAAAGACAAAAAGGGGGGAAGAAGCAAAACGAGGGGCGCAGCATATATTATATATATCCTCGTCTTTTTTTGTGCCCCCTCCACCCCATTCCACAAACCCCTCTCTTCACATTGCATTCCTGAAACATAACTTGCAGAAACTTTCTGCTTGCGTGGTGGATTTTCATTTCAGATGTTGCCAACTCAAGGGCATTTGGACCAATCGATATCTGTCTGTCTTCTGGCACACACAAAGTTGGCCATTAGAAGTGAGCTTCTTATAGCAGGCTCAGCCAATACCATTAGCTCTAGCCTCGGGGCAGTTCTCTCCGAGAGACAGGCAAGGCACCTGCCCCCCTTCCCCGCCCCCACCATTAAGCGTCTCCCGCGGGACGTCATTTGGACATATCGGGCAAAGAGCAGTTCTTTATTCTTCCCCTCTTCAACACCCAGACTCTACCAAAAATCAATAAATCTGTTCTTTGCTTATTTTCAGAACTTTGCTTCAATATAAGCAGGACTTACCTTACAGCAACAAACTCGCACGCCAGCAGGTCATTTTTTCAATCCTCTCTCTCTCGATTTCTTTTTTTTCTTCTGCGATTCCCTCAAAGCTCCAATTTGAAGTCAAATAAATGGAGAGACGCTTTGCAGTGCGTTTTGTTTTGCCAAGATTAAAAGGATCCTCTAAAAAAATGTGATGCTCTCTCGTCACTGATGTCAGAAACGCTTCACTCTCGCATCCGAATCTGTGAATTTAACTCACGGGATTGTAGCGGTTTGACTTTCCTGCTATGTGAACGATCCCAAAAATGGGTTTAAATGAATTGAGCCCATAGAGGAGCTTTTGGTCTTGGCCTGTGCGTGATGGTCAATTTACATGCTTTGACCTGAACAACTGGCTTTTACGACACATCATATTGTCTGTTTTTGTGTCCGTGTTATATGTTGCAGTCTCATATAACACGTGATTTCTGGGAGCGGTCCGTAGGGATCCCATAATAACAGAGGTCCACATCACAGTATATATTTGGTATCGCGACGGCACCATCTATCAGCGTTTGTGATCAAATTGCTTACATGTTATTAAAAATGACAAGAGCTTTTATTCACTGCTGTTCCATTATTTACAGGCCAGTATACTTAATTTCCGAGTATTAAATCCATCTCATTATGCTTTTAAGAAAAGGAAATATCATTCAGTTTGATTATATCATCCAGAGTGACAAATGGACATTTAACATTCTGTCCACATCATGCATATATTTATTTTTATCTCCCTCCCTCCCTCTCTCTCTCTCTCTCTCTCTCTCTCACTTTCTCTCTAGAGATCCATGAAGAGAGAGATTGAGAGAAAGAGAGAGAATGTGTGAATGTATTCAAAGTCAATGAGCTTCCATTCATCTTGTTTTTTCACTTTTGAATATTACACTGGCTGCACGGAGAAGAGTTGAGGGAAGTCTGTTTGTCTCTGTGTGTGTGTACATAATTTTTTTTAAAGAGGCAACACGGCGGATTTAGACTTTTTTCTTAAGTAACATAACTTTTGTTCAAACCACCCACCCATTAAAACCATCAATACCATTATGAACTAAACATTTTTCTATTACAAAATTTAAGAAGATGCTGTGGGCATTAATGGGTGTTCTATTGATTCCCTTCTGCATCTGTTGTGTTTTGTATTTTTTTTTGAATGAATGAGGCATATAGCGCTTTATTGTATTGCTGCACTGTAAAGAAGGATTGTTGGTTCAACATAAAAAAATAAGTTACCTGGTTGCCTTAAAATTTTGAGTTACTTCATATATTTTTTTACAGTGTGTACACCCCAAGCACTTTACAATCATATAAGGGGTGTCTCTCCTTAACCAGCACCTGTGTGCAGCTTCCACTTGGATGATGCGACTGCAGCCACAGTACAACGGTACTCAGCACACACCAGCTATAGGTTTAGAGGAGACAGATCGAGCCAATTCAGAGGGTGAAGATTATTATGAGGCCACGATTGACAAGGGCCAGTGGAGGGAATGTGGCCAGGACACAGTATTGTTTTATTATCTTTAGATTTTATTTTGACTGACTAAGGCTGTCAAAGACTTGCAGTAAATCATATTGAAATTACTGGTTTAAATCAAACTCTGATTAATAATAACTAGATTGTTTTCCTACACTGGGTCACACTTACGAGTGCACGTTGTGCCTATTATTGACATTGATAGTTAAAGGGGTCATATGGCGTGAACACGTGTTGTTCTGTGTCTTTGGTGTGTGATAAGTTGCTCTTTTTTGTCAATCTTCCCATTTGTCTGTGTATCTGTCTGTCTGCCTGTGTTTGTCGGTCTGTCTTTCTGCCCGTGTTTTGCTTGCCTGTCTGTTTGTCTGTCTGTCTGTCTTTGTGTTTCCTTCTGTGTACATCTGTCTATCTCTCTTTCTGTGTGTGTTTCTGTCTGTCTGTTTGTCTGTCTGTATCTCTCTCTCTCGCTCTCTCTCTGTGCGTTTTTGTCTGTCTGTGTGTCTGTCTGTATCTCTCTCTCTCTCTCTCTCTGTGCGTTTTTGTCTGTCTGTGTGTCTGTCTGTATCTCTCTCTCTCTCTCTCTCTCTCTCTCACTTTGTCTACCATTTGTATTGGTGTAACTGTCTGTCTGTCCGTCTGCTTGTTTATCTCTGTCGGTCTGTCTCTATCTTTGTTTGTCTGTCTCTCTGCATCATCTGTATTTGTCTGTCTCTCTGCTATTCGATGTGCCTGTATCTCTCTCTGTCTGCCTGCTTGTCTGTCTGCCTGTCTCTGTCTATCTCTCTTTCTGTCATCTATCTATAAACTACGAGCGACTTTGGATTAAAAATAAATACCGTATTGAGAGACCTGAAGAAAAATAAGCGCCGACAAAGAAAATGCTTGTTTAAAGAATTGAGCAAGAACTGGAGAAGAACCTGTCCGACGGAGAGAGCAGGGAGAGACAAATAAAGATGGATAGTGAAGGTGCCATGTGTTGGACTAGCACAGAGAAGAAAGAGAGGATTTCTGCTGGCTAGAGGATGGGCAGCAGTGGCCTGTATTGATCAGCTGTAATGAGCTCCAGAGGAGAAGAGGCTAATGGTACAGCAGCTGTTGTGGACGGTACTGAGGGGAGATCGGAGATCAGCCTCTGGGGTTCAGCTCCTCTCGCCCTGGTCTCAGCCCTTAGGGCACACATGCACTTGAGACCGTATCACTGCATCAAATGAACTAGACTCATGCTTCCCTCTGTCTCTCTACACCCTTCATTTTTTTCTCTTTTGTCCTGTTTTTTTATTCTTGAAGTCTGAGAAAAAGGGTTTTTCATGTGTTGGGTCAGGACATTCTCTTTAATTATGTTTCCTTTGACTTGCATCATTTCTAATCGAATCATTTCCTGCATTGTAAATGAAACTTGAATTTATTGAATGCGACGTATTCAAAACAGGTTATTCATTGAGAAAAATCTAGAGGCGTAATTGTTACAAGATGTGGGTGGGGCTTAGGTGTTTCTGTTCAAGACATGTATAGGCGGGACTTCACTTTATCTTCCAAGACTTGCGGGCAGGGCTTTCAAAAACTGTACGCAGGGCACGATTGTATCCTTTAAGGTTTGTGGGCGGGGATTCATTTGATCCTTGTTTCTGTTGGAGCTGATTGGAGGGTAAAAAGAGGGCATCCGTTCCAGACAGGATTTAGATGTTAACGTGAGTTTACTTAAACAACGAGATTCAATTGTCTGTGTACCAGCCAGTCGGCAAAGAAAAAACTTTGAAATAAAATAAAACAGTGAAATGTGATAACTGTATGACAGTATTGTGTACATACTGTGCAATGGTCAATTATCTGTGATATTCGTATAAAACACTTCTTTTGATTCATTTTCACAATTTAAATTTTATGCACCAGTAAAATGAGTACAATAAGACTAGAGACATTATTTGTATAAAGTTCGAGGTACGTTTTTTAAGCAATAAGTTTAATCCAATTATTTCTGTGTGTGACATCACAAGTCAAACTCCGCCTCCTGACTGCCCCGTTGTGTTTCCCTTCACCCTGCGGTCATAGCTGTATTATCCGTGTCTCTTGTTCCTGAGGAGACTGTGTCCTTTTTACTCAGTGGGGATGACGTGTCCGACGAGACTCTGTCCGGGACAGCTGGTTCAAAACCTTTGCTCATCCTCAACAAGTGTCTGGGGATCTGTCAGACCCCCGGAGAGGGACAGGGGTCCCTGCAATTGGCCCTGCGAGGGCTGCCCCTAGTCCACCTTAGTTAATACACAATTATGCAGTGCATACGTGTGAAGTGGGAAGTGACCCGTGTCAAACAACACAGATTACTGTGGGAGCTCAGAAGACAGATGCAGTTGCACCTATAATGTCCTGCGGTGAAACGCACTGTATGTAAAGGTGCTGTATAGCGGTGTCACTGCGATGTCCTGGGTTAAATCTTTCCCCTGGCATTACAGCCCTGGAAAGAAAGGACATTTATAATTCTCTAAATTCACTCACATCATCTGTTATCCCAGAGTGCACAATAGGGTACAACAGGGCAAAAGGTCCCGTAGGGAAAGCGTGTGTTTTAATATTAGATTCAATATGTCTGGAGAATGACTATCATGTCTAAAATCAAATGATAAATTTGTTTTAGAATGGTCAAGATTTTAGAATAGCATTTATGTGAAAACTCATTAAAATATTATTTAACATGAATAAGACTATATATCTATATCTTGACATTATATAAATGTATACCAAATTCTTAAGAAAAAATATACACATTTATTATTACTATAATGTTGTCAATAATAATAATAATAATGATGATGATAATAATACACTTTCCTTGACATGACTGAACATTTGATGTTTTTTAATACAAAATAATCTCAAAAATATCTCCATTCACTTTTTTTAATCAACTTTAAGTTTTAACTTAGCATTTTATTCATTTTATAAATCAATTGATATGAGAGTATAAAAACTATACACATCAGTCTACACAAACAAAGATCTCTCTTTCTTTCTATACAAATTGTATACGTCGGTTTTTACCATATTAATTGTGAGACTACAAATTGGGTGAGGTAAAATACGTGTCACAACTGACATATAACTGTGCACAGTACGTATGAAATAAACATAAACCTTGATATTGATTTTTACAAAAAAGCTAAATGATTTTCTTAAATGGCAAAGAAAACAAAAAGTTTAATTTATAATTTATAATAAAAAAGTATATTATACTTTTCCTGACGCGTCTAAGCATGTGTAAAAATGTCTTGAAAAAAACGCATGTGTCCAGCAGAGAGAAACTGACTGTATATGGTCAGTAGCAGCAGCAGTATTTGTTTCGCCTCCACCGCGTCCGAGCGTTTGCTCTGCTGTTCCTCCTCACTGGACTGTGTGTGTGCAGGACGGCGTTTAGGCCTTGCTTGTTACTTCTAATTGATTTCTTTTCAAGTGCTCGTCTTTCACACCAGGCCAGTGAAGTGTTAAACGGTCCCAGCAAGACTCATCTCCCCCCACCCCACGCGCTCACCGTCAGCCAAACCAAATTGTACTTTAACTCCAGGAAAGATGAAATGCCGCCTCTCATGAGGCTAGCTGTCTATCCTGCATCTTGCCGACATTTATGGAAGAACTCGCCATCGCGCCGGCTTCCTCGCGACTGACAACTACTGAAAAACACAAGGGTGAGTCTGTGTTTGGTTTACCTCTCAAAACTCGCCCGTGTGCCCAGAGAAAGAGACGTTTCCTTCCATCCCTCCGTTGATGATCAGGTTGCGTCTCATCTGTGAGGTCTGTTTTACATTTGCCGTGTAAAGTTTGATGTTGACCCCAGGGGGGCTATTTTCACCTTCGATCCCAGAGCACTTTTGGGGTTACAGGGTCCCTCTGGAAGCAGGCGGTTCAACACCTCCAGACACAGGCCCCCAAAACCCACCTTTGTTTTTTCTTATAAATGCTTTTTTGTCGCCAACTAGCATACAATGTTCTCTCATCCTTTCTCTCTCTTTGTTGATGTATCTTATGTGCTCTGAGCAGAGTTACCACCTGATATGAGGTGAAAGAGTTCTTTCTTTTCGGGCCGTGAAAATGTATACAGTGTTGAAAACGGTCACTGTCAGTCTGATTTAACCTCCGAAAGCCCAATACCCAGCGGACACGCTGTTTCTGAGTGACATGCAGATGTTGACATTGTTCTGATTCACTGAATCCAGCATTTCTTTTCACAAGAAGCACAATTTTACATGAGTTGAGTGAGTTCCGGTTATTACAATTTTAGAGGTTTCTTTTATATTTTTTTGTTTTCTTTATTGCCGTATTTTATTTAAAACTGTGGTATCTCTCTGTCTGTTTTCAAAATATTTTTACATTTTTTAATCTTATCCCTTAAGCTGGAAAAAAACTCTCAATTTCTCAATTATTTTTCTTTGACCACAATAGGATAAACTATTGAGCAAATGTTAACTTTTGCTTAAGTCTTATGTGTGTCTCATATATTTCACCTGAGCAAAAGTGTAAGAAATCTCAACATTAATGAGTGAATATTGAAGATCTCAAAATGAACTCAAACATTTATCTTCAAATTTACCCAAAATCTTTATGGGGTTCTGCGTTCATATTGACATTGCAGACTTGACAAATCTAAGCTCAGTTTATCACGTTGTTGACATCTTTTCTGAAACTCGTTTCTGAGTGGAACTCTTTTATTCATATATCACTCTTTTATTCATATATGTATTTTAATATATGTATTTTTTAATACATTTACAGTCTAAATAGTTTATTTTTTCCAACGCATTTTATAGAAAACATCTGAGACCAAGGTGACACTTAAATGAAACCGAACTGATGATTAATCTAAACACTTTTTCTCAAATGTTATTTTGAATGGTAATATAAAACTAGACTTAAAGGATACAATTATTCAAATACACAAAAATATTACAGCTGTCAAAATAAAATGGATAAGATGGATTCGATTTATTAGACAAAGTAGTAAAAGTAAAATTTTCTGTTGACTCGAAAGACAAAAACATACCGTAAAATGTTTTTTTCCCTGTAAAATTATAGGATATAAGGATATATATTTAATTGTTTTCCCCATTGTTTTTGTTCTGTAATTTTATAGTTTTTATATTTGAAAAATAAACTGTGTTTTATAAAAATATATATTTTGGGGTGCCAGAAATTAACCGTAAAAACAGGTTTTCCCTGTAAATTTGTGTTCTTTTTCTGTAATTTTGCGTTTTTATAAAAAAATACATAACATCTATAAAAACGTGGAAAATCAATAAAAATTACAGAAAAAGTCTGTAATATTAACCATTTTTACAGTGTAGTAAAATACACTCACTTGTCAAGGATCGTTTGGTCAAGATCATCCTGATCGTTTGGTCTTACTTGGAATAACTGTGCTTGAGGTTATGTTGAAGACTTATCCAATTTCAGTTGGTTTCCTTATAATAAACCATTTGCTTCTTTACTTTCATTTTCAGGCTCATACGTCATTCTAACACAATCCCTCCGGATGCTCCAGTGTCTAAAAACAGAGCAGCGACTCAACACAATTCTTCTCATTCCTGTGCTCTTTCTGTTTGTTTGCACTATATAAAAGCTGTTTTATGTAGTGTCACTGTGGATCAGTTAATGGTTTGAGCACACAGAGTTTCCCACAGAAGAGTCTGAGTTGGATCCAGATTAACTTATCACCCAGCTAAAGATGCTGTCAGGGGGAGATGGCAGGACTTGGCAGTGCAAATTCAAATGCATGTAAATTTCCCTGGTGGCTCACCGCACACTATGGCTGTGCTGTCAGCGGGTGACATGTCAAAAATGCATTAACACGGTTAAAAATATATCAGCGCAGAAAATCTTGTGTTTTAATAACATTCGAGAGGACAAATTCGAAGCGGCTGCCGTCACCGTGGCCTTATTAGAGTTTTAGCATCTCACGATAGGGAAAAAAACCAACGGCGACGAGAAAGACGGAAATATCAGAAGGGTCGCGAGCGAAGCCGTTATTGTGCCAGGTTGTGCCTCGAACAATTAGCAATTATCTGTCAGCGCCACGGCAAGCCCCCGGGGGCCCGACTGCCTCGCTGGAACTTAGAGAGGCAATGTTCCGATAGCCTGGTCTGCCAAATTCACTTCATTTCAAAAACAAAGAGATTAAAAACATCTCGGAGACTAGACGCACCCTTCATCTGCGTAACTTTGGAGACGTTCAGAAGGCTGGTCTTCTAATGAACCGTCTGTGCTGTTAAAGGCTGTGTCATTATGGTATGTGAACACATCAAGGCTGTCATGTGCGGCCATGGTTCAATCGAAACGCTTCTTTCGTTCCTTGAGAATGTTGGAGAGAGATACTGTGTCTAATTGCATTGTCTTGTCCTCCATTTTTTTCACGTTGCATTACTAATTAGTGTCAAATTTGTGACACCCTTTGAGAATAAAAATCAGGGGTTATGCAATCCCAGCATGCAATTCTTCATAACCTGTTAGTAGCCTAGTCTATCGACCAACTTCATTTGATCTCAACAATGTGTCAAACTGAACTCGGATTGGTCAAATCTCCAATCAAAAGTCAATTTTTTTTTAAGATCTTGAAATGAACTCAAACATTTCTCATCAAATTTACTCAAATCCAGATTATTTCACTTCCAGCACCTGCAAGCAGTTTACACGCATGTCTCATTTGTTTCTGCTCCTTTTCTTCTGAAGCAATTTTTGAAGAAATGTGAGAGACAAAGTTAATGCTCTAACGAAAAGTCTATCAAATCTCCTGAGATTTGAAAGAGCAAAGTCTGAGCAACAACATTTGAACAAAGCAAAGAACACCACGGTGAGTAAAGGTTCGTTTCTGAATGAATCTCCTGATCTGACCTCCGTCGCACCTAACACGGCATGTTCTTCTGTCAGGACTTTGTCTGGTCGGTCTGAAGACATGAGAGATGTAGTTTCGAGAAGCAAACGACATTTCTTTCAATGATTTATCTTTAAACTGTCACCCGGCAAAAAAAGAAGAGAGCGAGAGAGAGGCTGATTCTCCTCCCTGTGGCATCGATGTCAAATGTGACACGTGGAAAGCTCAGCCCATGATGTGTCTCTAAAACAGATCTGTCATCTATTAATCATTCATAAACAGGAGAATGCAGAGGAGTCAGACGGCATCGGCGGGGGGAGGGACGACACGGCGCGCCGCAGGCGTGCATGTGGGGTACGACTTTGATGCTAAAATGAACACGACGAAGGGTAACGTGTCAGAGGCCTTCTCGCTCGCTCACTGAGAGCCGGAGAGAGAAAGACCCTCGGTGGGATTTTAAGTCTTAAACTGTGTGGTTGTATTCCACGCCCTTGTACCTTGACCCAATAGCTTTTGTTACCTTTATCTTCATTAGGAGGGAAGCACAGTCTTGTTTGTTTGATACACAACAGTTGTTTGGTGTCTTTTTTTTGTTTGCAGGTGTTGTAGTATAATCAACCTAGTTTGTTCTCGGAACCATAATTGGATTCATCATTTTTTATTGCAATAATTCATCTGGAAGATGCTTTTATTGTATCCAAAGTGCATTCCATGGGGGCCGAACCCACAACCTACTGAAGTACACTGTATTAATATTCCTTATTTAGTGAAGGGACAGTTCACTAGAAAATAAAATTGATATCATCATTTGTTCACTATCATGTCATTTAAAACACTTTGACTCTTTGTTCTTTGTAACACGAAAGAAGATAGTTTGAGAAATGTTTTTTTGTTCATACGATGAAAGTCAATGGAGGCCAGTGTTGTTTGGTTCTTTAAAAGATCTTCTTTTGTGTTCTGCAGAAGAAATAAAATCATACAGGTTTGGAATGACGTACGGATGAGAAAATAATCAAAGAATTTAAAGTCCCTTTAAATATTTTGATTGCTATTGATTCGTAACATATAGTGTTCAAATTACATATAGCCTGTAGATTCCTTGCGGTACTTAAAATTGTACTTTATAATACAAATTTATTATTACTACATTATTATAATACTTTTTCTTTCTCTGCATTGTGTTTGTGAAAAGCGCAATCAAAATGAATTTGAATTCAATTTATTAAAAGTCTTCTCCGCTGCATTTTATTTACATGGCATGAAAACTTACTTAAAACTTTAGCACCGTTCTTTTGGCTTTCCTTTAAAACTCTAAAATCTAGTTTCTAATTACACCTCCATAAAAACGATCTCATATGTTTTCTCTCTGTTCTCATCTGAAAGTTGCAGACGCTTTCGAGTGAGACACATCTGAGATCTACCTGTCACTCGTGACCTAGATCCTCAGTTGCAAGGACTTAAAATAAAGTTGAAATAATATCTTAGGCGCTTGACGTCCAGGGTCGCCTCAATCTTCCTGAGCATCAACAACGGCCTCCCAAATTACATTATGCATGACAGCGGAAAGTTAATTTCCAGCATAATTCCCATCAACCTGTCAGCGGCCTGACAATTAAAAGAGCCTCGGCTTTAAACATTAATGAGACGCGCCATTGACAGCGTGCTAGAGGGGGGACCCGAAAGAAGGAAATCTCAGGACCAGACGCCACGTGAACGCGGGACGCGCTTGTCGTTTGTACCCAAATATCAATGCTAATGATATCGTGGCGTATTTTTAAATACACAGAAGAAGGATGTATAATTTACAGTTTCTTATGCCCTCAGAATGAATATTTGATGTCGGCGTTTCTCTTTTTTCCCCGAGAACGAAGGAGAAAACTGTGAATTCATTGTCTGGGGGTGGAACTCAGGTGTCTTTATGTGTGTTTGTATTCTTTTGTCAGTCTTCCTTTGAAGAGAGTTTTGAAAGTTGGCATAACTTTCGTGACAGAGGAGCACCTGAGAACATTGTGAGGTATTAGCCCTCAGAGAAAGAAAGTTTTTTGTTGTTGTATTTGTAAAGAAAGTTTTTGAAATGAAATGAGGTTGAAAGGCGTGCATTGATTGTTGAGGGTCCTGGTTTTCTGACCTGCGGTCTGCAGCGTGCTGTGTGGAGATTTTCATCAATGGAGCTGTGCATCAGTGTCTGTTGCAAATCAATTGTAAAAACAGCAGCGGGGCAGTTGAAGTGATGAAAGACTGCGTTATAAAAACGTTAGCTGTCTGTGTGCATGTATGTACTGTGTTTTGCGTTACTTTTGTGTGTGTTTGTGTGTGTGCAACACAGTCTCAAGGGAATTCATGACATTGTCACAGACTGTAATTTATTAATTTGTGATCAGGGACACAAATTTCTCCCTTTTTTTGTGTCATCCAGCAGGATTTTCAGTCTAACGTCCTTTAATACTCGGTTTCTTTCATATGTATAAACATATATCTACGCAATCTGATGGGAATTCATACCCATTATACAAGGTAGCTTATTCGTGTGAATTCATTATTCGTATGTTTTGTAATGATTTGACTTTGCCCCTTTGATGTTAGGTTTAGGGGCGGGGTTAGAGTAGGCATTTCTCATTTCTTTGCCCCCTCAAACCCGCGTTTTTAGATAAATTTGCCTTTGCGCCTAGTCCTTTGATATAGGGTTAAAAATCAATCACATGACCGGTGTATTGAAAGTCGTGCAGAGTGACACGAAAAAAGGTTGTGTCGACTGACAAGATAAAATGGGGAAATACGTGTCAATGAACACGAATCAATAATTTCCAAATTGTGTCCCTATGCCACGAACTGCCTTGAGACTGGGTTGGTGTGTTTGTGTCAGTACCAATGTATTTGTTAGTGTTTTTCTGTAAGTGTGTGTGTGTGTGTGTTTGCGTGACTTTGTGTCTGAGTGACTGTGTGTGACTTCATTACTTTGTGTGTGACTGTGCATGTGTGCATGTGTATCTATGTCAGTACCTATGTGTGTGTTTGTGAGTCTGGGTGTGTGTTTCTCTGTGTCATTCTGTGTGTAACTGTGTCTGTGCGTGCAGGTTTTTTTTGTGTTACTGTGTGTGAATGTGTGTGTTTGAGGGTGTTTCAGTGTGTGTCTGTCTGGGGGGGTGTTTGCGTGTCTGCTTGTCTGATTGACTGGGAGTGAGTATGTAACTGTGACGGAGGGTGTTTATGTGTGTATGTGTCCGTGCATGTGCGTTTTGTGTATCTGTGTGTCTGAGACAGTGTGTCTGTCTGTGTTTCTGTGTGTATGTCTGGGAATGTGTGTGTCTATACAGTGTTCTTGGGTGTGTGTGTGTGTGTGTGGTCTGTTGGTCCTGGATAAATGGCAGCTGTACTGTCAGGCCATGAGGATGGAGGCAGAGCAGAAAACTTGGTCTGGCCTGGTAAATGGAGGTTGATTGAAGAGATGCTTCAGTGGCTGCCTGACTGATAGACACACACTCTCTCTCTCTCTCTCTCTCAGCTGCTGTTGAGGGTCTTTGTCAAGGCTTTGCCACTCAGACTGATGGAGCTCTTGACCTCAGTCCTTCATGACCGCTGCAGTCTGTCAGTCACTCTACAATCGCATCTAAATCCTGCTGATTACGCCTTTAACCAACATAGAGTCAGTTTGTTTCGTTCATTTGTTAATTTCTGATAATGTCTTGTATATTGACATGCCATTAAAATAACAATCTGGACATGATCATTTGATTTTCATTTGGATTTTATTTCTGTTAAATATAAAAAACTAGTTTACATCTTTTCTGGTAATATTTAGTTTATATATTCATACAATACTTTTTTTATATTTATTAAATACTTGTCTAGTGTTAAATCCAGAACTCAGGCTTAGGCCAGGTAACCAAACCTGTCTCCGAAATAGTAATATAATATTTATACACATATATTGGCTTGAAAATAATTTAATTTATTTTTACAAAATTTGCATGACTATGCATTGCAACACAGCACATTTTGCCCCCGAAATATCAATTAATTTGAAACTTTTATTTTAATTTTTGCAAGGTAAAAAACGTGTACAGTAATTATTTTTTATTATTGAAATCAGAATAATTTGAATTAAATTCAGCACAGAAAATTTTAACATTATGATATCACTGCATCACTGCATTTCTATGCATTACAATATATAATCCAAAATGTATTTGCTGTACATTATAGTTAAGATAATACTTATTTTAGGGGACGAGGGCTAAGACCTGCTTATTTGTCACAAATGAACAATGTCACATTTTATTCTGTAAGACTTACCTCATATTGTACTTGTTTGTTATACTAAACATACATATATAGTTATAATATTTAAGTAGAGACACAGGATAGTTAAATGTCTGAAACATCTGAGATTGACATGAATGATTTTTTCATCAGTTTACGTGCAGTGTAGCAGTGTTTTCGCCAGGCTCTCCATGTTACTCGTGCCGGTCAGTAGTATCAGACTGTTGAGAGGTCAATTAAAATAGATGGTGAGAGTGTGACCAGGTTAAAAATTGCTCTGCCCTTTTAGAAGTCAAGGCGGCAAGGCCATAAAATCCAATAAGAACATACGCGGACACATACACAGACTGTGTTCCACATGGTAAATTCTGATTGTTTACCTCTGTAAGTTGGCCGACGGCTGGCCTTGCTTATGGCTAAAAGCCGGTGACAACACAGGCCTGTCCGACCCCCATCCACACACAAAACACACACAATTCACTGTCATTCAAGAGAGCTGTACTGCAAAGACCTGTCATTTGGCCACAGCTGTAAAAAACATGTAATGAAAAAACAAAAACAAGAAAATTAAATGTCTTAGATGTATTCCAGAATACAGAGAATGCAAAGTTTTAAAGTTACATTTTCTTTCCCTGTTTGCAGTAGATGGGTTTGATGTGGTACTTGTGTTGTTCCCATAATTCAGTCAAGGGTCAAGGGTCATTCACCCGTTCTCTGCGTGTGCTGAAATTGTTGGTTTATCTATACATTTTAGATGAATGTGTTTGACTTCACGGCGAAATGGTTAACGGTTTAAACATTTTAATTAATTCATTTATTAAATATTGTTTTATGTTTTTTTAGATCAGCTGCAAGAATGAGTCTTGTGCGTCAATGATCTCTTGGAGCTTTGGCTTTGCGCCTATAAAAAAATCACAGACATGTCTCAATTATTCCTTCTTTACACATAAATGAGATTAAATGTAGAACGATTAAAAACATCTCAGATATTTGTCCTGGGAAAATGACTGAAATCTCACAAACGTCTCCATTAGAGTTTTAGAATTGAGTCTCAAAATGAGCTCAGATTTGCCAAGTCTGAAATCAATAGTCAATATTATAAAATAAATCTCAATTTAATTTCAACCATTAGAAAAAAGAGACACAAATCTTAAAAATGAAGTAAGAAAATGGCTGTGGGGAGCACAGTTCAGCATTAAATCACAATTTACAAGAACAGCAAAATCTGTCCTGGACCTGCGTATTGGGACAAGATTTTGTCTTCGCTATTAATCAGCAGTTCTTAAAATAAATGAAAGGATCTTTACTTGGCAAATACGACATGTGCAGAACCATTCCAATGGTGCAGTGTGAACAAGATGTCTCTGAACTGAAACAACTCCAAGGGCTCTATCTAAAGGTAACGTGAACGTCAGTGTAGAACACAATATTTTACGAGCAGGTTTTGCGAGTTTTCTAAAAGAAAGTCCCAGGATGGTTAAGACTTTGGAGTGGAAATCCGGTCCTGAATCCAGACTCCGTGGCGTCCCGTTGGGCTGAATCGTCGTTCAGATTTATCTTCATTCGCACCAAGTCCGATCAGAAATGCAGACAAGAGCACGTCTGTGTTAGAAAGCAACATAGGAGGAAATTTGCACATTGTCAATGTCAGAAGGTTCGGCCGGGGACTGTGAAAAAACGTTTTTTTCTTGGTGTTACCAACCTAAGTGTTCCCGAAGATTCCAATAGAGTGTGTCACGGAGGACCCGGCCCTCCCAACGCAAGATAAATGCCTCATAAAAGCGCGGAAAAGTGGGCCCATTTGTGTCTATTAGAGAGAAAAGTTCCGGCAAGCCAGCCGTTCCCGGCAACATGGCTTGTCACCGCCGAGATCCCCGCGGGATCGCGCTCTCTCCACCTGCGGCTACCATGTTATTATTTCTCCTCTTTCCCATCTCATCCTTCTCCACGAACCCAGCGGAGGCCGAGAGCTCTTCCACTTTTGAAGAAGAAAAATGTTTGTTTTGGTGTTGGTCTTTACGGTTATTAGGCCGAGGACTGTGAGGGAGGAAGATCCTACAGACAAATGATACAACTGATCTCACTAACATTATCTCTGTTACGACAGTTTAATGTAGTTCATTGTGCGTTACTAACAATAAAGTAGAAAAAATGTACAGGAAGTATACTGAGCAAAAAATTTACCTCCTTTCTTTAAGTGTGCACTTTTTTAAGTGCTTTTGACTTTGTCTCTCCCAACACAACATGCGGAAAGTACCTTAAGTAATCCATGGAAAGAAAATGTGCATATCCTTTTGAAAATACTATCAATTTCAAAGAAATTGGTTTATTTGTGTGAACTTCCAGGCCTGTCCGTAGCCAGTAGCATGATCGGATGGAAACAGACACAGCGTTTGGGAATCCTTCGGTTTTCAACACACACTTCACTTGGTAATGTTTAGTTTAAAAAAATGTAACTAAGCTTTAGTTTTAAAGTTTACTTTTTACAATTGCAGTTGTGCACTAATGATTATTTCATTCACGCTTAGCGTTTCCTTTGCTGTGCCAAGATGGGCTGAATATTTGGTTTTCATATATCCCAAACTATTTATAATAAGATGCACTTTGCAATAGATAAATTGCGATTGAATGGATTGTGACAAATAGTTTCATTTTATTTGGTTCGCAGTTGAAAGAGAGATCCAATGCATATCCAATCCATATTGAAGTACAGAATCTGCTGGTTCAGTTTTATTACCTCTCACTCGGTTTGATTCACTTTTATGGCAATATGGCAACTCATAAAAGTGTGTCTGACCACACTGAAAAATGACAGCTTTAGAGTTTCAGTTTTCTGTTTCTTCAGATAACCTTGCAAAAAATAAGTTGGCCTATACTTTGAGTTCATTTAAAAAACAAGTTCATTGTTTCATTTTAAGTTCAAGTTTTGAGTCTACTCAAGCAAAGTTCAGGTATATTTATAAAATATACTATATTTCTATTTTAAGTACGTTTTTTTTTTAATTATAGGTTTATTTCAGGTTCATTTCAAGTGTTTAAATGTTGTATTTTAAGTATATTTTTAGGTTTGTTTTTAGTTCCTGTTCATGAATTTCTAAGCAAAGTTAACTTTATTTATTTATTTATTTATATTTTTAAGTATATTTCAATTTGTTTTTAAGTATACATGTATAGTGATATATTTAAGTACATTTTATATTAGTAGTAATATTCTTTATTGTACTTTCACATTACAATTATGTGGCCCATTTTTTGTTTATGAAAGTGTTAAGTATACTTTGTAATTATATTCATTCATATTTCTGAGAAAAACATGAAGTATAATTTTCAGAAGAACATAAAAAGTAGATCGAAAATATAATTTCTTCTTTTTAGTTTAACAGAATTACACTAACAGCACACGCAAATCATTTTCTTTATTATAAGAGTATCCAACAAATATCAGGACAAGCGAACACATTTATGCAATTGAAACAAGAAAGACAGAGAAAATAATCAGTGTTTAAAATATCAAAAGAAAGATTAAAATACCTAAATCCTGAATGAATCTTTCAAAGCATGACTGATGTGGTTATATGAGCAGTAAAAACATGTACCTCAGTTCAGTGGTTCATCTGATTCACAGTAGTAAATCTGACAGCACGACCGCTCTAATACAGTTATTTCATCTGCAGATGAGTGACCCCCAAAACTGCTCATTTCCATGGACAATTTCAGAGATGTCTTTCTCTCCGATCAGCACACCCTGAGCAGCAAGCCGAGAGAGAGATGGAGGAATAGAAATGAAAGACAACCATCATACACATCTGATGCCAGAGATCCATCAAGCCATCAGCTAACGGAAAAAGAAGTAAGATCTCCGTTCATATTGATGACTGAGGATTTTCAATGACCTAAAAAACAACCAGCCAGGAATGAGGTGTGTTTTCCAACTTTAGTTTCACGGCATGTTCCTAATAGTGTGCAGCACTCCTGCAGGAGCCGTGAGTCTCCATGGATAGATGGTCTGTCATCCAGCCATACAATTATTCCTCTGCTGTCCCACAATGAGCAGTAATGGCCCGGAAGGTTGGGCTCAGACGAGAGAGAGAGAAGGCTATTAATCTACCGTATATCCTAGTTCACCTCTTGATATTTTTCTACAGATCACTGCCATAACACATTTCCTGCGTCCTTTGTGGTATGTGATTTAATCGTTGGGGTCGGGAGAGTTTGTCAAAGGTAAACACCGCAAATTGTTATAAATGATTTGAACAGATTTGCATTGGCGAGCATGTGCAACATTGTGGCATCATGTTCTTGTAGTTTAGTTGGATCAGTGCACTAGCAACACATAGGTTGTGGGTACAAGTCCTTGGAAATACACATGATGATCAAATATATACTTAATGCACCGTTTGGGTAAAAGCATCTGTGAATCTCTTAAAGGAATAGTTCACATAAAAATGGTCCCATTGACTTGACCATAGTCATTTATAGAAAGTCAAAGGGAACCATTTTTTGGGTGAACTACTCCTTTAAATGCATAAATATCAATTTTTAATATACATTTTATAATGTACAGTATGTGATTCGCAGGATTATTTAAATTAAATTGATAATTTTTTTAAATAATATTAACAAGTCTTTTGACCAACAGCAAATGTCTTTTTCATCTGTTTCTTTTGATGCTCAGAAAATATTATGTATACAAGTCAATGTTTGAGGTAGCAACGAAATAAGAATTGTTAAGCAACAACAAGTTTCTTTTAGACATAGAGTTAAACGATATGATAAAAGTCACAGTGTTATGTCTATAGTGTTTTAGATTTTCAAATTATTAAGATTTGTATATTTGTTACGTTTGTAGAAACTTTGTTTGGTTCATTTTAATTTTCAATCTAGTTTGTCTTCAGGTGCATAGCAAATATAATTAATATAATATAAATGAATGCCTAAATATTTTTTACATTGTATTATAAATAATAATAATAGGTATTATTATGAATAATAATAATAATCTCGCAGTAGTATTATTTTAACTTAAAATAATTATGAAATATAAATGAACTATAACTAAGAACTAATGACATCATCGAAAGTTAACTTAAAGTGATAATACACCCAAAAATTAAAATTCTGTCATCATTTGCTGACCCTCAAATTGTTACAGACATGTTTATTTAAACGTATTAGTTCTGCTAAACACAAATGAAGATATTTGGAGGAATGTCAGTAACCAAACAGATCTCTTCCCCTCTTGACTCTTATAGTATTTATTTTCCTTACCGTGACTGTAAATGGTGTCCAAGAACTGTTTGGTTACGGACATTCTTCCAAATATCTTCCTTTGTGTTCAGTAGAACAAAGAAATTGATATAAGTTTGAAACAATTCGAGGGAGAATAAATGATGACAGAATTTTCTTTCTGTGAGCTAAATATAACTGCCCAGATTTCTTCCCTCTTAAAATACAAAAAAGATGACCACTACAGAGATGAATTCTCAACCCCTCTTTAGTGTCAGTATATGGGGTCGTATCCATTTTGGCTGATTCGCTTAACATACGATTAGGATCACAGAGATCATATTCAGTGCTCACTCCAGTATCTGTCTGCAGAATTGCACGCGTCCGGCTGTCACGTTAAGAAAGGAAAAAATATTGTGTCTGTTGTGTGGACGCATGCAGTGTGGCTGTCTGTGATGGAAATAAAAAGTGCTCTCATTTATAATGCAGGTAGCTGCGGTCGGCCCGGACGCACCCAAGGATATCATAGTGAGAGTGACATTGGGCGGCCAGGGTCTTCTCGGCCACACTTCACTGAATCTTCCAAAGGGCCTCTGCTTCGTCCACTTCACTTTCTGTCCCCTCCACGGCGGGCCCCTGGGGTCCCCGGGACCTCAAGGGAAGGGGAGGGTGCCGACTGCCCGCACCAAAGCTGATGGGGGGAGACAAGGAGTGGATGGACGGAGGGAGACGGCGTGTGTGTGCGAAGGGGACAAGTGTGAAAGTCTCCAGATCGGGAGCGGCTGGCACGCGGTGCAGTCTGCATCGCATTCTGACAGAACAAGTGTTGCATGAGATGCCCAGAGGTGTCTCGGAGAGCCAGGAGCAGGTGTTGCTCATCGGCGACTGCACTGGAGCGGAGACCCTTGTGCATAAGAGCACCACAGCCAAACGGCCGGGCCAGGACACCACACACACACACACTAATGATAATGGATATAGGGTGAAGAGGCAGCCAGATTCTAATAGATGACAACACACACGCACACGGGGACGCTTCAGCTGCTGGTCGGGATGGAGGATGTTAAACTCTCATTAACATGTTGACATGCAAAGGCATTTGGGTAATGTGTGCCATTATTTGCAGGTGGCCATTAAATATTAACTTCAGACCTTTTAAGATGTTTGTTACTGTCATTTCATTTTCTTTTGATCATTTATAATTTAATGATGAATTCTCTCATAAATAATTTTGGAAATAATAACATGGGTGAGAAAAGTCAATCTTACCTTTTTAACATTAAATAAAACTATTTAAATAGGTTCTTGTCCAAATGTGTCGGATGGGAGGCTGAGAGGGAATCAAACCCAGTCGAATCCAAGAAATCTCTTCTGAGTCCACCAAACATCTGCTGGTAAAAATCAAGATTATTTTTTAATTATCTATCTGTTTATCTGTCTAGTCTTTTTTTGGTCTAGGATTTTCAAATGTTATTTTACATGTTAGATAATCAATAGAAATTGCTAGTAGCTATTTAAAAAAAAACTCAGGACCAATAAACAGCGGATACCTGGACAAAGTATTTCACTAAAATCTTACACCGTTTCATTTTCGTTAATTATTTCATCTTAATTTTGAGTTATTGTTCTTGTACACTGTGAAAATGTGTTCGATATCTTGTGCCAACAGATGTTGTTATGTTACTTTAACTCGAAATAAACTTGGTTTATCCATTTGAAGTATGTATAAATTATAGCAACACATTCATATCTGAGTTGAAATTATTTTTACAGTCCATTTGATAAAATGCTAAAAAAATGAAAAAGTGTGACGCATCCCCTATGATTTAATTTGTCTGTTTTTTCAAAATGTCATGGGCTAAAAAAGAAAATAATGTTAAGACAAAAATCATATTAAAAAAGCAAGGTCCCATTTGCTAAAATTAGTTATTTCCACGCTCTTAATATGAACTCACAATAAACAATATACAGCGTTTATTTGTAAAAATATTCTTCATTTAATAATTCATATTAAAATCAAACATTATGTTAAACATATTGCTCAATGAACTAACATGAACAAACAACGAACAATTGTATAAACAACGATTAACAAAACTTTAATTCTATATCTCATTCTTAGTTTATGTTATAACTAATGTTAATGAATGACGCCATTTATCATTTCCAACACACTGTTAATGTTTTAACAAATAATTGCACTTGTTAAAGAATAAGTTGAAAAGTCGGCATTACGACTAATGCAAAATCAGCCAATTATAATGACTGAAATAAACGTCTTAGAGGATTTTTGTCTGACCTTTACAGCTCAGTTTCGTCGACAGATAAATTGTGAAGAGGCTTTAAAGCCTTAAAATCGGGAGGGCACTTTTTCATCTACCTTCCTCGTTTGCAGATAGTTGAATATAAAATAAAGTACATTGCGCCTGTTTATCTTCTTAGAACAATAGCGGAGCCCGATCTGGCCGGCGCACGGTGGCAAATTTCCTAATTAGGTTCTATCGCCGGCGGTCACATTTTTCGCGAGTCCTTTTTGTGTTCAGCGGAAGACCAATTAGCGCTCGTAGCCTCATGAACATGGTATAATGAGAACCCTCAACCCTGGCGCAAAGCAAATACCTCGACTGTGCAATAAGGAGCTTATTTCTCCTCTTTCTGCGCAAGCCAGCTGGCTCTGACACGCCGTAAAACTGGAGGACGAGGAGGAAGACAAAACAGGCTTTAGCGGGACAAGCTGTCCATGTAGCGGCATATCTGCGTGTGCCATAAGATGCCCGTTTGCAAAACAACAACTGCTGACGCTGGAAGTGGTGAGAGGAGGGGAGGGGTCGAAACAGAAATGAGCTTTTCGTGTCCAGATTTAACATGAATAAGCTTGAATTTAGGGGATTACTGACTCGATTTGTTTATTTATTTCTTTGGGTGCTAACAGAGTTTGGCATGTGGCGGCGGAACGCGACTGCCAGCAGCGTGTTCGGGGAGCGGCAGGTCGGGAGGCGCCGCGTTCTGTCCTTCTTATCGCACGTTCAGTGTTCTGCCCATTAGTTACGCTGTTTCATTGAAGTCGGATGTTCCTCGTGTTCTGGCCTTCGGCAGCTGTCCGTCCGCTAAGGCTGGAAAGGGATGATTCGGTTTTCAAGTTCTGCACGATTAAGATGGCCGCCCTCCTTGACCTTTTGAGCGTTTAAATTACTATTGGGTGCTTTGTTAGACGGAGAGAATTGTTTTTGGACTCGTTTGAACTAGATGTTGCAAGCGGGGGTTGCTAGGGTGTTACTAGGGTGTTTAAATAACCTTTATCCACCATCAAGGGCATATTGTGCTTTAATGAGAACATTTGTAAGAAAACGCATGTCCTTTCATGACCAATACTTAACAGTTGCAATCCACAACTTTTGTCTCTCTATAGCCATCACTGTTTAAAATGTAAAACTGCAGTTTACTTCGCGTACTTTCTTCGCATTTGTTTGTTAAAAAATTACAGATTGCTTTGTCACTAAAGCGTTCTGAATATCGTAAAATGTAGGATTTTGGGACATTTCCAGATGGGGGCTTTTTTACCTCCAAATCTTTAATATCTAGACATTTATGTAATCCGCGGTGTCAGTTTTGCCCTGAGCCATGTTTCACTTCTGATCCTCGTTGTTAGGTGGTTTTTAGATGGTTACAAAAGAGCCCAGCCCCAAATCTCTGTGATATTCTCATCCATAGATACAGCCGAGGTGCTTCCTTGAATATAAGACTGTGAGATTTCTCGGGCAAAAATTGGGAGTCTGCTCACTTGGAAAACGACGGCACACTTCGGAACCACATTTGAAGAAACGTTCGAAAACTTTGCACACGTGTTTAATGCTTATTAGCAAAGGGAACACGCATAGTTAATAATGTAATTGCAAACCTTTTGAATTACCTGGATTAAAGGAAAAGTTCACCCAAAAAATAAAAAAATCTGTCTTCATTTACTCACCCTCAAGTTGTTTCAAGTCTGTATAAATGTATTTGTTCTAATGAACGTAGAGAAAGATATTTGGTAGAATGCTTGTATCCAAACACATCTCGTACCCCATTGACTCCCGTAGTATTTATTTTCCCTACTTTAGCAGTAAATGGAGGATGTGATCTTTTTGGTTACCGAGATTCTTCCAAATATCTTCCTTTGTGTTTAGTAGAACGTAGACATTTATAAAGGCTTTTAACATCCTGATGGTAAGTCAATGATGACACAATCTTCTTTTTAGGTGAACTATCCCTTTAAAGCAACTGCCAAATGCATAAACGTAACAATCACATGCATGACATCATCAATTTCTAATCGATTTTAAACCATTGTAGAATGTTTTCTCTCTGGACCAATGGTTGGCTAATGTCTTCTTGATCTATTTCCTTTGCTGATCAGAGATACGATGGCTGCCTCCGTCCCCTCAGACCCACATTAAAGGGAAGGTGGCCTGAGGTTCTCCCTGTCTTTCTCTCTCTTCATCTGTCTTTCAGCCTGTAAGCCAGCCACTGAGATGAAACACAGAACACGCTTGTCTTTATGGGCCCCTATAAGCAGCCAATAAGATCTGCAGAAGACAGCCTTCACCACCACCACAACAACAACAGTGGCAACACTTCACCCTCAGGATAAGAAGACTTTATAACCTCATGAAGGGACTCTCTGATCATCCGGAAAGATCTTTATGATTCAGACAGAGAGAGAGAGAAACCAAAGAATAGAAGGAGGTTCCTGCGAGAGATGCTCAGGTTATAAATGTTTGTCTCGTACCTCCTACACACGCCTGCTGCTCGTGTCGCCACTCGTGCTGTGAACGCGGAGAAAATCCAGACATGTCCTGGGAGCTGGCACGTTCCGGTCATACAAGCAACATTCTGTATTGAGGTGTCATTTTTTATTTTATATTTTTGTTCTGTTGAACACACAATGAGATATTTGGAAGAATTGAAGAAAGCAAACCGTTCTGACTACCATTTACATTTTTCTTACTGTTGTAGTTAATGATATTCCAGAACATGTATAGATATCTTATGTGTTCAACAGAACAAACTATACATCTTGTATTTATTTATTTGTCTAGGATGGGGACTTTTAAGTGATTTTAAGGCCAGGGCTGTGTTTAGTCTAATACTATTATGAATGAAACCTGGGGCCTCTTTTATAAAATGTTGTGTAGAAATTGTCCTAAATTTGAATTACGAACAAGTGTGTACGTGTGCTAAAAAAAATTACTTGTAGAATTTACTTAATAAAATCTAATTTGCATGATTTTTTTTCTAGTGAAAATTGCTACAAAAATTCAAGTACAACGTACTAACCAGAATAAATCAATTTCCACTGTAAAATAAGTTAAGAATTTGTTAAAATATTAAGTAAATATTACTTGAAGTAAACAAAATAAAAAAAACATCGCTTTGAACGTAAACACGTGTCTAACACATTCTTCAAGGTTCACTTACTTTCATTTAGACTGGTGTACTCTGTACTGGTATTAGCACATTTACTGTTTATAATCTTGAGATGGCGCGAAGCTAAATACTTTAATATCTCTGCCTTTTAACGGTGTCTACTTGTTGTTGTTATTTCTTAAAATATATATATATGGTATATATAGGATTTGGTCAGCGTCTATTTCCAAAAACCTGCAGCACTGGAACAAGCAAAAGTGCGTACGTCTGCTCAGACACTACGTGACGCTAAGCACTTTTCCACGTCAAAGACCGTTTTTATAAATATAGACGTTCTCGTGTATTTTTGAGAATGTACATTCTAAAATCAAATCCAGAGTGTATAAAAGCCCACTTTATAACTGAAGCCCCTCGACAATTGATCTAGTTGTTACATTAATACTTAAATAAAGTCCTCTTGAACCGGAAGTCGCGATCATGTTTACTTCCGCATTCTGACACATTTCCGAGTGAAAATGAATCGCAATGGAGAAAGTTAGTGGGCGTGGCTTGTGTTTGTCACTGCGAATTGATTGGATGTGTAAAAATAGCTGTTGCATTGATTTGTAAATACATTTACATTTACATTTAGTCATTTGGCAGACGCTTTTATCCAAAGCGACTTACAGTGCACTTACTACAGGGACAATCCCCCTGAAGCAACATGGAGTAAAGTGTCTTGCTCAAGGACACACTGGTGGTGGCTGCTGGGATCGAACCAGCAACCTTCTGATTACCAGTTCACTGGTTTAACCCATAGACCACCATCCCCAAATAAACTGGCAGCAGACTGATGCTGTTTACGTCATGTGAGATGGATAGTCATTTCAGATTTTAACCAAAGAATATGAGGGCACATGAATTTTAAAAAGAAAATGAAACACATTGATAAGATATTTACTATAAACCCTGCTTTATTTCCTGAAAAAATAAGAACTGTCATTTTCAACTTCACTGGGACTTTAAATAAACATAGGTTGTCTATGGTAACAGAATCAGATGTTGATTTTGAAGCAGGTTTGTAATGAAGTGGAGGGGCAGCAGGTTCAGGCAGCTGTCTGGAGATACAGATCTCCTTCCTGTATTTCCACATCATTGATTACTACAGTCAAGAGCGCTGAGATTTTCCCATCGGCCTGTCAGACTTCTGTCAGTGGTCTTTTCTCCTTATTACCTTTAATATCAGCCCCCCTTTAAACCCTTTTAACATGAGCACCTCAATCTGCTTTTTAAGGACGCCTGTGCATTCTACAGGAAATCCCTTAATTCTCTCCAGACCGCCTGCCGGGGTTTGTGGTTTTTAGCGGTGCGGCCGTATGGAGTCTCTTTCAGTTCACATCATGAAGCGATCAGGCCAACGAGCTTGAAGAGGAATGACAGGTCCACATACAGTACGGCCACTTTCTCGATTGGAAGCGTTCATGCTTCAGCGTCTCCCGACATCTGATAGATATTTCCTGCTCATTACAGCCGGCCTTCAAACTCAAATGACACATTTTGAAGCTTCGTACCAACTAAACATCCTTCACACCTTAATTGGCTCTTGAACGCGCTCGTCTTTTTTTTCCGGGACGTTTGTAATGACGTTAGCGAGAGATATAAAAATCAATCTTCTTTGTGATATTTTTCTTGCCATGTAAGTCTGTTGAAACGGTCATGGAGTCGTGGTCTTTCTCTTCAAAACCCTATCCGTCAGAATTGGCTAAATTGAAGCGTGGAGCTGAAGGCTTGGTGAAGAGGAAAAAAAACATGTCTTACCCCGAGGGAAACCCGTGGGAGCAGCTTCCTTTAAACTTAAAGAAGCAACATCGATATCAACATCTGGGGCATCTTCTCCTCCCCGCGCGGACAACAATCTCACTCGTACACGCATCCATATAAAACACTCGCACGTGATAGAAACTTTCAGCCAGCGAATCGCTTGGGATAAAAAATTCATGAGGCGGACGTATCAAAATATTCCTGTATAAAATACGGCTGTTCTTTCATTATTTATTTTTCGTTTTCCATTCTTTCCGCCGTCTATCAGCACAATATTGGCCACACATCACAATTCATCTGGCCGTTAATATGTAACCCAAAACCGGAAAACGACTTTGCACGTTTGAGGGCTAAAACGTAGACGGGGTCTCTGTGGAATATTGAGTATCCACCCAACCCGAGTGTGAGGTTTGAGTGTCGGCTCTTACCCACACCCTCTACCCTTCTCCCTCCGTATCCTTGTCAACACTCGCACATCAAAACTTGTTTCCCCAGGAAAAGCCGTCTGGGTCCTGGAGGTGACCTTTCTAGACTGGCGTTAACCTCTAAGGAGTTCTAAATCTTTCTGTTCCTGCTCCTGACCCAGGGCAATGAGTGCCTTGACCTCTGAACCTCAAATCTGAGGGGTAGAGAGAGAACCAGAAGGTGGAGACAGACAGTTCTGTGTCGTGGAGGAAACCCAGACGAGAGACGGCGCTGGTGTGAACCGATCGTGTTTCTCTGTCTGGCTCAGTTGAAGATAGACTGCTTAGCTGTATAAATCCTTAGAAAGGCTCAATATTAGAAAATGACTTCATATGCAGGAGTTCTTTTAGGAGAAAGATTGTGTCGTGATAAAAAAATCGAGGCTTGGAGACTGCACCCTGAGGTAGATAGGTGGTTAATTTTCCTATTTATATGGAAAGCTTTGGTTGACAATCTTTTGTTTGGAAGTCTGATCACTGAACGCAGCGTCTCTGAGCTTTTGTTTCTCTGGCCGACATAAGTGATGTGTTGTTTTGAGCTGTTCTGTATCCTTTGCGGCAACGGCCTCAAAAAACGTCTGGACACTTAAGCCACATAACAAATATAACTGTAAAATAACAAAGAATAAAAACAGGTAGCGGGAAATCACAGATTGTTTCACGAGAAGTTTGTGAAAACTAAACAAATACTGTTTAAAATGTCATTGAATGACTAAATGTTTTTTGACACTTCCTTTAATGCTTTTCATAATGATGATCTGAATCTATATTCTGACCTAAAAGTTAGGCGGTTAAAATTTACTTAGTAACAAATTTGTGGATTTACAACAATTAAATGTGGTTTATTTTGTGAAAATGTCTAAGGAAGTGACATTTTGCGTTGTGGACGTGACATAAAAATGCTCAGACAATGCATTTGTTACGAATAAATTGAACCATCTGTTTATATTTTACCAAACATGTAACATGTTTATATTTTGAGTCTAAACATCCCAAAATGTCAGCCTGTGAACTAATTTTCTGTTTTAAAAAAGGGAAATTAAAATGCGTTATGGAAGTGACAAATAAACGATAAGGTTTTTGGGTGACGACAAGTTTTGTAGGATTTCTGTGAAATAAAATGCACAATCCTGAAACAAAAATACCCAATTAACGGAGAAGGGATGCCTCTTTATAGAACATTAAATACTAATTATATTTAAATTTTCGTGTGTCCATTTATGAGGACTATGTAGTATTATGGATGTGACAATCCTGACAATGGCACATGGAATATGAAAAATCATGAACTTAAAATAAACCAAATGCTTTACAAATTTGAAGAGAGATCTCACATGGGTATTTGAACCACCAAATGTTAAAATCTGTGCTGTTACCATTGTAAAAAGCGTTGTTTTTTCATGGTAAGGTTGACTTTTCACGGAATTGCCCTCCCAAAATAGAATTAATTTTGAGCTATCTTAACTTAAAATAGTGCCATTGTTTTGTTTCAAGATGCACATCATTAATGTTTTTTTTGTCCCCCTGGCGTTTTGAAAAAAGCCCCTTCGATAGCCTAAATTAACTAAGGGATAGTCCTGGCTTAGGCTAAGCCTTGTCTATGAAACCGAGCCTAAGTGTTTTAATATTTAACATCAATAATTGTATTAATTGTAATATTTTTAAAAACCCAACCTCCCGTTTGATGCACTTAAATATTTTGCATGTTTGCATGCAAGTCGTTTAACAGTAAAAACACATTGGTGTAGTTAGTAGATGTAAGGAAAAGCAATACGAAAAATGATAGAACACCAAACAATTTTTTTGACAGTGTATTGGAACATACACGTACCTCAAGGAGGTGAAAGACATTTTAGTCACACGCCTTTGTTAAGTTACCTTTTCTCATAACATGTACTAATTTTATCTTATTTCAAGTACAATTAGCGACTGTATTACAATAGATTTTTTGTCCAATATAGTTTTTATTTATTGTAATACTTCAAGAAATATGCTTTATACATAAGATATTTAATGATAGTATGTTTTAGTTTTCTTGTTTTTAGGAGTGAAGTGTGGCCTGCATGTGCCTCATGAACGTACAAGGTACACATAAACACAGCATGCCCACTACTGCTGAAAATTACTGTATCATTTTTTTCAAACATAACACACTCGGTCACAACACTACAGATGAATGATTGTGAAAACAACAAGGTCATAGAGTGTACCGTGCAAACAGACGTCCCCCACGATGGCCGTGTGCGCAAGGTGCACCTGGACAGCTCCATCACCCCCCCGGTGACCATATGGATGGGTCAGATGATTCACACACATAACACAAGATGCACCTGGACACATACACATACACACACACACAGACTTTAGATACATGCACACACTCAGAGGAGAGATGGTGAGCACCTGTGCTTTAAACCAACCCCCCGAGTTACCTGAACATGAGGGAGATTAGAATCAAGAGAGAAACGGTTTGCAGCATTTTCTGCAGAAGAACATATTTATTAGAAACATTGGGGAGTTTTCTGCACAGAGAGAGTAAAACTTTTCCTGAAGTAACCTATAACTTTTGTTATTCTTTTAAACTAACCTTTGTCGAAACTTTATTCAAGCAATATTATTGAAAGCATCACCAACAAGTCTCCCATAAGAAATAAAAATAAAAATCTATATTTCCTTTTATATTTGAGAGATTCAATGAGAGCAAATGCATGTAAAAAAAAATCCCCAAAAGAGCCAAAAATAGCACAAATTTATAAAGTTGTCTCAAACTGAGCTCAGATTGGTCAAGTCTGCAATAAAAAAATTAAGAAAACATTATTATTTAAGATCTCAATATGAACTCAAACATGTCTCATTCAATTTACCATTAGATTCTATATTTATTTTTCCAAAGAAATTTTAGGAGAAAATCTGAGCTAACAATAAAACCATTTAATAGTATTTACAATGATTACATCCATTTTTGAGAGTTGTGAACTTTTGTTTTGGGTTTTATAATGTTTTTTTGAGAAATGAGACCCACAGCTTCAAACCTTCCACCCCATGAAAGCTCCTGTGCTGCTTATAAATGTACTGCCGCTCCATGGCTCCAAAATTTGTAGCATTTTATTTGACCCTCAACCAAGTTTTTAATCGTTTTATTTTGCGATGCGTTCGGTGCTGTGTCCGGTCTCTCCTCTGGATGGTACTTGAGATGTTCATAACAATCTCATTAAGATCTTAATAGAATCTGTGTCATTATCTATTCATCTTCACGTGGGTCTGATGGCTTTCTCTGTTGTTAATGGTGTCATATCTCTCTTTTCTTTGACGCCCCGTGTCTCTGAAGAGAAGGCTTGTAGGCCTGCCGTGTGCCATTGAGCACATTCAAATATCTTTCGTGAGTTTTGTTTGACGAGTTTAATGTTTAAGATTTTCACACTGTGGTCTTTATTGCACGAGAACGCCGACAGATGTCTTCCTGCAAGGCGATTATTGTAAAGGGCTCGTTCCTACACCGACACCTGTTCCTCTGCAGTTTACCTGTTACCAATGTTATAATTTACTTGAGACCATTCTGGGTTCCCTGTCTGTACACCTACTGCTCTGAGACGTGTGTGTGTGTGTGTGGAAGAGAGAGAGAGCAAAATGACAAAAAGTTATGGAGAGATTAATTTGCCATCATGTGCCTCTAATTCATGCATTTCTCTGATAACATTACTGTATCTGTGCATGTATATTTACTGGTGCATTTGTAGCTATGCCATGTCTAAGTATTGAGACATTTAAAGGGCCTATTCCCCTAAAATGAAAAAGAATACCAACTGATGGAGTTATATATTTCACTTTAATTCATAAATTACACTCGGTTTAATATTTTTTATATAATGCCATGACATTTCTTGTGTCTTAAAGGAACAGTTCACCCAAAATAAAAACTCTGTCATCATTTGCTCACCCTTAAGTTGAGTAAGAATAATAAAAAAAAATTCTGGGGCGCCAAAAATGAACCGTAAAATTAGATTAAAGTTTCCCTGTTTTCTTGTAAATTTAAGGTCTTTCCTGTAATTTTAAGTATATCAAAAATACACAAAATTCTGTAAAAATAAAAACATTTATAATATTTTTTTTACATTTTACATGGAAAAACTATAAAAAATACATAAAATTACTTTTTCTTACTTTGAATTTTTCTTTCTATAGTAGTCAATGGTGGCTAAGAACTGTTTGGTCACAGGCATTCTTCCGAATATATTTCTCTGTGTTCATCAGAACAAACACATCTATAAAGATTTGGAACTACCTGAAGGTGAGTAAATTAAGACAGCATTTTCCTTTTCGGGTAAACTATTTCTTTACACATCCAAATACTTTTAAGTGTTATTTTAATCTTTGTGTGATCAGTAACTCCATTTAACAGACTGTTAAATCTAACTAATTAATGATTTACAGCAATTCACTTTTGCTGATTAAAGCGATTATTTGGAGTGTGGCACACTCGGGCCCAAATTATGTTTTCTTCCAGTGTGACGGACCATCATGCCAGCGGCTTTAGAGTTCCATCAGGGGTCCTACTGAACCTCCGCCAGTCTGGCTAATCTGTAATCATTCACGGCTGACTTATACAAACTGTTCGGCCTGGTGCTCATTTCTGGCACTCTGCAACCGCATTCTCCGTGTCCCCGCAGTAAACAAATGGCGCGTGGAAAGGTTACCCGCTCGTGTGAGCAGTCGCATCTCCGAAGGAAACGGGGTGTTAAGCAATCCAAAGCTTTTGATGTCCAAAAAGGTGATTTGGGTTTTCGCACCGGATGACTTTTGTTTTACTAGTTTGCATGTTTGAAGCTCTGACTGCTCCACAGGAGACACATCGGCTTTCCTGCCGACCTCAGTAACACGGCCCCCTGAAGTGAGACGGCTGAAGTTTTATCTCGAGGTGTTTATCAGTTGTTAATGTGTCTTCTGTTGTGTTTTAGGACGTTAGCAAGGTGGGAGTTAATAAGAGATTCAGATGACTTTCATTAGGTTTGTATAATAAAGTTCTTATGGTGAGAGAGGACAACACATTTAAAATTAAAAGATAATAGAGATAGACTCTGTGGATCTCCAAGAGAGACCAACCTGTTATAGATATACATTTTTTTTTGAGGAACAGACTGAAAAGGTGGTTTTCGCTTCGTCTGTGTATTAGCTTTACAGCTCAATTCATGTTCATTCTATAGGAAATATTAAAAATGATTAAATATCTACACACTGTAAAATGAACAAAAGTGGTTTCATATAAAAAGTGTAACAACCATCATTACAATGTAAACACAAATATCAAATAGGGAATTCAGAAGTAAGCTTCCCAGTATAAAACAGAAAACTTAATGCATTAAAAAAATTACTGTTATCGCAGCCATTAAGGCTACTTTCATCTACTTTATTTTGTGGCAACGTGTGATTTTGTCAGCGTTCAGGTGAAACTGTGCAGTGCAGCCGTTCTTTGGAGTCCCCAAAGGTGAGGGGTTATCGTCACTTCTGGTATTAATCTAATAAGTGAAGTTTAGGTGCTAATGGAAGGCTGGGTGCATGTGTCTGTGGCAGGCCGGCCTTGGGGACGATGCTCTGAGAGTGTGTGTGTGCATCAGGTGGGTCTTGAACTGGCTCATTTGACTCAGACAGCATGCGCTCTGGACGTGTTCTAACCTGAGCGGCAGGCGGCATCTGCCTAATTATGAAAAACTAGATCCTGCCACACACACATGCACATTACCCATCATCCTCTGAAGACACAGCCAGACATTCTTTAACCACTGACATCTATGCCTTTTCTAGTGACGTTTGCATCACAGAACTTTTGTACTTGCATTTTTTTCAAATTTAAAATGACAAAAAATGGTATTATATAATATAAAAAACATTTTTTATTCAGCATAGTGGTTGGGTTTGTCTCTTTTTGATCCAATCGTGGGTTTTTATGTTTTAATATATATATATGTACTTAATATACACACTAAATTAAAATAATGTAAGGAATTATATTAAAATAATCATGAATTAATGGCATTATAATATAATTAGCAATAATAAAATTATTTTCCTACTGTTTTTTTTACTTTTAATACAAAAAACGTATAATAACTTTTAATAAAAATGTTATTGTTTCTATCAGTAATATTGTACATATTTGTTTTTAAATGGTCATGAAAATATTAATAAATAAAAATATGATAATAATTTTAACAAAATAGTATACAAATGTGTAAATTAAAATAATAAGATCCAACACAATACAATACAATACAATACAATACTATACTATACTATACTATACTATACTGTACTAACTATACTACACTACACAACACTACACTAAACTACACTACACTACACTACACTACACTACACTACACTTAACTTTACTTTACTCTAGTCTACTATACTCTACTCTACTCTACTTTACCTTACATTACTTTACTTTACTATAAAAAACAACAATCTAAATAATCATTAAAATGGTACAAAAAATTGGCTTGCTTTCTTGTATCCTAAATCGAATTTCCAGCAGTTTAATTCCACTAAATATTTATTTACAGGAAGGAAAAACACGTTACAGTCACAAGGTCACTCTAACCTTTTTGTATAACAACCAACTCAATCCGACCCTCCAAAAATAAAAATAAAATGGGTTGAAACTTTGACACAGAACCCTTAGTGGACTTGACGCACAGAAGGGACCTGGCCGTAGCTGGCAAGCCGGCCAGAAATTTCTGGCAAGGGCCAGATCCCTCACCCACCCTGAGAATTAATAAATAATGACTCCATTTTGTTCTCGACTGTGGCCCACAGCCCACACCATTAGACATTAGAGGCAATTTGTAGTCAAGTCTCAGACCTGCTTTATCTAAAATATTATCAATGAGCCTGTCAGCTTTGCCTCTAACCTTCTTTTGTTATTTTCGGCTGTTCTCTCAGTAGGATGTGCGACTCGTGGCCCGCTTCCCCCAGCAGACTATAGCAACAGGATGTCATACACCTGTTTTGCTTAAGGCGGGGACTCCGTGCCCCCACCATCCCTCTCGCTCTCTCCCGGCCCGGCTCTGGCGCGGGGACCTGCCCCGCTGGACGTATATGTCAGGATGTGAGATGAAGGCTGCTGAAGGTGCAGCTGTTGCATAAGAATAGTGCCAGGGGCGCGAGCTTCCCACGGTGAGCTTTAATTTGCTCTTGCTTTGCGTCGCCCCGCTCTCACCTTCATCGGGCGGCTACAGATGCGGAGGGCCCAACACCCTCACCCAGATGGGTCCTCGCCCACGGCACTGTTTGTGTGTGTGTGTTATTGTGCGTGTAAGCGATTGTTTGTGCATACATGTGCTACAGGGGGCAGCATCGCTTATTCCCATGGAAACGCAACATCTTTAACGTACAGACATTTACTGTAAATGATCATGTGACATGTGCAATTGTGATTTTTATGTATGGGTCATAAACTTCATACAAACAATATAAAGATGTATACATTAATATACAAATGTATAGAAACTCAGTTTTTAAGATGTAGAAAATGAATTTTGCGTTTTTAAATGGAGCCGTCACTTTACATATTTTACACCATAGAGAGTGTATTGACACCAATAGACAGATGCTTGTGTTTTTTCTTCCGCTGAGCATTTAATATAGTGGGAAAGGTGGTATATTCTGTTCTGTATTTCTCTCACCAGGAGGCCCTTTTGTGGAGATGTCTTCCTTTTAGCCAATCAATAGCTTTTGTTGTGATCCCAGCATGCAGTGGGAATGCCTGTGTGCGCTGATGCTTAACAGCGGGAAATGTTTTGGATGCAGACACACATACTCCAATTAAGTGAAGCGTACAGTATATTCATCTGGACGGAAGGAGTGAGTTGCAACTTTTGTAAGAGTTTCATTCAATTAACAGCACTGATATGAGATAGTGGGATACCAGAATAACCAAGAATGTTTGGATAGAATTAAAGTGGTACAGCTGTGTTATCAATACACAGATTATGCTCCATAAGAATTATTGAGAAATAGATGTAACCCTATTAAAATATTGCATTTAAAGGCAAAATTTGAGGGCATGTGAACTACATGTGATGTAGTATCCATGATTGAGTCAAATGTGGACAAACCCAACCGTAAGGTTAAATTAACCTAGAATTTTCTAAAATCCTAACCGTTGGGTTAAATTAACCTAGAATATTCTACAAACCCAACACTTGGGCTAAGTTTACCTAAAAAAATCTATAAACCCAACCTGTTGGGTTAAATACGTCTAGAATAGCTACAAACCCAACTTTTGGGTTAATTTAATCTATAAAAATCTTCAAACCCAACCGTTGAATTAAATAACCTTATACAGTTCTACAAACCCAACTGATGGGTTGAATTAACTGTGACTATTTTCTACAAACCCAACAGTTGGGTTAAATATATCTATTCAATTATACAAACCCAAGCGTTGAGTTAAATTAACCTAAAATATTTTACAAACCCAACCTTTGAGTTAAATTAACTTAGAATGTTCAACAAACCTAATCGCTGGTTTAAATGAACCAAAAATTTCAAATGAGGCAAGGAATTTATCCAAACTGAGATTTTGAAGTGAAAATAACCCAGCATTTTTAACGTGATGTCAGCATGTATTAATCCTCTTTTGGTTAAATGTTTAAATTCGTATAGAAAGTTCCCTTCACAGTCAAAGCTTTATATATAAACATTGACCCATTTGTAACTTTTTATCCCAGTTAAATATCCTCCTGCTGTTCAGAGCTGAATATTCTCCAGGTTTGCTGTCAGTGTGAACTGTGGGACTCTGTATTCACGTCATTATCCAGCTTCTTTTACAAACATGTTTTACTGTATAACTTCCGTTCTCTGTTTTTGACGTCTGCTTTGCTTGCCGATCGGAAGTGTTTGTAAGGCAGCGTTGTTTGTGAAGCAAAAGCCTCGTCTCAGATTCTCACTATCACACGTAACTGTCACATTACGGCCCTCTTTTCATGCTGCTATTTACCCAAGAGCATGCGAGTCAAATGAAGTCTATTCTCACGGCGCGTTGACATGCCACGCAAGCAAAGAGATTCAATTGTCACCTTTCAGGATGTCTGGTTCTCCGGCGCCCGCGTCGCTCTCCGCGGCCCTTACACGGGGGCCTTTGATGTTCTCGACTAATACACGCGGTATGAAACCGCATTACGGAGATATGCTGACAGATAAAACACCGAGCGCTGCCATTTTGTTCTCTCTCTCTGTATAATGAGGGGCCAGAAAGCAGAAAAGACATCAGCCCAGTCAAATTACCTCTGTGCAACTGAGTTGTGTGTGTTTTCTGACAGCTTCGCAGACAGCCAAACACATTTCCATACGACTCTCACTGTGAAGGGCTGACACCAAATAAAAAAGAGACAACGGAAAAGCCTTTGATGAACATGTTAGGGAACCCCTTTTTTCACCGTCTCTCTCTCTCTCAAGGTCTCTTTCTATGTCTCTCGCCCCTGCCGCTCTGTTCACGACAGCAACTAAGTCCTAAAGCAGTGGGAAATGATGTTGAATCAAGCTAAACCTCAAAGCACACAAATTTTCCTGTGTGTTAAAGGACGGTATCTTGAAAAATGGATCGCCTGACAGAAGGATTGACATGACACGCTTTACATAGTGTTGTAACATTCAGGTATGATATGCAGATATGAGCGAAGCAATGAAGTGAAGTTTCTTTTGTGTCCTTAAGATGAAAGAGTAAAACTGATTTGAAAGTAAACAAATGATAACATCATTTTTGTTTTTGGATGAACAATCCCATTAAGACTTCAGATTTAAAACATCACGCAGGTCACGTTCTTGAAAGCCTAGTTAATTAAGTTTAATTGTGTTGTCGTGTTTAGTTAGCCTCTACCCAACATTGTGCAAAATAAACCGGTATTTACTCCATTTTACAGATCTGTCTGCCCGATGATGTGCCAGCGAGTAAATACATAACGACTCCTTTGCGTTTTGTACATTTAAAAGCTATAAAAGCCGGCAGCTGTGTGCACGAGCCCCTCTCTCCGCTGCCCGGGGTACAGTGGCGTCTGGATGCTGACACCACGACTTGATGACAGGCAAAACAGAAAAAGCGTTATTGCCCCCTGGATAGGTCATTTGGTGGCGTTGGCCAAAAGCTAAACTGAAAGAGCGGTTTTAAAGACAGGAACAGGTGCGAGTCACCGCGGGGGCTGGATGAGGCACAAACGGCGAAGCCCAATCGTCATTCGCGAACATTTTCTCGCTACCTTGTAATTAGGCCATGGCTTCAATAGAAGCTAACTCAGGCCATATGGGCTAATGTGGCCGAGATGAAGACCCCCCACACAGGTAGCAGTCTGTCAGCGCCGCGGACAGCGCCCGTTCAGCCACATAACTCACCGCCGCGCCACGCAGGATAGCCGGGAGAAAAACACGACGCTGCTCGAAGGTTTGATTGAGCTTGAAGGTCAGCTCCATCGTATGTTGGGGAGGAAAACGTGACGCAGAATCCCATAATTAAACAAAGTGAAATAGTACATCTATAGTTTTTAAACACTGGAGGTGGCAAAAGAAACAAAACTTGCATTTGGTGTGTAATCCTTACTTAATTAGCTATAGTTATGCATTGTTAGATATTTTAATAGTATTAAAAGTAGCATCAGCATACTAACAGGCATTTGGAGATATAGTTGCATACTTTAATTGTTGAAGCTTGATATATCAAAACAGAAATTATCTAGTTTCTGACAGTTTTAAGGGTCTCGCACTCGTTCATGATTTTGAAAACGGTTTTACAGAATATAGAAATGTAGCATTTTATCAACCATGAGGTTCTTTAGGGAACCGAAATAGTTATTTTATGGCATTGTGAAGAACCCTTTTTTAGTACCTTTACACTGTAAATTAACTTTTTTTTTCTTGTTTTGCATAAAAAATGTCTAAAACTTCTTGAATCAAAATACATTTACTTGACAAAAAAAGGAATGACATTAAGTTCAATGCCTGAAACAAGCACTTCAGTTTGTTTTTTAACACTACTGGCAGATATTTTTGCTTGTTTTAAGCACAAACTTGCCTAAATTTAATATTTTTACTTTGGAGACAAAACATGTACTGGAAAACAAGACATAATTAATAGAAAGCTCATTGTTGTGCTGTATATTTTCAGCCGTGAGCTCAGACCATCTTTCCTATCCTCCATGAAACCGAAGAGATGGTTCACCCAAAATCATGTATTTTTTATCATTTTCTCTCCCTCATTTAATTTCAAACATTTAAGACTTTTCATCTTCTGCAAAGCACAGAAGACGATATTTTGAAGAACGTCGGTAACCAAACATCACTGAACCCCATTGACTTTTATTGTATGATCAGAAGAGCATTTCTCAAACTATCATCTATTGAGAAAAGAGTCACAAACATGGTTTGGAACGACATGAATCATGTTCACATTCGAGTATTGTCAAAAATATTTGGTACACGTAAGTACACTTCAATGCAGTTTGAAGATAAATAAAAGTCCTCTTGATGTCGTCAAATGGAACAAACACAAATCAAGTCATGTGACCTGAAGTTAGTCGACACAGGCCCAGACCGATCCACTAGTGAGTCTAATCCCTTGCGTATTATATTAGTGGTTTGTTTCACCAAATGAAACAAATCTTCAAAGCCTTTATCATCTAATCAAAATTATATAGACGAGCAATGAAAGCCAAGCGAGTCGGGCGTAAACAAAAGCGGTCTGATCCCGTCTGTCTGCACTGGAAGACATTAGAGCTTATGGGAGCCAACATCTGTTACAGCGCGAACGCAAAACAACGGGACCAAATGATGTGTGCGGGGCCGCGCTAATGTGCGACTACAGGTCCAGGCAAGCTGCCTCGCTGAACGCGAGCTGAGAAATTTGTTGTGTTTGTTTCACAGTTTGCGGAGATCACGTCAATAAATGCTCGGGATTTAATGAAAAAAAAGCTGGTAAGAAACGCGCTAATTGATTCGGCGTGAAGCAGTTAGTGTGTGTTGATAATTACGGATGGGAAAAACACACACAGCTTTGGAATATTTATCAGGAGTCTCGGCTGCGGTGGAGGAGTTTAATGAATCTATCATGAGCCGTCGGATACGAGCTAACAAGGCCTGCCATGCCGAAGAGCTCCGTTCAGAAGTTCATATTTCATTCCCTCACAGACTTTCTAATAAAAACGTAACAAGCGCCAGCCAGCAGATACCAGATGAATGATGATTGTTTTACAGTTGCCTGATTCACAAAATACTTTGGGCTCGATCTTGTATAATGAGGGAGCGTTTTACAGCTGTCATAAGACTGGATGCATCTCTCTCTTTCTCTCTCTCTCTCTCTCTCTCAGACTAACAAACTATGAAAAAATTTGTGATCCAATGAGAAAATAATGCAGCTACTGTAGGAAATGTTTTTTCTTCAGTTTTTTTTAATTGAAACATCCATAATGTATCAACCTTGTTTTTTGGCAGATTGATTACCATTCGTTACACCACAGTTTAACTACAAATACCATGGTTAATATGGTAAATTTGTGACTACGACTATGGCTTTATTACAAACAAAGCAAATACACTGATATTGTTAAAGCACGGTTAATAAGGGATGAAATCCAGTCCAAAAATATATTTTATATTTGTACTTTTATGGGTCACAATTTTTACTCTTGGATATTTCGTCAGATCTGTCCCTCAACACTTAATGTAAATTTACTTTGGTTTTACCAAAATAAAAGTTTTTTGGTGGATTGGTAACAAAATGGTACAACATATGTAGTAAAGTAAATATAAGTAAAAAAAATTCTGTAGTTCATATGGCAAATAACACGTAATTTTACTTAATGTTACGTATTTTGTTAAAATCACAAAAACAGCACTAATAAAACACTGCACCTGTCATAAATTATGTATTTTCATCTCTGCATTTTTTACATCCCGCCTTGTATAATTAGCAAGAAAATCTTCTGTCGCTTCCCGACCGTCGTGACTCAACAGATGATGAATAAACGTACAGTTCACAGGATGTCATTTAGCATCATAATAACATTAAAAGAAAGCCGCAAAAGAGTTAAAATGACGATGTTAAGTGAATGGGGACACATTTGGAAATTAACTACTCCTTTAAGAGTTCGGGTCATGTTGTATTCTTTGATGTACAGGAGGATAGTCACTTCATCGTCTGCTGTCAATCATCGTACGCTCGGAGCTTTTAATCAGCAATGTTATAAAAATTCTTCCTCTACGGCGGTTTCTCAATCTGGATTTTTTCAAGAACAGCCTTTTTCACTCCTCAGTGGGGCGGAAAGCTGAGGCCTACGGTTGCCCTCCAAACATTTTTATTCCAATAACAAGAAATGCCACTTCGGTCAAAAAACATTCATGTTTCTGCAGAGGTTGACAGTTACATTGGTTTCCACAAAGCAATGCCTCCCTTTCTGTATAATTCATCACTGCTTTGTCACCATGTAGCTGTCGGCACATACGCACACATGCACAGACTCGCTCGCTCGCTCACGCCACACACACACATACACAAGCGTGTATCTAACCAGTGTCAGTCACATATCTCACAGCCAGCGCTGGAGGTGATTTTATATATCTGAGGCCTTGTAGTTCTCTCTTCTTCATTCATTTTTTCTCCAAGACATTAAAACTTCTCTTTACAACTACATTTCCCCTCTCTCTCCCTCTCTCTCTCTCTGTCTTTCACATATTCCTTTTCGTCTCCGGTGCAAGAAAAGCGACTGATGCAAAGTGGAGTCTGTCAAGCCAATGAGGACGGAAGCTAGAAACAAAGACGCGGGAACGCTGTTATAAACGTGGGTGCTTTAGCGGGTGGTTTGAAATTCTGATGCTTTCCCCTTCGAGGTACAAGTAGCCTCAGACTTGTACGCTCATCAGATAGCAGTTTAAGCTTTTCAGATGCGTGTGGATTGTGTTGTCAAGCGTCTGATAACTGCTGAGGTGTATCTCAGAGTTTCTTTTGAGTGCGAAAATGCCTAAAATGGCTTCCAGTCACGCATATCAGGATTCATTGGCCTTGATGGTTTTACTTGATTCTCTCACATATATTGTTGGGACATTAAAGAGAATATTGGACTGCGACTTCAACAACTGATAACAGCTCCAACTATTCTGATCTGGTTTGTGAAATGTTAGTCTAGATGTTTTTAAATCTGAATTTCAGCACTTTTTTTCTCAAAGTCTAGAGAGATTTAGAGATCTAAGTAAACTTTTTATGTTTTTGTGAAGTTTTGTGGGTTTGTCAAAGAACACTTTTTATTAAGAAACATTTTGCTTTACCGTAAGGTTTTGCGCTAGTCGTGAATTTTAAATAAAAAAAGTTCTTCAGATCGGTTTATTGGTTTAAGGATCAGCTCATATGCTCTTCTAATTTAGTTTATTTAAAAAAATTAAAAGCAACACTAGATTAACAATCAGAGTAGACGGCTATAATACTTAGAACATAAAAGCAAAACCAAAAGGACGATTCTACCGTATCAAGATTATTCCTCAATTTAGGGCGACTATGGCAAAAGAGATTGGAGCTTCTGATTTATGACCTAACATAATACAAAATAAAAGTTTGTTGTTACACTATTTTTAGGTTTTTTTTTAAAATAAGAAACTAGTTTTAATGTGAATTTTGACCTTACATAGTTCTGTCATTGTTGAATTACATTGTATCTCTTTTCGCTATTTTCAATTTTAAATCATTTGCTGCCATGTTACGATTGCTCACATGACAAGATGTTGTTTATGTCATTCAGTGTGATTGTAAACCTCGCTGTGACACATTATAAGACTTATTTATTTTAAGGTGACATTTTCCTTTACTTTTTAACATAGGCGGGCCAAAATATGCCTGCATACTTGTAGATACCCGACAGGTGTTAAACAGATACAGTATCTGGGGTCCTTCTGGAGGTCTTGTTAGATTAAACACTGTTCTGTTGGGTTAAAGAGGAGACCTGCTTGTCTGATTTAGTTTGAATGGAGAGCAGCGTCCTGCTGTGGTGAAGTCCCTCAACCTCCAGGCCATCGCAACTCAACAGGGACTCAGAGGGAGAAACTATTCAGTAAACAGACAGTAAAAACCGTCACGGTCAGTATATTTCTTGCTTAATAGGGCTCTCTTGATAAAAATGTTATGAATTGTTTTTTTAATAGAAAGCATTTTTATTTGTAAGTGTTAAGTGTAGCCAAAAGTACATTGCAATAATTGTAGTAACTGTAAAAAACTTGATGGTTAAAATCAATTATTTTGATGAATTAAAGTGTAAAAACATATGTTTTAGACACATATTATTTTTTTCAGTGTACCGGAAACCTGAAAGAAATTTTAATTTATTAACATAAATATACTGCTGCTGTCCTTCTGACACCTTATATCTCCTTATTTTTTATTTTTTGCCATAAACCATTAGTCACTCTTTATGTTTGTCACTGGGTTTTGCAAATATCTAATCAATAATAAAGTAGTCAACTTTGACGATATAGTATGCGATCATTGAAAAAGTTTGCAAATTTGGACATACGATAAATTCAATTCCTAGATATGATAGAATAGAATTAAATAGATTTGGGTAGTTTTTTGCGCTCCTTTCAATGTGAAAAAATTTCCCAAATACCAAATTGTTTTGTGGCACACAAACATAGAAATTATATTTTTTATAAAGCGTTTTTTTTTATTTTAAACAAAAGCAGTTCTTTCATTTCTTGGCATTCATGGATTTGGCTATTGCTATTACTTTCTTTAGTGTTGTATTTTTATTTATTTTGTTTTGAGCTTGACAGACAAAACTTTAGTTGTATGAAAAAAATGAACAAGTCTTTGTAGGATTCCATAATACAGCAAGGCCCCTATAGTGATTCAGAGTCCACACACAATACATGTCTCTCTTTCTCTGTCATTTACACACACATTCACACTGGTGCACTTGTTTGGGGCATCAGATTGTTCTGAGCATGCTCCAACACGCCCGGCTCAGTCCGACGGGAATTACATCAACCGCGAAGCAAATAGTAACAAACACGCACGGTAAACAAGCTAGCAGGCAGCTCGCTGTGCAACACACCTTTTCCATCTCTCTTCCAGCCCCTTTCTGCCACTACACGTTTGCCGCATCTTTAAAACATCAATACGTAATTGCGAGCGAACCTTCCCAGCAAAGATTTGCATCTTTTTACACGAGGCACCCCCGCACACACCTTATTTGATCCCCATTGCTCACCAGCTGGTTCCAGTACATCCCCAGTTCAACCAGTTCACTATCCACACTTAATTGGTTCCCAAGGCAAGAATTAAATATTTACTTTAAAGCCCTTTAAAATTCAATTGATTTTTATCTGACAGCTGTGATGGTCTCGAGTGAGACGATTGCAGGCGGTCTCCACGAGGTCCCACGAGCGATAGGGAAGTGCACAACACAGGCTGACAAGAATCCTCCTTTTTACACACACACTCTCTCTCACTTACACAGCGGCATACACACTCATACTCAGAGGCGCAGTGGCCCCTTGATGAAGACCTGGCGTGGGCACTGACTTCATTTCACACCCAGATGCCGTGGAGTGGCATCATGTTCAAAACATTCACATGTCACACCTCAATTAAGGGTGGAGTTAACAAACAATAAAACCTGCAACATTCTCCTCTGATAAATGTGCCGTTTTCTTTTAGCATGCTTCTCTCTTCAACTCAAACCTTTTGCATTAATGTAAAAAAAATGTAACTGGAGCCTGGAAATTTTCAATAAAATATTACAGCTCTCCCTGTGAATATACATGTTTTTCTTTTAAATTAATTTTTCTGTTATTTGACATTTTTTTTTAAAATATTTCAAAAACACACAACCCCCAAAAAAAGAACTTTCTGGCAGCTTGGGCGCCAGCAATATGCCGTGAAAACTATTACTTTTCCCCCGTAAAATTACATGATTTTCTTGTAAATTTGTAGTCTGTTTCTATAATTGGATGAGTTTTTGTCATATTTTTTTAAAGATGTGAAAATACTGTTGTGTAAATTCTGTTCAACCAAAATTTTTACATTGTAGATGAAACATTTTATTTTACAGTATTTCATAACAGACAAGTTTGCAAGCAGCCACGAGACCAGGGAATAAATTACGGCAATGCCCAAATAGTACAAAAATGTTATAAAATAAATTACAGTAGTAGTAGTATTAGTAGTATATATGGTACACTGCAATAAAATGTCTAAATACTATACTGGACCTTACTATAGTAAATATAAATGTATACTTTATCAAACAGAATACTGGATACTACAGTAACTATACAGTGCATAATACAATTTACTACTGTTTCCTATAGTAACACACATGAGTATTTTTTCATGTGGGAGAAATTGACAGCCTCCGGTTTGTGCCACAATACATTCGAAGTTTTAATGTTTTATCAACGTTAGCCATATTTGATATTGACATTATATATATTTTTTCTATTAGGTTGTGTTATCGCTCACAATATTATTCTGTTTGTGATTTTTTTAGATATTCTTTGTTTCTATTTTTTATAATTTCTCTCTAATTTTGAAAGGAATTTAAGGATGTTTGGAACTTACCATGGTTTTACCATAGTAAAATACTAAAGTAACCCCAAATTTACAATGTTCTCACTACAGTGACCATAGCTTAACACGATATTTGTAGTAAAACTGTGGTAACAATAGTAATCAAACATGGTTATAATTTTCTTACATTTAATTAGGAGGCTGAAAGCATAATCAGATTTTTCGGGCTGCAGGTGAGAGGAAAGCAGGAGGAAATCCAGGGTTATAAATGGGGTGTGGGCACAGGAAAAAAGAAAGAAAGAAATGAGAGACATTTGCTAACATTAGCCAGAGTCAGTCATGGTCGCCGGTGCCTTAGAGAATGATTCAGTCTGCCAGACCCTGAGTTAATAACTTATGAATAAGTTACAGCGTTAGCATGAGAAACAGAGAGGATCTCGGTGTGTCATTCCCAAAGCGTTGTGCCAGCATTTCCTGAAAACCTTTGGAGGGTTGTTAGCGCCTGAGGGGGAATCAATCACTGCGGACTTACTGAGCGTACATTAAAATGTTATGTGGTTAATACTGCGGCTGAGCTCTGCATTTTAAACGCATTATATGTGCACATAAGATGAGCCGTCTGCGCATACGGTCAGAATCTGATCTGACATCAGTCTCTGCTGCGGATTAGACACGTAGGTTGAATGTTAAGTGCTAGAAAAGGAGCTTTAAAATAGACCGCAAATAACTTGTCAGGAGGAAAACATCACGTTGAAGAACATTTAGTGAGTTTGAATTGCATGATAACCAAAGGCTTTATTGAGGACTAAGATTGGAGGTGGAGACCCGATGCGACACCACAATGATTCTTAAAATGTATAAATGCAACTATCATCCACATTGTGCCAATAACAGCAAAAAAATATAATTTGTCGTAAACTGAAAACATGATTTCACTTTGTTACATTAGTGACATTAAATGATTGATTGTTAATTTAACTTCAATGCAAAGAAAATAAGAACTTTTTTGCCAACATCTGCTGTTATACAGACTGAACACACATCACTTACACAATAAATCCTTGAAGCAAAAGTAACAAAGTAACTAACATTCTCCCATCAGATCTGAACATTGTGATTTTAACCCGTAGAACTGTGCAAGAGATTTGTACTTGGCTTTCGTTCATTTACTTTGACTAATAGTCTTTAAATCGCTCCATTCATCTCCTTTCGACTCCTGTTTTTTCTTTTATAAATGAGGAATTAATTACATCTCCATTAACTGTCATAAATATGGCTGCGGTGTCACATATGGGATGTGACCTGGGTTAAGAGGTTAAATTCTGTAATCTGTATGATTTACACCTCTCCATTTTTCATTGTGTGTTGTGATGGACATTTCAAATCAGGACTGAGGGGAAACAAGATTTCAGAATCACAAGTATTTTCATTGGGAAGTCTATATTTAGTGCTCTCTCGCTCTCTCTCTCTCAAATCCCCCGGGTGAGTGATTTCTAAAGCAGGCAGATTGACCAGGTTAATATCATGTGCTTTCAGGCTCTAATGGACGGATGATTCGGACATTACTGGAGTTTGTATGACTGGTCCCAGCAGATCAGTGAAAAAATTATGAAGATGCAGATCTGTAACAACTCGAGTGCTTTACGGATGGTCTATTTAAAGTGTAAAAGGTGCTCTGATAAAAGCGACTATCTCATCCGGTTTAAGCCTTTATCTCTCTCAAAGCTCTTGCCGTTCTGTTTATTTTCTTCTTTTTTGTGTGTGCTCATGAGACAGAGAGAGAGAGAGAGAGACTGGCAATCTCCGTCTCCTCGTTCATTAGCACTTCAATTAAATAAAAAAGGGATATAGCAGCGTCTGAATCCTCAGCCAATTTGGCAGCAGGCCTGGGCGCAGACGAGAGCCTCTTTCCACCCCTAATTCGGCCCCTAAGCAAAAGTGACAGGATCTGTCAACGCGGTCGAACGGTCCGGGGATTCACCTGAGCATCTAAGTTATATAACACTAGTCAGATTATAATTAGTGTCAGTTTTAATCTGCTCTAAACGCGGCGGCATCTGTGGGCTGTTGTGCGGAGAGACAGCGAGATGTCAGCGGCCGTTGATGGCCCTGCGTTCACCCCACCAACTCTAACCTGAGCATGAATTTTTCAAGGGGATTTGAAGGACGGGAGGAAAGCTTTAATTATTTCAAATTAGGGAGCGCCGGGTGATTTTGCCGTAATGGCCAAGCGTTCTCTGGAAAAGGTGCCCACCTCACTTTGGGAATATTGCGCGCCTATGCGAAAACAGGTTACATTTGGTTAGATCGGACGGGATACGTAAACACATAGCATACACTTGATTTATTTTCAACACAATTTGTAGTTCACAGTACAAAAAAGACAATGCATCGTAACTATTAATATGCTTGTATTTTGTTGTATATAACATAAATGTTACACCTTAAATCCAAAATATCAAGTCTGGAAAATTTGTATAAAATCATACCCCCGTCGTATCATGTGAATCATATGAAGCCCCGCCCCTAAACTATCACTGCTGCGAATGCACATCACGCCAAGTCGTACAAATAAGATTTCATACCAATTAGCCACCTCGTAAAATAGTTACAAAATTCCAACACTGATTGATTTAAAGTTTTCTTGTACTTCACGACATGTGAACAAACATGCTTGCAAATACATCACACGGTTTAATAATGCCCATTCACATGCTAATCCCCGTGAGATTTGTGTTCCCCAGTATCCAATATAAAGAGTCTAGAGGGCACGCTACATAATCTCAGCGTGGCCTTACTCGTGTAAATAATGTCATGTGTTGACTTCTCCCATACAGGATTCATTCATGCTTATGTAAACATTCAGATTCAACATAATGAAAGAGAGATTACAGCCAGTAATAAAGAAATACGGTGGCGTTCTATACCATATCACTGCCTGCCTTCGCGTGCGTTGTTAATTACATTTAAATAGACCGGGACTCATTTTGATTCGTTGGTGCGTGTGTATAAAAGTAACTCTTAAGCTTTCTACCTGTCAGTACTTGAACATCACACACTAATGCTTTATTAAGACAGGGTCTGTTGGGAGTGCCTGATCTCGTTTTAGTACATTGGGCCCAATGTAAGACTAATTAAAAAGTGTATTTTTACATTATTAATTTCTGAGTTTCACACTTAATGAATGTGAAATGACAGGCCTCCTATTTTTATATGTACACACTCAGGACCAGACGGCCGGGGGAATACAGATACGCAGGTTCGGGGAGAGGGGGGAGCGTTGTAGAAAACAGTTATTTCTCCTCCAGGGTCCAGCTGGCAGGATGGGAACCGAACGAAACAAGCAAAACAGTTCGGAGACAAAACACACAGAGGCTTTCATTAGAATTAAACTGTAAAATGATGTGACCTCGGAGTCCTTGGATTTTTTCAGAAATGTTTCAGTCTTGAAATTCACAACGGGAAGAGTTTAAGCATCGGTTTGGTATTAGTCGATTTGAATTTGTAGATGTGTGGATTCAAGTCATCCAGGCTGTACGATTGGGCTACCACTTATAGGTGATGTTTTAGCCAAGCTGTGTAGTTTCATTTGTGTTCTGAGAGAGAGAGAGAGAGAGAGAGAGAGGGAGAGAGAGAGAGAGAGAGAGAGAGATGAAACTCTCTGTAGAATAAATGTAATCAAGTGTGCAGAGATCGTTTTGCCAAAACACTGAATCTCCAAACACACATTTTCCATCTTCACTACCGAAAGGCTTTGTTCAGCAGAGGCAGAGAATTGATTCAAAATTGTGAAATCCCAAAGCTGGAAGCAGAATAACAGATTGACAACAATAACGTGCACTTTTATTTTTGAAGTATTTTAGTGCTATGCTGTTATTCCTACAATCCTCTGTCTGCTTCTTTTTTGACAAAATGTTGTTTATTATTTAATAAATGTGATAGGAACAAAAGAAGAATCGCTTAAAGGATAAAGCTAAAAATCTGTTTTTAGGGAAATTAAAATAAAGAAATAAATTATTAATCCACTTCTAAAATGCAATGTTTTTGTGGGCGGTAAATTAAATCTGTCCATCAGCTTTGGGGATTTTGGTTTGCATGTTTTGCTTCTAAACCCCAGCCCCTGTTTCTCCCAGGCTGTATTTTTTTGGAGACCTCTGACCTCTTTGCACACCCAGCGCGGGCCGTTTGTCAGCAAGGCCTTCCACTCGTGTAAATATTAGCCTAGAGCTCGAGCTCTAAACTGCTGCGTCTCTGTGCAGAAACGACTGGAGTCCCTCCAAGACAAATGCAGCGCCGCAGCTACGACTGCATGTCAAACACGCCTGACGTTTATTTTCCTACACCGTTAATTTGTCAACAGTCCTTTCGGTTTACTCGACACAGATCGCTGAAACGTTTCCCTGTTTGTGCTCGAAGATATCCGCAAAAAATACATACGTTGTCACTGTAATTGTTATTGCATGGGTATTATTGGAGAGCTGTTATAAGTGTCAGTACGACGCATTTATTCAACATTTCATTGCGGTGCGCGTCTTTTATTTCCTCCGCGCAGTAGCTGTCACATGATGGAAATATTTTGATGGATGCAAAGGAATTTCGTGTATCAATATACTGCTTGTCAAACAGTCCATTATGTTTGTAGCTCCTGCCCTAGCCGTGGCAGAGAAATCTATCAGAATGGTCTGAGGGCAATAAACGCTCTCTAACAGTCCATTGCTTTGCACAAATAAGCCCTGAGATGCAAACGGCCGTCTATTTATTAAATCGCCCTCAGAGGAGATTGCACTTTCCTTTTTTTCTCGCGTGCGTAACGATGGAGTGCAACTCTGCAATATATGCGCACTCGCATGCATGCGCGCGTACTCGCAGGGGGGCGGACGCTGCTGTTGGACTTGGCTTATTAGAATACATTCAACCAACTTCAATGGTGGGTCCCTGTGTGTGTGTGTGTGTGTGTGTGTGTGTGTGTGTGTGTGTGCGTGTGTGTGCTCGCGCGCGCGCTCGTGCTTATCACTTCTCATTAGCAGATCATTGGGTGTCCCGTCCGCTGCCAAGCGTTAATCAATGTGATTTGGGGCTCTGTAGGGCAACTGTACAGAGATACCGGTGCCCCTCAGGTTAATACAGCGAAGCACACGAAATAAACACTACGGCCATGTCCTCAACACGAGGCTCGCCATTATCTTTAAATGAGATGGGACGGGACCACATACATATGGATTTTCACTTGCATATATTTCGATTGATGTCGCCGTGAAAGCTTCTTTTATTTTTGAAAGGTAGTTACTGTGAAGGCTGTGTGCTGTCCGCGGTCGGCGTTTCTTCCTTTTTTGTGTGAATTGTTGTAAATTATGCAGCTACTGACAGACGCAGTGAAGAAGGGATTATTTCTGAATAACTTCAAACAGACACTGTTTTTTTTGTATGAAAGAAAAGGAAAACAGTGGCACACACTGCAAGAGAGAAACAGATATTGATTTTTTCAGCTTTTTTATTATTATTTAGATTGAAAAATGTTTTGATTTTATTTGCCAAAAAAATGTCATAGTTAAATAAAGAGTACAAAAGGCACAAAGTTATAGATGTGAGACCCAGGAAACACACACAATTATTTTGAATGCACTGTAAAGTCATGTGAAAATATGAACATTTCATAATTCATAATGATTCTTAATATTAAAATAAATGCATCAGCTTTTTTACAACCAACACTAAGGATAAACTCCACAGAGAAGCAAACGCTTGTAAAAAGTGATTTTCTCACATTCAGGAAACACTTTTGGCAACAGGAATTTCCTGAGAGTGGATAGCAGGGGATGACTGCGGTGCACGCGGCTCCACAGGAAGAATCCGCGAGGCTCCGGAGGCAGAGGTCAAGGCCGGAGGTCAACGTGTGGCGTAGCAGAGGTTTGCGTCGAGAGAAAGGCGGCAGTTCCCAGCTCTCGTCTATTTCCGCCCTAAACTCGACGTTTTCATCTTTCAAGGTTTCGTCATATACGGTCATCTTTCCCCCACTTTGATTCGAAATGAAAAAGAACAATAGGCCAGAACATTTGACTGTACTTTTATCTAACCTCCCCGTCCGTGGTTTCTGACGCGGACCACCCCATTGTTTAAAGGCACCCCTGGCATAAAAGTTTCACATTTACTGAAACGCGCGGGGCTGCTCTCCAAGGTCCGTTTCATTTTAACCAAATGGGGGGGAGCTTGTCTTTACCGCGGTGAGCAGATGGAACTATAAATCAAGGCAGCCGTTGCCACTCTGTAGAGGGCCGGCCACAGCTGCCACTCTCTGCGTTGGGCTGACATCTTTTCAGGTCCATCGTCGAGCAATCTGGGCTTTTTCGCCACACCTCCCCTCTCCGTACAGTTATATCCATCAAAACGACGGGCACCCATCAACCTACCGCCGCGATCGATTGGCATGCTTATTTCAGCGCGCGGCCAACACCGCTGTGGAGGTGCGCCCCGCGACAGGCCGCTCATTTTGGCTCTTTAGCCCCCAGCAACCACTGTGGCTTCTGCACCGGCCTTCTCCATTAAAGTTGCATTATGATGGATATCACGGCAGCCCGGCCCTGAGTGTTTTAAACGAGAGGTGACAAGAAACATGGCGCGGGCTATTGTTTTCGCTCCGTTTTTAACAGCCCCCTTCCCCCAGACATCCTTGGCAGTCTGTGATTTTAACATATTGGTTGTTTTGCTAAGTAAATAGACTCAATAATCTGTGAGTAACCTAGAAGAAAGGAGCGGTGGGGGACGGGGTGGCCAGATGGTGGTGCTCTAATGCCACAGATTTCATCCGACAGCTTTGCTTGTGTGGGTTTAGGGTTCAAGACAAAGAGTGTGTGAGGAAGACAAATGCACAAATGAAGGGGCTGCAAATGAACTTCGAATAAACGTATATTTGTGTACTATTTTAACAGTAGCAGATATTTATACTGTATATATTTTTGTCAAAACTTGTAGAATATCAATAAGATTAATTAAAAATTCTGTGTCAGATGTAAAAGTAAACACTAACAAATTAGGTTGGAGCCCAATGTTACTTTGAGGTTAATGGCTGATAACACATTATCTGGTTAAGAGAAATCTAATCACACGACCTGTTTTAATTAAGATTATCACTCAAAGGTAAAGGTGAAGTGTGAAGATTAATGCCAAAATTTGTTTTGAATTCAAAGAGCAGTGTTTCAATTTTTATTCTTTTTCTTATAAACCTTTCACCAAACTTACTGTCATTCAGCAATAATGTTATGCGTTAAATAATTTGATCATATATTGCTTTATTCCAGTGATATAAAAAAAATATTATTATTATCATTATTAACAAAACAAAAAACAATTAAAATAATTAAAATAACAATTTCAAATAAATCTTTAGTCTTAGATTTTGTATCTTTTACTTGTCCGGGATGTTTTGTTGTTGTTATTTTCACAAATGTGTTTTTAAAAGTCTTTAATATTTGTTTTAACAATAGAGAAATCCAACATTATGTACATTTTTCTCTCAAATCTCTTTCGCTTCACAATCCTTTCACACATGTTTAATTGTCTTGAATATCATACTCAAACATGTACCATTATTTTGTTTCATCCAAAAGTCTGTATCTTAAATGGCAAACGAAAGAAAATGAACATCAGTGATTGTTCTGAAGTTTTTCTTTTTAAGGCAGGGAAAGTCAGACCTTGTGGATGATGGGACATGATTTCTGCATGAGATGGGACACCGACGGTCATTCATTATCCAAAGAGAGAAAGAAAAAAGAGAAAGAAAAGACAGAGCTGGATTTCATCTTCACATATTTCAAAGGATGTTATATTCAGACATTTAAAAGAGGTTCAAATATGAGTCCTGTTTATTTAGCATCCTAATATAATCTCCTAATCTGTATTATTCTATAGATATAAATGACAGAAGATATTTTGTTAACGTTAATATACTAAGCAATGATTGGCTAATATTTGTAGTAAACAAGTCCAACATTATTGGCAAACCTATGTTTATTACTCAAACTAGATTAAACATTTCCTTTGACATCTTAATATAATATTAATATTAATAAATCGTGTTTAGGAGTTTAGTTTACAAAAAACATTACCAGAATTAACTGGTGTTTTTTTTTTGTTAAGGTGCATGTTTGGATTAGACAGTAATGCATCTTCATAATTCCATAATACTTAAATGTAAAGAACAAATAACGGCACTATATAAATAATATAATATTTTATTGCAAATAGTACTTTCAAATCAATATACTAAACATGTTTAATTTGAAAGCAGCGTTGAAACTACAAGCATTGTGATAGCGCAACATCAGATTAATGTGAACTAATTTTAAATAATTCAAGTAAAAATAAAGTAAGTTGACCAAAGTATATGGCCAAACAAGAAAATGTTGAATGCAACAGATGTTTTTTTAAATATTATAAAAATTAAAAAAACACGATACAGGTTTTAGAATAAATAGTCACTGCACAAACATGGATCATACTAATAAATGTTAAAGACACAGCTTCTTATAAATAGATAAAGAAATAAAATGTTGATTTTTGTGTGAAATTGCATGTGCAATAACAGATTTAATGTATTTCTTGAAGAGTCAAGAAAATCTAAAAGCTTTAGACTAGAATAATAACCCAGAATTCTTTGCGGTGAGATGATGGGGACTCCATGTGTCGCTTAAATTGGTGGGAAACAAGGAAACAGCTGAATGCTTCAGTAAGCTGCTCCTCAGCAGTATGAGTCCAGAGCTTGTAAATGCACATAAAACCCCGGTGAAAGAAAACAGAACAGCCACTATCGACAGAGACATCGGGCCTCTCCGGAATCCTGCACCATCAAAGTTTCCGGCTCTGTCGAACGGCAGAAAAACTTGGAGCGAGAAACCAAACTTGTCAGCTGTGCAGGTGACACTACTGGGTTTCCCACAAACAAGGAAATCAACCCGGGAAGTGTTGCATTTCATTCCGACAACAATGTGACAGATCAGTGTGTAACAATACAAAAAGTATAGAGAGAGACAGTACGAGGGAGAGAGGGAAGACATGACAGTTTCTGAAATATCAAAAGATCTCTCGACTGCTCTTGGGACTGAGCCATGAAGCGGGAAGGTCACTATCTTTGAGTTTTCTCTTGCTCTTATTCCAGCTCTGCCAGTTTCTTCTGTTTATGTGTATGTGTGTGTGTGTGTGTGTTTAGAGCCGCAGGGGTGGTGAGGAGGATGTTGTCGCTGACTTTTGAAGCGCCTGACAGGGCGAGTGAAGAGGGCGCTGAAACTGATCCAGACACTGACAGCCACGACCTCTGAGGTCATAGGTCTTGACCCTGGCAACACAAAGGTAAAATTACCTATTCATGTGTCGTGTGCTGCTGTGGCCACCGGGCAGAACTATGTCAGATGGACGACCACCACGCCACAGCCACTGTCAAGTTTAACTCAGCTTCTCAAAACCTTTACACAAATATGTCCAGTGATTTCCATAAGAAAGATTAAAGTAGGTCTCTTACATATCTCAGTTGTTTCAGCTTGATGGCAATATCTATACTTCAACAGTGTAGTATTTCAATACTTCTTGGCACTTCTTGGCTTCATTGACCCAGTTTATGAAAGTGTACTTTTAAGCATACTTAGTGTAACAGTTGTAAACTTTGAGTAAACAACTAGTTTACACTTGTTTATTTGTACTGCAACTGTACTACCAACCGGTTCGCAACAATCTGCTTATAAACGCTGTTATCAACATGCTGTTGAAATATTGTGTCATATATAAGCCAAAGTTAAATTGTTCATGCATATGATACGGCAATGTTTGCATGCACCTCGATGGAAAGCAGTCATTTTGAAATGTACATGAAGAGGAAACACTGAAATGATTAAAGTAATACTGTTAGGTTAAGGGTACAGGGTTAATAGGACAAATTGCAGTTTTATATGCAAGCACGCTAAAATTGGCATATCATATGCATGCAAAAATAGACGTGTTGTATGCATGCACAATTTAAGTTTGGCGTACGTATTACACGATCTTGCAACTGCGCGTTATTTATATGCAATTGATGAGAATGGGTTTTGCACTACAAGTGCTTATACTTAAAGATACAAAATAATTATGTACTTAAAGCAATTTGTTTTGTTTATGAAAGTACACTTGGAAGTATAATCTCAGTAAACTAATTACTTTAAGTAGTTTTGCACTGCAGGAATAGTTTTGACTAGTTATTATTTACTAGTCATATTTTAGTCAACTTTACATCATACAGTCCTTATGGTTTACTATGTCAGAAATAATTTTGCACTTCAAGTGTACGATACTATGTACTTCAACTATGTGTTTAAGTGCACTTTAAAGTCCCAGTGAAATAAAAAATTACAATGCCTATTTTTTCTTGAAATATTGCAGCGTTAATTGCAGTATTTGATCAACATGGGTCATTTTCTTTTTAAAATTTGTGTGCCCTAATAATCTTTTGTTAAAATCTGAAATGCTCTTCCTTCCTGTAATGACTATCCATGTTAAATAACTTTTGTTAGTCGGCTTGGACGGAGCATCCGCAACTCCTCCCCTTGAACTGTCTGCTGCCAGTTCCATTTCAAAATTTAACGGCTGTTTTTTTTTAATAACCAATCAAACCGCAGAGAAAGACGAAAGCCACGGCCACAATTTTACTCATTAGAAATTCTATTTCACGCGGAGATGCGACAAAATACGGAAGTGATAAACTATCCCAACTTCCGGTTCACGGGTACTTTAAGAAGATTTGAAATACATCTTATTTCAAAGACAAAGCACAAGTATAAGCTAAGCTTACGTTTCTGTTTGTAAATCTCAAGTATACTTCAATGTCATTTTTATGAACTTCCGAGAAGTACAAATAATTTTTTTCTTTTTCTTTTAAAATCAATAGCACACTCGAAAAAAAGTTTCTAACTTATTTTTATTTTAAGAAAACACCCTAAGTGATCCCTTAAGTGCTTGAAAATACAAGATGCTCAGATTTGTGAAGACGTCAATGTCTGTAAAAAGTAAAAAAGTGATCTTACTTTTTGTCAATAGTTCTCTCATCTGTGTCTCACAATGTGCTGTATTTATTTTATTCTTAACTACTATTCTCTGTTTTCCTCATTTAAACTCTTCTCTGTGTTTTTTTATTTTGAAGGAGTCACTTTTCTAAGTCATGAGGTCTCATCTCTCTGTGAGTTTGGGCGCAGCCACGGTGACCACATTCACTCAATTAGCACACAGCAGATGATAGCGAGTTTGGCCGGCAAGTGAAGCGTCTCTCCGCAGCGTGAAAGAGTCAGTGCTTGTGAACGTTAGCAAGCGGGGAGTGATTACATGGCGGGAAAGAAGACGACACCTTCATCCTCACATCACGGAGTCGAACAGCCCTCACCGTATGATTCGCTGACCCGTCCCGAAGATTCACAAACTGTCAGTCAGTGTGAATCTTCGCCGTCTCAGGATGGAGAGGGGATGGAAACTTTTCTGTGACATCAAACTTACCTTGACAGGTACGCTGCCCAGGGAGGTCTGTGACAAGCTGTGTGTGACCGACTCTCACTGGCATTGAGTACTTCTTCAGCATTGACATCTCATGTCAACATGATGTGAGCGTCGCTGACCTATTTCACGTCTGTAACGTATTTCAGTGTGAAACTTGATAATCAACGAGCACATGATTCAAAGAAGAATGCATAATAAGAAAAACATATTATTTTACGTTGAATTAACTTAAGGTACCAGTTTAAACTGAATTTTTAAACAAAGGGAGTTTGAACTGAAGTTTACGAAGGTTTATAATTTAATGCCAGGTTAGGATAAATATACAAATTAATTGGCTGCATATATTTGAACAAGAAAATATGAGACCTGAATGGTCAAAAAACGATGCTTCAGGAAAGCTTTCATTGTTTAAAAAAAACATTTTGGCATGGCTGCATCCATCCCGAATGGGTTTAGCTCGTAATCTTCAAAAACAATAGTCTACTCCATTTGTTCGGTTACAGCTATGGACGTGCATGTTGGTATGAAAGGAATGGTGTGCGATTTAAGTATGTGTCTGGCACAACTCGGGCTCCGGAAAGCATCAATAGAGAATCCCAGTCTGACTGATGGACGGCTCCATGTGTCCCATACAAACACGGCCGGAATTATTCTTTATCAGCAATCGCATGCAGCACCAGTGGGCCGACTTCGCATCCCGAGTCAACCACGTCGGGCTCTGGATTAAAGATGGACATGCAGCCTCTCCACGCTCCAGCGGCCTGAAATCCATAACCGGATTGGAAGTGTTGCGCCATTAGAGTTAAACCGGCATCAAAGGCCTGAAGCTGGAGAGAGACAACACGCTCACTGTCCAAACCTGCTTAATCAAGACCCTGACAGAAAATACAGAGGGGACGCCGGGTGGATGGGGTTCGAGTTGAACTTAAGGTATTGGATGGAGTGAGACGCTTTCAGCCACTTAAACCCAGAGCTGGAATGCCAGACACATTTGCGAAGGATTGTGGGGAATCCGGCTGAATTTGGTCGAGAGGATTGCTTGCAGTATGCCCCCTCGTGCCCCCCTTCCACAGAGAAAAAGTCGCAAATACTGAAAACAGACACTGAGGAAGAAATAGAAAAACAATAAAATTGGAAAAAAAATCCATAAAAATAACAATGACAATATTTATAAAATAAACGTAAAAAAACTAAACAAAACAAAACAAAATAAATGATAAAATAAAATGATGTTATTGTAGACACATTCATTTATTTGAGGTACATGAAATGAGAATGTATTCATTTACTTCATGTAAATTGACTACTACCTGCGAGTTTTAGGCTGGACGTTTTTTAATGACTAAAGTTGGCATACACAGACTCTTAAATGAAGATCTCACTTTTTAAAATCTGATTATGAACGTTTTCAATATTAAATAAAAAAACAGAAGGCAGAACACATCTGTTGTGATTTACAGCCTATAGTACATCGATTTATTTATTTAACATCTTAGACTTTCAAAAATAAGGAAATTTACGTTAATTTATAATATATATATATTTACATATAAATAAATGAATATAAAGAATAACAAAGAATATAGAGATATATTCAGAAAAGTGCATTTGTTGACATTCCCTAAATAAGCTCTTGCGTTTGATTTTGCACTTTTTATTTTTCTTACATGTTTTATTGTTTTAGGAATCATATAATTATCATGATCACATATTTTCCTTTATCTACTGTACACTGTATTGCTCACACAGTTTTTATAGGTGCTATGTGAAAGTTTGAAGTGTCAGGTGTCGTGCAGACGGTGTGTTTATCACAGTATGTGTGTGATGTTGCTCTGGCGTCTGTAACCTCTGCATCCGGTCGTGTAATTATTCAGAGGTGAACACCAGAAACGCTAGGTGACGTTAATGAATGAACTGCCTAATCTGTGGGATGATACCCACAGCTCGTCCGCGGTGAAATGTTTACAGGAGTGCTGATGTACGACTACGCTAATTTGAATAAAAATGAATTTATCGCCGCCGTCACATTTGCAGGAAATTTTCACATCTCTTCTGTGCAACTGGCACAGTGTGAAAACACATGTCTTCACGCACATGTTCACACTAACACACACACAGACATGCATATGTTGACCTCACTTTCAGTGTGCAAAAACTTACAAATCTGGAAGTACACAAAAGGAGAAGGGAGGAGGGTTGGGTTTGGGGGGCTATACGTCCCACCTCATTGATCTAGCTGAAGGACAGTAGTGGCATCAACCTCTCTTGTTTAATTAACCCAAGCCGGAGGTGCAGATTGAAATTCAGACACTACGCGACACGAAAATGTATTTACACTTTGCAAATTAGCAAGTGGCCAACATTAAAAATGTGTGAGGAAAGTAGATTTAGAAAAGAGCTTCTGGAGATGAATTCACAAGAATTGTTTGTAGTATTGTATGACTTGCAGATGTGAATTAACACTTCAGTTCCGTAAACATTTTAAGGATGTCTCGAGAGGCTAATTTGATTGTCACAGATGTTTGACAAGATCCATCAAATAAGAAAATAGATTTAACATGACAACATTACTGCAGAGTGGGGTCTAAATATTGTAGAGTAAAAATATAGGATTAATTCATCCTAAAACTCATAATACAAATGTAAGATTTGGAGAAACACAAAACAAAAGTTAAGGTAAAACGGACATTTATGTTTTTTTTATGCACTTTTAAATGTAAATGCTTTTGTGATAGTGAAGAAGAGGCTTTTATTTTGTGGAACCCGGAGCAACTTTTTGACCGCTTTTTTTAATCAAATGTTTTGAACGAAGTTTTAAAAGTGCAAACATTTACTTTTGTAACCCAACATGCTTTTATTAAATATGACAACCTTAAATAAAAATGGCCATTCAAACAGATAATTTCATATTCATAGTCTCACAGTGGTTAAAATGGTCTGATAAATTGCTAAACAGCCAAACTGTAATGAAAACGGGACATGAATGCCAGAATGGAAGGTGAGGATTTTTGTCACATGAAATTAGATGTAAGGTTGCATTGCGCAAATGGAAACAGAAAGCATATTGGATTCATTTGTTCCGACAAATTGGTAATTTGAACGAGAAAAAAAATGAGATTGCATTTCAGGCTTTTAATCAGAGAGGCATTAGTTAATTTATCAAGCACTGTATAATTTGTCTTTGAGTGTTCTTGCATTTCTGGCAGTAATAGCGAATCCAGTCGGGCTCTCCTGGGTCGTTCTCGGCTAATTAATGTGTGCCTGAATCCTATTGCATTATCACAATTGAACCTGCAGTACACAACACCGCAATAACAATGCAGGAAACACATGAATGCACACGCACTCCGAACTTAAAACTTCACTGTGAATTTACCAAAGTAGTTCAACGTGTATTTAAAAACACTCTGATTAAACCCAGAGGAACATTCTCTCATTGCTCGGGAATTTGTATTTATAAATTAACTTAAATTGCATTGGAGAAAAAAACCCAGCAACAAATGGGAGAATTGTTCACATCCATGAGGAGTATGGAGATGCAATATGATGAGAAATGTTTGAGTTCCTTTATAAAATCTTCAATAATATTGACTTTTGATCGCAGACGTGACAAATCTGAGCTCAGTTTGAGACACTGTTGTCATCTTAAGAGAAATATCTGAGATGCAGGAGACCGGTCCAAAAGTTTCCATTTGCTCCTTAGTTACTTCTTCTAAGCATCAATTAGATTAAATGAGAAATTAAAAAGATCTCATTTTTGTTTTCTTTCTTTTGGGAATGTTTTAGTTAAGTCAGCAAAAGCCCTCATTCACTTCCAATAACAACCGCTCTGAGTCTGTTCATTTCGAATAAAACAACCTTATTATAAAGCTTATACCAATTCAGAGCTTTGGGCATTCCCGAGTAGCAGCCAATATTTGGGTCAGAAACGGTGCAATTAATTTGGACTCGAGAAACAACAGTCTGCATTTTCCATTCAAATAAAACAATTTGTACATTCAGAATTGATCACAGCATCCATGAACCCGTCGGCCTCGGTTCAGTGGAGAATGTTAAAACAATCCAAAGCTGAAGGATTTCTTCTACTGGTTGTGATTGGATCGTTCACAACGTTCAGGAGTCTGATGAATATTCAAAGATCCGATCTGATAAAGGAGCAACCAATAGATGCCTAGGAACATCACAAACTCACGGAGAGACTTTATCAGGTGCATTCATCAAAAGCGCTTGTAAAAGGTCAGCATGTGTAGTCTCAAACGCCGTCCTTATAGTTCTCTGTATGTCTCATAAATTATAGTCCCAGACTTGGAACAACTCTGAGGTCAATTATTGACAATTTATCATGCATTCTCAGGCAAAGCTATTTAAAGAGAGAATGTGTGTCAGAATCAGGACATTTTTAGCATACAATTAACTATTATGTGACCTTTTTTCTGCAAAGTAGCACAGCCTAATTGTGAAGCGTAAACTGGCCGTGCCAGCCAAAGTGAGAGAGGCATTAGATGAATGGCCGTGGCACCATCTGTGGGCAGAAAGTGATGAGGCGAAACTTGGCGAGGACTTGATGGGTGTCCGCTCTGTTTTGATTTCTCTCGTCGTCTGTGTTTTTGTTCACCTGAATCGTGCAGTGTATCTAGCTTTTGAAAGCCAAACTCTGACGCTAAATCGTATTTATTTTTAATCATTTTATATAAGTCTCTTTGAGTTCATGTTATATGAGTGTGCTTGAGTTCTTTCAACTGAAGATTGAATGTTTTTGATATGTTATAATATAGCAAAGACTTTCAAACATCTAAAATGTTTAACGTTTGTTAACCATTTGACTTAAAGGGATAGTTCTTTTTTTAATTACGCACCCTCAAGTAGTTTCATACATCTATAAATGTCTTCGTTCTGTTAAACACGAAGAAGTATAGTTAGAAAAATGGTAGCAACTGAGATTTCTGGGGCACAACTGACTATCATAGTAGGACAAACTAAAATGCAGTCAAAGGTTCCCCAGAACGTTTTTTTCCTAAATTCTTCTTCTTCAAAAAAATATTTTTGTTCAACAGAACAATATTTTTTTCTTCGGTAGGAACGCTTTAAAACCAGTAACTTACTGTAGATTTATTTTACAAATTTGTTTTAAACATTAACTTACCTATTTCTAATATTTTCTTTAATGAAATAGACTAAATATCATAGGTCACTTTAATGTATCGTAATTTAAGAAGTTTGAAATATTTTTACTAGAAAACAAAACAAAAAAGCTTAGGAAGAAATTCATTTTGGCAGTGTTGCTGTGCTAATGCCAGTAATGAGACCAGACTCTTCTTGCACATTTAAAATCTCAAAATTCAAAGTGTTTTAATTTTGATTTAAGTAAAGTTTAACTCAAATTGAAAACAGTACTAATAGGATCTAATTAAATCTACAGTAAGTTACTCGTAAACCTGCTGCCAAACTACAGCAAAGTTTTACAGTTGAGTCGATAATGTCCCAGAAATGTCAGGTGCTA